>JAEOAD010000052.1:15110000-15427500 GCA_036365145.1 Orientallactaga sibirica | reverse complement strand
AATTCTAGGTCAGCCTGAGCTAGAGGTAGACCCTACCTCGAAAAACAAAACAAAACAAAAAAAAAAAAAAAAAAGAGGAATTTTGCTTTTAAATTTTTTTTGAAATTATTTATTTGCAAGGAGAGAGATGAGAGAGAATGAATGAGTGCACCAGGGCCTCTAACTGCTGCAAGCAAACTCCAGGTGCATGTACCACTTTGTGCATCTGACTTTATATGGGTACTAGGGAATCAAACTCAGGTCGTTAGGCTTTACAGGCAAGCTCCTTTGGTCATGTCTCTAGCCCCGTTTTCTTAAAATATTTTAAAATTTATTTTATTTATGAGAGAGTGAGAGAGAGAATGAATATGGGCATGCCAGGACCTTCAGCTGCTACAAACAAACTCCAGATGCATGAGCTGCCTTGTGCATCTGGCTTATGTGGGTCCTCGGGAATCAAACCTGGGTCCTTTGGCTTTGCAGGCAAATGCCTTAACTGTTAAGCCATGTTCCTTTGGATTAAAAAAAAAAATCCAGTAGCTCTGTGTACATTTTATGTTTATCTTAGAAATTAACTCAATTCCTTCTGACAAACCTTATTGAAATACAGCTAAGGGCTAGAGAGATGGTTCAGTGGCTAAAGACACTTGTTTGCAAAGCCTGACAGCTTGAATTCAATTCCCCAGTACCTATGTAAAAGCCAGATGTAGAGTGGTGGGTGGAGGCCTTGCACAGCCCATACTTACTCTCTCTGTCTGTCCTCTTCTCTGTTCTCATTGTCTTTCTCAAATAAATAAATAAAAATATTTTTTTAAAAAAGGAAGCCGGGGCTGGGCGTGGTGGCGCACGCCTTTAATCCCAGCACTCGGGAGGCAGAGGTAGGAGGATCACCGTGAGTTCAAGGCCACCCTGAGACTACATAGTTAATTCCAGGTCAGCCTGGGCCAGAGTGAGACCCTACCTCGAAAAACAAAAAAAAAAAAAAAAAAAAAAAAAAAAAAAAAAAAAGGAAGCCGGGAGTGGTGGTGCATGCCTTTAATCTTAGCACCTGGGAGGCAGAGGTAGGAGGATCGCTGTGAGTTTGGAGCCACCCTAAGACTACAGAGTGAATTCCAGGTCAGCCTAGGCTGGAGTGAGACCCTACCTCAAGGAAAAACAAAACAAAACAAAACAAAACAAACAAAAAACAACAACAACAACAACAACAAAAAGAGCAAGGCGTGGTGGCGCACGCCTTTAATCCTAGAGCTCAGGAGGCAGAGGTAGGAGGATCATCATGAGTTCAAGGCTAGCCTGAGACTACATGGTGAATTCCAGGTCAGCCTTAGCTAGAGTGAGACCCTATCTTGAGAAAAAAAAAAAAAAGACAAAAAAAAAATAGATCTACCATGTGATCCAGCTGTCCCATTTCAGGGTATATATCCAGGGGAGATGAAGTCATCATACCAAACAGATGCCTGCATGCCCATATTTAGTATTGCAGTATTTACAATAGTTAAGATGTGGAATCAGCTTGCTGGTAGTGCCATGAACAAATGAACGGACAAATAAAATATGCCATATATACACAGTGGAATAGACTCTTGGGAAGGCATGGAAGCACACACTTGTACTTGGAGTACTTGGGAGGTAGAGGTAAGAGGATCAGGAGTTAAAGGACATCCTCAGCTACACAGAGTTCCAGGTCAGCCTGGGACCACAGAGTGAGTTCTAGGTCAGCCTGAGCAAGAGTGAGACCCAATTTTTTCTTTCTTTTTCTTTCTTTTGTTTTGGTTTTTCGAGGTAGGGTCTCACTCTAGCCCAGGCTGACCTGGAATTCACTATGTAGTGTCACGGTGGCCTCGAATTCACTGAGATCCTCCTACCTCTGCCTCCCGAGTGCTGGGATTAAAGGCGTGTGCCACCACTGCCTGGCCCAAATGCCTTTTTTTTTTTTTTTCAATTATTTATTTATTTGAGAGAGAGAGAGAGAGAGAGAGAGAGAGAGAGAGAGAGAGATACAGAAATAGGCAGGTAGAGAGAAAGAATGGGCGCGCCAGGGCCTCCAGCCATTGCAAACAAACTCCAGGTTCATGAGCCCCCTTGAGCACCTGGCTTCTGTGGGTCCTGGGGAGTCGATCTTTCGGCTTTGCAGGCAAGCACCTTAACCGCTAAGCCATCTCTCTAGCTCCCAAATGTCTTTTTAAAGAAGAATCTTCTGCCAAATTTCAGCAGTGTAATTAATACCTCTGATTCCGTTTTTATATAATTTTATTATTTATTTATTTATTTATTTATTTATTTATTTATTTATTGTTTTTCAAGGTAGGGTCTCACTCTAGCTCAGGCTGACCTGGAATCCGATATATAGCATTTGTCCAGTATCATTGACTAATTTCAATGAATTCTCGTCAATAGTGCTCGGCAAAGCGGCTAACTATTAATTTTCATGTGACAAAGCTTCCTGAAGAATCCGTATTGCCTTATGCACCGTCCCTTCCAGTCACTGTGGGTGGGTTCTTTGGACTGAGGCTCGCCTCTCGCTCCTTTTGTCTTTTCGGGGGGATTAGGCCTGTCATGGCGCTGTCAGGAAGAGGGAGAAGGCCTCGCCTGCGTCCAGGAGAATCACTCGGGGCATCTGGCCAGAGCGAAGGGGTGGACCGAGGGACGCTGTCCGGCGGGGACGGAGCCGACGGACCGCGGAGCTAGGTGTGGGCCGAGCCTGGCCAGGGAGGAGCCGAGCGCCCCGCGGGCCCCGCCCCCCGCAGCCCCGGCCAATGGAAACGTGGCGGCCGTGAGGCTCCGCCCCTCGTTGGTCGGGCCGAGCGCCGCGAGGGCGGGGCCCGCAGTTCGGTTGCGCTGCGGAGCGCAGCTGTGAGGAGTCGCGGCGATCCGAGGCCCCGGACCCGAGCCCGAGCCGGAGCCGGAGCACAGGCTACGGGCGCGGAGTCGGCAGGTGAGCGCCGGGGGAGTGAGGCCTGGGAGGGAGGGAGGAGAGAGGACACGGAAGATCCACCCGGAGCCTCGGGACGGCCGGCGGGTGCTGCGGGCCGCCCGGCTCCTCGGCCGTCAGGCCCGGCCCGGCCCGGCCCGTGGCCGCTGAGGGAGGGGCCGCCCTGGTCCCAGAGCGCCGCCTCCTTCCCGGCCAGCCGGCGGCGGCCTGGGAGCCTGCGCGCGGGTGGGAGGCCCGGCGTTCTCTCGGAACTCGGGCCGCGAGGGGCGGCGCGCGGGCGGAGGGTGAGGGTGAGGGCCCGCGGAAGGAAGCGCCGCGTCCCGGCCGGGCCTGCAGGCGGGAGGGCGGGCGGCGGGCGCGGGGGCGTGGCCTGCGGGGCGGCTCGCTGAGGTGGCCGCCGAGCCCGCCCGCCCGCCCGGCCGGCCGCGCTCCGCGTCAGCAGCCGCAGGCTTGCGCATCGCGACCTGTGGGAGTGCGAGACGGAGCTCGCTTTGTTCCCCCTGGACGGGTCTGCGCACCTCGGAGGCCGCCCGGGCTTTGCTCGGGGTCAGGCCTGCCGAGCGGCCCCGGGTGGGAGCTGACACGCCGGGGCTTGTCACGAAAGCTGGGAGAAGAGCTTTGCGCGGAGGACGCGGGCTGCTCCGAGAGTGGGTGTGCTGCGCGCTCAGGTCGCTGGCGGCGGCGGGGAGAGCCCCTGTGGGGGCAAGTGAGCCTTTCCCAGTGTGATCCCGGAGTCGGGGGCCGAACCCCCAGAGTCGCAAGTTCGTCGGCAGTAGCAGGAGGCTGGCGGCTATTGCGCACTGCTCTCGCTTTGCCCTCTGCACAGGCAGGGGAAGGACACGTTCCTGGGCATCTGTCTCCGACTCGTGGTTAGGCTTCTCTTGTGCTCTGTGAGGTTACTGTCGCTGCCCTTGGTGAGGAAGTTATAGATCCCATAGGCTACAACTTCCTATAGTGAAATTCCTCTGACATCTCCTTTTGTCATCTAGCGGGAAATTTCACATAGTGGTTAAAACGTTTTGGACACATTCAGTGAATATAGCTGTTCCAGGAAGTGGATGATACAGATTTTATTATTTTCTTGGTTACTTTTCAGAGGAAAAGGAAGAAAAATGATTCCAACTTTGCTGGTAAAACATGCAAATGCTGTAATAGTTTTCTTGGCTGGCTGAGTTGTTTCTAGGAAAAATAGGACTTGGAAATTAATATGAGGAAAAACTTACTAAGTTTAAAAAATTATTGATTTATTAGAAACAGGAAGAGAGAGAGAGAGAGTATAGGCATGCCAGGGCCGCTAGCCACTGCATACAAATTCCAGATGCATGCACCACCTTGTGCATCTGGCTTACATGGGACCTGGAGAATCTAACCTCACAGGCAAGCGCCTTAACCTCTAAGCCATCTCCCCAACCCATTTTTTTCTATAATGTTTTGTTGCTCAATTTACTTGAATGTTGTCTAATAAAGTCTCCTGATTCTGGTAGAACCATGTAGGTTGGGGGAAAGATAAGTAAAAAGGTGGCATCCAAGAGTTGTAAGGTCACACTAGTTTCTATTTATTTATTTATTTATTTGATTTATTTGAGATAGGGTCTCACTCCAGCTCAGGCTGACCTGGAATTCACTCTGTAGTCTCAGGGTGGCCTTGAACTCATGGTGCTCCTACTTCTGCCTCCCAAGTGCTGGTATTTAAGGCGTGCACCATCATGCCCAGCTAGCTTTTAAAAATATTTTATTTTTAAAAAAATTTATTTATTTGACAGAGAGAGAGAGAATGGGTTCAACAGGGCCTCCAACCACTGCAAGAGAACTCCAGACTCATGCGCCCCTTGTGCATCTGGCTAATGTGGGTGCTGGGGAATCGAACCTGGGGACTTCGGCTTTGCAGGCAAATGCCTTAACTACTAAGCCATCCCTCCAGCCCAGTTAAAAAATTTTTTGTTTATTTATTTATTTATTGGTTTTTTTGTTTTGTTTTGTTTTTAGTTTTTCGAGGTAGGGTCTCACTCTAGCTCAGGTTGACCTGGAATTCACTATGTAGTCTCAGGGTGGCCCTGAACTCATAGCGATCCTCCTACCTCTGCCTCCCTAGTGCTGGGATTAAAGGCGTGCGCCACCACGCCCGGCTTTATTGGTTTTTTTTGAGGTAGGGTCTCACTCTAGCCCAGGCTGACCTGCAATTCACTATGTAGTCTCAGGGTGGCTTTGAACTCACAGTAATCCTCCTACCTCTGCCTCCCGAGTGCTGGGATTAAAGGCTCCCACCACGCCCGGCTTTATTGGTTTTTTTTTTTGAGGTATCTCACTCTAGCCCAGGCTGACCTGCAATTCACCCTCAGGGTGGCTTTGAACTCACAGTAATCCTCCTAATTATTTTAAAGGCAACCATAATATTTTTAAATAATATTTTTATTTTTTATTTTTATTTATTTGACAGAGAAGGGGGAGAGAAATGGGGGCACCAGGGCTTCCAGCCACTGCAAACTCCAGATGTGTGCACTCCCTTGTGCATCTGGCTAATGTGGGTCCTCGGGAATTGAACCAGGGTTCTTTGGCTTTGCAGGCAAACACCTTAACCGCTAAGCCATCTCTCCAGTCCAGGTCACATTAGTTTTGATTACAGGCTTCTGACATTCTGAACTGACTTAATTTCCAGGATACCACTATCTTACTAGACAGCAGTCCCTTGAGCCTAAGCACATACAGGTTGCAGTTCCTTCACAATCAGCATTCAGTTAATTGTCCTATCAGTTAACTTTTTCTTTTCTTTCTTTCTCTCTTTTTTAAAATTTTTTTTTTTTTTTTTTTTTTTTTTTTTTTTTCGAGGTAGGGTTTCACTCTAGTCCAGGCTGACCTGGAATTAACTATGTAGTCTCAGGGTGGCCTCGAACTCTCGGCAATCCTCCTACCTCTGCCTCCCGAGTGCTGGGATTAAAGGCGTGCGCCACCACGCCCGGCTTTCTTTTTTAAAAATTTTAAAAATTGGTAGGAGTAATTCTGATTTTGGATTAAGGAAACATACTTCCATGGTGTTATTTCCTTTGAGTCTGGATGAAGCTAAGATTATTAAATCTATATAAATTTATTTTCACCTTCTTCTGATTTTGCCCAACCAATGAAGGCTTGAGTGTTCATTCCAGCATGTCGGAGGGAGAGTCCCAGACAGTACTCAGCAGTGGCTCAGACCCAAAGGTAGAATCCTCATCTTCAGCTCCTGGCCTGACTTCAGTGTCACCTCCTGTGACCTCTACAACCTCAGCTGCTGCCCCAGAGGAAGAAGAAGAAAGTGAAGATGAGTCTGAGATCTTGGAAGAGTCACCCTGTGGGCGCTGGCAGAAGAGGAGAGAAGAGGTAAGGTAATGGTTGTGCAGTTTTTGGAAGAGTAAATTGCAACATGTGAGAACTGGAGGAGCACACCAGACTTCAATAGGTTGGAGACTGAAAGAAGATGATCATAGGGAATATTAAAATGGAGGGCTTGTCAAATAACTTTAGTTCCAAATGAATTGCTTCTTAGGTGAATCAGCGGAATGTACCAGGTATTGACAGTGCATACCTGGCCATGGATACAGAGGAGGGTGTGGAGGTTGTGTGGAATGAGGTGCAGTTCTCTGAACGCAAGAACTATAAGCTGCAAGAGGTAGGTAATGGTGAAAGGATAACTGGGGGCATTAGAGTTCCACTGTTTTAAGAGGAATTGGTGTTGGGAAAGTAATAGGAAAATTTATTGGAGTTGGATTATTTCTGGGGAGGGTTAGGGAATGGCTTTTGATGATTATTATAGTGATTTATGAACTCTGTTATCCCACTGTCTCCTTTGCTCTAGGAAAAGGTCCGTGCAGTGTTTGATAATCTGATTCAGTTGGAACATCTCAACATTGTTAAGTTTCACAAGTATTGGGCTGATGTTAAGGAGAACAAGGCCAGGGTAAGAATTTTTTTGTTTAATATTATTTCATTTTTTTTTCTCCTTCTTCTCCTCCTCCTCCTCCTCCTCCTTCTCATCCTCCTCCTCCTCCTCCTCCTCCTCCTTCTTCTTCTTCTTCTTATTATTATTATTATTATTATTATTATTATTATTATTATTACTTTGGTTTTACGAGGTAGGGTCTTGCTCTAGCCCAGGCTAAACTGGAAATTGCTATATAGTTTCACGCTGGTGTCAAACTCACTGCAGTCTTCCTACCTCTGCTTCCCAAGTGCTAGTTTAAAGGTGTGTGCCACTAGGCCTGGCTTGTTTTTTTATTTTTTAAATATCTATTTATTTATTTGAGCACGACAGACAGAAAGAGGCAGATAGAGAGAGAATGGGTGCAGCAGGGCCTCCAGCTACTGAAAATGATCTCTAGATACATGTGCCACCTGTGCATCTGGTTTACATGGGTCCTGGGGAATGAGCCTTTAACTGGGGTCCTTAGGCTTCAGAGGCAAGTGCTTAACCACTAAGCTATATCTCCAGGCCCTGTCTTTTTTTTTTTTTTTTTTTTCTGAGGTAGGGTCTCACTCTGGCCCAGGCTGACCTGGAATTCACTATGTAGTCTCAGGGTGGCCTTGAACTCACGGCAATCCTCCTACCTCTGCCTCCCAAGTGCTGGGATTAAAGGCGTGCGCCACCACGCCCGGCTTGTTGTTTTTTTTGAGATAGGGTCTCACTTTAGCCCAGGCTAATCTGGAATTCATTATGTTGTCTCAGGGTGATCCTTTGCCTCCTAAGTGCTGGGATTAAAGGCACGTGCGACCATGCCTTTTTTTTTTTTTTTTTAAATTTTATTTATTTATTAGAGACAACAAAGGGAGAGAAATCGTGAGAATGGGTGCGTGAGGGCCTCTAGCCACTGCAAATGAACTCCAGACACAGGTGCCACCATGTGCATCTGGTTTACATGGGTACTGGGGAATCGACCCTTGAACCAGGGTCCTTAGGCTTCACAGGCAAGTGCTTAACTGCTAAGCCATCTCTCCAGCCCTGCTTTTTGTTTATTGAGGTAGGGTCTTGCTATAGCCTAGTCTGACCCAGAATTTACTATGTAATCTCAGAGTGACCTTGAACTCACAACCATCCTCCTACCTCTGTCTCTCAAGTGCTGGGATTAACGATGTGTGCCACCATGCCCGCCTCGCTTAGAATTTTTTTTTGCAGAGAGCAGCTCTGTGATTGCTCATTTTATATTCAGAGACTGAACCTGGGTCATCTGCTGTGGCACTGAGAGTAGCTTCAGCTGCCACTGGTACTTTTTTTTTTCAGGGCGGCGGGGAAGGACTTGATATATAGGGTCTTGCTCTAGCCCAGGCTGAGCTGGGATTCACTATGTAGTCTCAGGCTGGCCTCTAACTCACAGCAATCCTCCTACCTCTGCCTCCCTAGTACTGGGATTAGAGGCGTTCGTTACCATGCCTGGCTACTGTTAGCTTTTGTGTGGTTATAAATGGGTACAAATAGTGAACTTTGCTTGCATTTTTGTTTTTGTTGAGGTATTAAGTCTAAGATGTCTAAGAAAAAGATGTTAAGAAAAGGAAAGTTGAGCTGAGTGTGATGGAGCCATTCAAGTGTTATGCCTTTAATGATAGCATGTGGGAGGCTGAGGTAGGAAGATCACCATGAGTCCAAGTCCAGCTTGACTTCGAAATCAGCTTGGGCTCCCAAAAAAAAAAAAAAAAAAATATATATATATATATATATATATATATATATATATATAAATAAAATAAAAGGAAAGTTGGAAAAATATGCAAGTTTGTTATAAATGTCACCATGTAAAAGAGAATTTCTACTATAAAGCTTTAATAGTAGCTTTGTTTCCCCAGGTAATTTTTATCACAGAATATATGTCGTCTGGGAGTCTTAAGCAATTTCTCAAGAAGACTAAAAAGAACCATAAGACTATGAATGAAAAGGTATGAAGGAAGGGAAGGTAATCAAAAGTTTTAGGCTGATTTAGGGGCTTTAAAAAATTGTGTTAATTATGAAGCTGTTTAGGGAGAGATGGCAGGGACTAGTAGGTAAGTTAAAAGAGGGGATAACTGCTGACCATTGGACCAAATTGTTCTAGGCTTGGAAACGCTGGTGCACACAGATCCTCTCTGCCCTAAGGTAAGTAGTACCTGGTTACTTTATTTCCTGTGTATTTCTTCTATGCTGCCTTCCCCACTTTCTTTGAATCATGTCAACAAAAGTAGGCCCCTTATGAGTCTTTGTGAAGGATTCCTTCTAATACCCCAACCACAACACTATCTTCTGCCTCTTTTTCCTGGTGCTTATCCAGCTATTTAAATCATCAGGCATAATGGAAATTCAGAGTATGGGGATTATTATTATGATGACCAGCAGGAGACCTGGCCCTTGTATCTCTTAACCCTTGGGTTCCCCCTGCCCTTAATTTCCCAGTGGCCCCTCTAACAGCCCAGTGCCCCCACAGCTACCTGCACTCCTGTGACCCCCCCATCATCCATGGGAACCTGACCTGTGACACCATCTTCATCCAGCACAACGGACTCATCAAGATTGGCTCTGGTGAGGGGAGGGAGAGATTCTGGGTAGGGGAGCCTCGGGATTCTGGGAATCATGGGGTAAGATAAATAGCATGGGAGCGCACAGAGGAAATTGTGAGATGAGATGTGGGCTGGTGATAAGAGATAGGACATTGCTAGAGGTAATTCTTAGGGAGAGGCCAAATAGTGGAGAGGGGTAGGGTATATAACTTTTTTGGAAGGAAACTGGGATTAATACAAAGAAATTGATAGGAGCTTGGGAAAGGGTAAAAGATGGATATACAGTCTGATTAGAGCCCTGGGGCCAAACCCTACCAGAGAGGTTCCAGGCTTTGCCTGCTGTGAGCGTTTTCATTTGCTGTGTATCTGTGTGCAGTGACATTTCTGTGTGCTGTGTCTGTTTGTGTGTAACCATTTGTCTGGGGCTTGGCTGCTCCATTGCTCACAACTTTTCTCTGTTTTCCTCCCTCCCGCTTACGGGCTGCTCTGTTCCCTACAGTCTTTCATAGGATTTTTGCTAATGGTGAGAGCCCCCTCTGCCCCATTTGGGGCTCTGTTTGTGCTCCCATTGCTCCCTCAGCGGCTGCCCAGTGCATGCAGTCGTGGGAGCAAGACTGGTTCTCCTACCTCCCGTGCCTAATGCCTGCTTAGCTTCTGCCCTGCCAGCCCTCCACCTGCTTGTCCCTCCATAACTTGCTTGTTTCCTGTGGAGTATGCCTGGCTGGCCATTTACCTCCTGTTCATTCCCCCTCATCATGAGTTTGGTTCCCCAAATCACATTGTGCTCCTAGATTCTCTGTGACTTGTGTTGTTCATTATCAGAGTGAGTCCAACTTGGACTTGGCCTCGTTCAGCCTTGTAACAGGCAGTGTTGAGGAATAAGAGTTTAGACAAAGGTCTAAAAGATTTGGTGGATTAAAAGTGGAACTGATTTTAGGGCATTGGTTTTTAATTCTGAGTTTTTTTTTGAATTTCAGTCAGCATAGATAGGTAAAGAGGAGAGCTCCTTGGTTATATGTTAGTGTTGCTTTGCCTGTCTTCTCCCATTTCTTGAGATTTCCAGTTGTTCAGATTAGGAAGGGCTGCCTGTGTTTTTATGTTAATTGCAATGTGAATGAATGAAATAAAACCTACATTTTCATGGTATCAGGGATTAGATGTATTTGGGGAAGGTGGAAGGTCACAAATGAAAGATTTTCTTTGTGTTGGTTCTTGACCAGCCTGTAGCTCCCAGTGTGTCTGTTTTATGTAGTGCATAGCATAGCCTTGTTACTTCTGAGTTAGGGACCTTAGATGAGAAGCAGGGTGAGAAAGGGGAGGTAGCTGATGAGCCTGTGTCATGTGTAGTTCAGGATGGGAACAGGATAGATTTGTGCTTGTTGAGGATTAGAAACTTCAGGAGAAATTTGGAGCCTCTCTATAGGGTAAGACCACACTTGAATGGTGGTAGTCAGATTGTGGGTATCTCCCTACTCCCAGTGGCTCCCGATACTATCAACAATCACGTGAAGACTTGTCGAGAAGAGCAGAAGAATCTACACTTCTTTGCACCGGAGTATGGAGGTGAGGCACCCTGGCTTCTCTGCCCCATCCTCAGGCCCTGCATTTTTTGGGGCAATATTTTTATGAGAGAGAGAATATGGATAAGAATGGGTGTGCGAGGGCCTTGGGCCACTACAAACCAACTCCAGACACCTGTGCCACTTTGTGTGTCTGGCTTTATGTGGGTATTAGGAATTGAACCCAGGATGTCAGGTTTTATATGCATGTATCTTTAACCACTGAATGCAGCTTTCCATCCCAATACCCTTCTGTTTTTTGTTTCTTTTTTTTTTTTTTTTTTTTTTTTGTTTTTCGAGGTAGGGTCTGACTCTAGCTCAGGCTGACCTGGAATTCACTATGTAGTCTCAGGCTAGCCTCGAACTCATGGCAATCCTCCTATCTCTGCCTCCCGAGTGCTGGGATTAAAGGCATGTGCCACAATGCCTAGCCCAGTACCCTTCTTTTTAAAGAATACATTTTTATAAATGCCCCCCCAGAGAAATTGTGTCCTTCTATTTGCCCCTCCTTGGCAGATCTTTCTGTGATCATCCCCCACCTAGCAATCCCTGCCAGAGTCACCCCCCTACCTTGCTTTTGTTAGTACAGAGGTTATATAATAGAAACTTCTAGTCCTTCTGTACTTGATATATGAGGGTTTTTTTTAAAGGCATGCTTGCAACTCTGCTTCCAACCAGTCTTCTGCTATACCAAGCTCTTGTTTTTTTCTTTCTTTTTTTTGTAGAAGTCACTAATGTGACAACAGCAGTAGACATCTACTCCTTTGGCATGTGTGCACTAGAGGTGAGGAGATCCAAGGGTGGGAAAAAGAGAAAGCATGCAATTAGAACACAGAAGTGGGAAACGGAGGGAGTGACTAGAAGTGCTGGGGTTCTTAGGTTTTGTCTTTCCATTGGGTTCCTCCTCACTACAGATGGCAGTGCTGGAGATTCAGGGCAATGGAGAGTCCTCATATGTGCCACAGGAAGCCATCAGTAGTGCCATTCAGCTACTAGAAGACTCATTACAGAGGGTAAGGGTCTTCAGGATTGTTTCTGCCTTAACTAACTTTCAAATGCCTTCAAATTTATCTTTTTTGTTTGTTTGTTTGTTTTTTGTTTTTTTGTTTGTTTGTTTTGGTTTTTCGAGGTAGGGTCTCACTTTAGCTCAGGCTGACCTGGAATTAACTATGTAGTCTCAGGCTGGCCTCGAACTCACAGCGATCCTCCTACCTCTGCCTCCCGAGTGCTGGGATTAAAGGCGTGCGCCACCACGCCCGGCTGTTTGTTTGTTTTTTTGAGGTAGGGTCTCACCACTCTGGTCCAGGCTGATCTGGGGTCTCAGGGTGGCCTCGAACTCTGGTCCAGGCTGGGATTAAAGGTGTGTACCTTCCTGGCTCAATTTTTTTTTTTTTTTTTTTTTTTTTTTTAACTCACTCTGGTCCAGGCTGACCTGGAATTAACTGTGTAGTCTCAGGGTGGCCTCGAACTCTCGGCGATCCTCCTACCTCTGCCTCCTGAGTGCTGGGATTAAAGGCGTGCGCCACCACGCCCGGCTATCTTTTTTTTTTTTAATTATTATTATTATTATTATTATTATTATTATTATTATTATTTTGGTTTTGCAAGGTAGGGTCTCACTCTGGTCCAAGCTGACCTGGAATTCACTATGTAGTCTCAGGGTGGCCTCGAACTCTCGGCAATCCTCTTACCTCTGCCTCCCAAGTGCTGGGATTAAAGGTGTGCGCCACCACGCCCGGCTTTTTAATTATTTTTTTATTGACAACTTCCATAATAGTAGACAATATCTCAATTCCCTCCCTCCCCCCACTTTCCCCTTCGAAACTCCACTTTCCATCATATCCCCTCCATCTCTCAGTCATTTATTTATTTATTTATTTATTCATTTTGGTTTTGTGAGGTAGGGTCTCACTCTGGCCCATGCTGACCTGGAATTAACTATGTAGTCTCAGGGTGGCCTCGAACTCTTAACCCTAGGATTAAAGGCATGCGCCACCACGCCCGGCTTGGTCTTTTATTTTGATGTCATGATCTTTTCCTCCTATTATGATGGTCTTGTGTAGATAGTGTCAGGCACTGTGAGGTCATGGATATCCAGGCCATTTTGTGTCTGGAGGAGCACGTTGTAAGGAGTCCTTCCTTTGGCTTTTCTTCTTTCCCCCATCTCTTCTGCAATGGTCCCTGAGCCTTGGAAGGTATGTAAGAGATACTACAGTGCTGAGTACTCCTCTGTCACTTCTCATCACCATGGTGCCTTCTGAGTCATCTCAAGGTCACCGCCAACTGCAAAGAGAAGCTTCTCTAGCTGGGGTGTGGTGGCGCACACCTTTAATCCTAGCACTCAGGAGGCAGAGGTAGGAGCATCACCATGAGTTCAAGGCCACCCTGAGAATACAGACTGAATTCCAAGTAAGCCTGGGCTAGAGTGAGACTCTACCTTGAAAAAATAAAAAAGTAAAAAGAGAGGCTTCTCTAACCAAAAGTGAGAGTAGTATTAATATATGGGTATGAACATTAAGAGAAGTGCTTACTGGGCAGTTTGGTGGGCATAGTATATACATTTAGCCAGATATCAGCAGAGGTTACACCCCTTGGGTTCATGACTGCTCCTTTTGTAGGTTTTCAGTATCAGGGATGTATTCCCTCCCATGGAGTGGGCCTCCAGTCCAATTAGAGACTGGTTGGTTTCTCCCATAACAGACATGCCACTATTGCACTTGTTGGCTCATTTGGCCTGGCTGACTAAATTTAAGGCTTGCAGTGTTCACTGTTGAGTATCTTCACTGGTGATTTTTCTCTCTCCCATTGAACTGCATCCAGTGTAGCTTTTCCCAGCTTTCTGTCAGCTGGTCCACATGGAGGAGGCTTTCAGCTCAGCTCTAGCAGGATTTCTCAGTGATCTTGCAGCCCAAGTATATGGAGTCTTTAGCAATAGGGTCTTACCATCTATTCCTGGTGGGAAACCAAGGACCTCGCAATGACCTATAATGTTTTGGGGGTATCAGTGACCTCCCTGGCCAACAACTCATTGGAAGGTATCCTATCCCTGGCACTGAAAATTTTCTAGTAACAATCTATGGCTTCTGAGTGTTCCATTGTCCAGAAAAACAGGTTTCCATATGACTTAATTATATCATACTCTTAGATTTTTTTTTTTTGTTTTTCAAGGTAGGTTCTCTCTCTAGTCCACTTTGTGTGCTTGTGTCACCTTGTGCATCTGGTTTATGTGGGATCTGAAGAGTTGAATATGAGTCCTTAGGCTTTGCAGACAAACACCTTTACTACTCAACTGTCTCTTTAGCCCCTTCAGGTTTACATTTATCTACAAGGATATATTTTCTCTCTTTCTTATTTATTTTTGGTTTTCTGAGGTAGGGTCTCACTTTGGCCCAGACTGACCTGGAATTTACTATGCAGTCTCAGGGTGGCCTTGAACTCAGGGCAATTCTCCTACCTCTGCCTCCTGGAATTAAAGGCGTATGCCACCACACCTGCCCCCCCCCTCCTCTCTCTCTGTCTCTCTTTTTTCTAGGTAGGGTCTCACTCTAGTCCAGGCTGACCTGGAATTCACTATGTAGTCTCAGGCTGGCCTCGAACTCACAGTGAACCTCCTACCTCTGCCTCCCAAGTGTTGGGATTAAAGTCATGTACCACCATGCCCAGCTTCTCTTTTTTTAAAATGTTCTCTTTCTAAGAGCACAAGAAAAGAGGAGGAACTAAGCTGTAAAATTTCCTTAGGGAAACTTTTTGTATGTAGGCACACAGTGTAGGGGGTAAGATGTGTAATAATGAGGTTAAAAGTTGTGTTATAGCTTGGCATGGTGCACACACCTTTAATCCCATCACTTGAGAGAGGCAGTGGTAGTAGGATCATGGAGTTCAAGGCCACCCTGAGACTACACAGTTAATATATAATTTATCTATTTTTTAAATATTTTAAAAAATATTTATTAAAATAAATTTATGTATGTATGTATGTGCGACAGACAGAGAGAATGGGCATGCCAGGGCCTCTAGCCACTGCAAATGAACTCCAGATGCATGCGCCACCATGTGCATCTGGCTTACATGGGACCTGGAGAATTGAACTGGGATCCTTAGGCTTCGCAGGCAAAGGCAAATGTCTTAGCTGCTAAGCCATCTCTCTAGCCCTTTTTTTTTTTTTTTTTTTTTTTTTTTTTTTTTCCCACATAGGGTCTCACTCTAGCTCAGGCTGACCTGGAATTCACTATGTAGTCTCTGGGTGTCCTTGAACTCACTGCAGTCCTCCTACCTCTGCCTCCCAAGTGCTGGGATTAAAGGTGTGCACCACCACGCCCAGCTCCAGCCCTATTTTTAAAATATTTTTTAATTTTTATTTATTTATTTGACAGAGAGAAAGAGGGAGAGAATGGGCGCGCCAGGGCCTCCAGCCACTGTAAACGAACTCCAGACACATGTACCACCTTGTGCATCTGGCTAACATGGGTCCTGGGGAATTGAACCTGAGTTCTTTGGCTTTGCAGGCAAGCACCTTATCCGCTAAGCCATCCCTCCAGCCCTGTGTTTGTTTGTTTGTTTGTTTGTTTGTTTGTTTGTTTCTTTCTTTCTTTCTTTTTTTTTTTTGGTTTTTGGAGGTAGGGTCTCATTCTAGCCCAGGCTGAACTAGAATTAACTAGATAGTCTCAAGATGGCCTCAAACTCACGATAATCCTCCTACCTCTGCTTCCCAAGTGCTGGGCTTAAAGGTATGCACCATCACACCTGGCTCTATTTATCTGTCATCCATCCATCCATCCATCTATCTATCTATCTATCTATCTATCTATCTATCTATCTATCTATCTATCTATCTATCTATCTGGTTTTTATTTGAGAGCAGCAGATAGGAAGAGAGAGAAAGAGCCAGAGAGAGAGAGAGAGAATGGGCACACCAGGGCCTTCAGCCACTGCAAACGAACTCCAGATGCATGCACCACCTTGTGCATCTGGCTTTTTACGTGGGTCCTGGGGAGTTGAGCCTCGAACCAGGGTCCTTAGGCTTCACAGGCAAGCGCTTAACCACTAACCATGTTTCCAGCCACTATTTATCTACTTGTAATATGTGTACATGTTCACGTGTGTGCAAGTGCACATGTGTGGGGGTGTGGAAGCCAGAAAACAACCTTGGGTATTATCCTCAGAAATGGTATCTTTTTTTTTGGGGGGTTTTGAGTTAGGGTCTCAGTCTGGCCCAGGCTGACCTGGAATTCACTCTGTAGTCTCAGGTTGGTCTTGAACTCAGGGTTATCCTCCTACCTGTGCTTCCTGAGTACTGGGATTATAGGCGTGTGCCACCATGCCTGGCAAGAAAGAAAGAGGCAGAGAATGGGCATGCCAGTGACCTCTCAGCCACTATGAACAAGCTCCAGACGCTTGCACCCCCTTGTGGACATGTGCAACATTGCACTTTTGCGTCTGGCTAAATGTGCTACCTGAAGAATTGAACAACATTCTTAGGCTTCACAGGCAGGTGCTTAACTGCTAAGCCATCTCTCCAGTCCAATAAAATACTTTTTAAAAGTAAATGAAGAGCTGGGCGTGGTGGCTCACGCCTTTAATCCCACCACTTGGGAGGCAGAGGTAGGAGGGTCACCAAGAGTTCGAGGTCACCCTGAGACTACATAGTGAATTCCAGGTCAGCCAGACCCAGAGTGAGACCCTACCTCGAAAAACAAAAAAACAAACAAACAAACAAAATAATAAATGAGGGCTGGTGAGATGGCTTGGCACTTGCCTGCAAAGCCAGAGGACCCAGGTCCTACTTAAACCAGATGTACAAGGTGGTACATGCATCTGGAGTAGTTTTTTCAGTGGCTGGAAGCCCTGGTAAGTAAATAAAAATAAAATACAAAATAAATAAATAGAAAAGTCAGTAGGTAAATTACATTGAGTAGAGTGTGAACAGGAGTGTCCTAATAACAGTAGTTAACTCAGGCGTGGTGGTACACATGTATAAATCCTAGTTCTTGGGAGGTGAAGGAAGAAAGTGAGGAGTTGAATGTCATTCTCAGCCACATAGGGAGTTCAAGGCCAGCCTGGGTTACATGAGACTTTATATCAAAAGGAAAACAAAAAAAAAAAACATTTAGCTCATTAGAGAAGTATGATGGGAAGCAGGAGAGGAGGAGGTCTAGAGGAAGACCTGAGAACAGCGGAAAAACTTCTCATTCAACAAGACTGGGGTTAGAGAGATGGCTTAGCAGTTAAGGTGCTTGCCTATGAAACCTAAGGACCCAGGTTCAGTTCCCCAGTACCCGTGTAATCTAGATGTACAGGATTGCACATGTATCTGGAGTTCGTTTGCAGCAGCTAGAGGCCCTGGTGACTGCCCATTCTCTCTCTGCTTGCAAGTAAATAAAAATATTAAAAGCCAGTCTCGAGCTGGGTGTGGTGGCACATGCCTTTTAATCCCAGCCCTGAGAAGGTAGAGGTAGGAGGATCTCTGTGAATTGAAGGCCAGCCTGGTTAGAGACCCTATCTCAAAGAACAAAAGAACAGGGGCTGGAGAGATGGCTTAGCAGTTTGATTCTCCAGGACCCATGTAGGCCAGATGCACAAGGGGGCGCATGCATCTGGAATTGGCTTGCAGTGGCTGAAGGCCCAAATATGCCCGTTCTCTCTCTCTCTCGCTCACTCTCTCTGCCTCTTTCTCTTAAATAAATAAACTTTTAAAAACAAAACTTAAAAAAACAAGTTTTGTTTATATTAATGTGGAATATTTAAGTGAAAGTTTGGCTATGTAACTTATGTTAGTAATTGTTATGGGTTTTAACAAAAGTCAACAAGGAGGTAGAATAGATATAGAAAGCAGGAGGAATACAGTGAACTCAGTGATTGACATCAACAAAGGTAATTGTAATAATAGGCTTAGGAAATATAAAAAAGATGGTGGTGAATATTATCACAATGGGCTAAGTTCAAGAAGGGAAGAGACTAAATTTGGCATGGATCAAAGAAAGGTTGACTGAATGGGCTAATAATAAAACAGACAGAAAAGGAGAGGAAATGTAAACTCAAACAATAAAAGAAAGGTTGTGGCTAAAGAGTAGAAAAATAGTTAAAACCAAAGCCATGTCCATTACAGTGGCACATGCCTATAATCCCAGCTCTTAGGCAGAGGTAGGAGGATCACTGAATTCGAGGCCACCCTGAGACAACATAGTGAATTCCAGGTCAGCCTGGGCTAGAGTGAAACTCTACCTCGAAGAAACAAACATAAAAGCCAGGCATGGTGGCTCATGGCTGTAATCCCAAGAGGCTGAGGTAGGATGGTGAATTCAAGGAGAAAGACTGATATTTCATACAGTACACACACACACACACACACACACACACACACACACACACACACACTTGAGAGAGAATGGGTATGCTAGGGACTCCAGCCACTGAAATGAACTCCAGACACATGAACCATCTTGTGTATATGGCTTACATGGGTATTGGGAAATCAAACCTGGGTCCTTAGGCTTCACAGGCAAGTGCCTTAACTGCTAAGTCCTCTCTCCAGCCCCAATACTTATGTATATTTTTAAATATTTGCAAGCACAAAGAGACAGAAGAGAGACCAAATGGGCACACCAGGGCCTCCAGCCACTGCTAACAGTCTCCAGATACATGTGTCACCCTGTACATCTGTACATCTGGCTTTATGTGGGTACTAGGGAATCAAACCCAGGTCTTTAGGGTTTGCAGGCGAATGCTTAACCTCTGAGCCATCGCTCCAGCCCAATACTTATATTTTTGAACCCTTTCGGGAAAATGTATTAATATGTTTTTTTTTCCCAACAAGTGCTGAGTTCCTACTGTGTACAAAACTTTTTGCCAAGTGCAATGAAAGCTTTAAGGGTGGACATATTTGGGGGCTTCCAAAATGCCTGCTGTAGTTTCTTGTTGTCTTCTAGGAGTTCATTCAAAAGTGCCTGCAGTCTGAACCTGCCCGAAGACCAACAGCCCGAGAACTTCTTTTCCACCCAGCACTATTTGAAGTGCCCTCACTCAAACTTCTTGCTGCCCACTGTATTGTGGGACACCAACGTGAGTCCCTTAGACAGACCCTACTATAGGGATTTTCTTGCAGTACTGGGGACTGAATTCAGCCCTTGCAATGCTAGGCAAGGATTACTAAGAATTTTCTTCCAACCTGGGGCCTTGTAACTTTCTCTTTTATTCCCAAAGATATCCTCTAACCCTGTGCCTCCATGCCTTCTGTGACACTATTCTATCTCTACATAACATTCCACTTCATCGTATCCTCCAGACATGATCCCAGAGAACGCCCTGGAAGAGATCACCAAAAATATGGATACCAGTGCTGTACTGGCAGAAATCCCTGCAGGACTAGGAAGAGAACCAGTTCAGACTTTGTGAGTAACTGGCTGAGAGGGTCTGAAAGGAATAGATTGGCTACCACTACCCCAAGACTAACATTTTCTTGTTTTCCTCTTTTATTATTTTTTTCTCCTCCAGGTACTCTCAGTCACCAGCTCTGGAGCTAGATAAATTCCTTGAAGATGTCAGGTGAGAGAATAAGAAGTCAAGCTTCCATGAGGAAGCAGGCCAGGTGTCCCGAGGCATTTCCAGAGCCCATATAACCTATGTCATCTCAACAGGAATGGGATCTACCCTCTGACAGCCTTTGGGTTGCCTCGGCCTCAGCAACCACAGCAGGAGGAGGTGACATCACCTGTCGTGCCCCCTTCTGTCAAGACTCCAACACCTGAGCCAGCTGAGGTGGAGACCCGCAAGGTGGGGCCTGTGAGATGTGCATGCATGTATCCATGGTAATGGGGGGCAGAGATACTTCAACTAAGCCTCCTTTGGAGAATGCATTGTTTATGACCCCCTGGCCTCCATTCTAGTGGCTGAAAAGGCTTCCACCCCTTGTGGTTTTTACTGACTGGTCTCTTGTGTGCTAGGTGGTACTGATGCAGTGCAACATTGAATCAGTGGAGGAGGGAGTCAAGCACCATGTAAGGCGGGGCCAGAGCTGTGCAGGGCTGGGTGGGGAAGAGTATCTTCATTTTCTGACTGTCCTTTTTTCTAGCTGACACTTCTGCTAAAGCTGGAAGACAAACTGAACAGGCACCTGAGCTGTGACCTGATGCCAAGTGAGTGTCGTGTCTTCTTTCCCTTGTCCTTTGAGGGGACATGCAGGGTAGGGAACGCGGACTCACACAGTACAGCGGTCTTTGTGCAATGGGTAGCCGGGATAATTTGGATGTCCCTCCCCTGCTGTACTCACCTCTCCTGTTTCTCTCAGATGAGAACATCCCTGAATTGGCTGCTGAGCTAGTGCAGCTGGGCTTCATTAGTGAGGTGAGGCATGTGCCTTCCCGTCCTGCTGCCTCCCTGCCTCCTTCCCTGACCCTGTCTCACTGAGGTCTTCTCCCCAGGCTGACCAGAGCCGGCTGACTTCCCTGCTCGAGGAGACCCTGAACAAGTTCAACTTTGCCAGGAGCAGCACCCTCAACTCGGCTGCTGTCACCGTCTCCTCATAGAGCTCACTTGGGCCAGGCCCCGACCTGAGCTGTGGCTGTCCCTGGACGTGCTGCAGTCCTCTTGCCCCTCCCCCAGTCAGTATTACCCTGTGAAGCCCCTCTTCCCCTTACTATTCAGGAGGGTGTTGGGGCGCCCTGGTTGAGCATCATCCTGCCCCTTCTCCTCCCTTCCTCCCCTCTGCACTTTGTTTACTTGTTTTGCACAGACGCGGGCCTGGGCCTTCTCAGCAGCCGCCTTCTAGCTGGGGGTAGTAGCTGCCCGCCAGCTCCCGCCCGCCCCGCCTGTGTGCACAGGAGACCTGTGGGCCCGGGGAGCCGAGTTCTGCAATCCCGCGGGGGCGGACGGGCGGGAGAGCAAGGTGGTGCTGCAGTGGTGGCCCGGAGGGGGCCATTCCATTCGCCTCGGTTGCTGCTGTAATAAAGTCTACTTTTTGCTAAGAGCGCCGCGTGTTTGCACTTCTCGACTCGTCGGGGAAGGGAAGGGGGCGGCACGGCGGCGGGCGGGGCGGTCAGGTGTACCGCCTGGGGGCGGGGCTCGGCGGACGGGCGGGGCCCAGGTGCAGGTGCCCTGCAGCGGCGCGGCCCACGCCATGAGGTGCTGCCGCCTCTGCGTCTTCGGTAACTTCCGTGGATCTCCTCGGGCTAACCGCGGGTCGAGGGGCCCGTCCTGCGCCCGCGGGTGCCGTGAACGCGGCCTCCCGTTCCCGGGCTTCCGCCCGGCCGACTCAAGCCCGCCCCTCCCCCTGCCTTGCAGACGCCTCCCGGGGGCCCCAGCGGCTGATGCGCGTGGGCCTCGCGCTCATCCTGGTGGGCCACGTGAACCTGCTGGTGGGAGCCGTGCTGCACGGGACCGTGCTACGGCACGTGGCCAACCCCCGTGGCGCCGTCACGCCGGAGTACACCACCGCCAATATCATCTCTGTGGGCTCCGGGCTGTTGGTGAGCACCGGCCGGGAGGCAGGGCGGGCGTGCGGGCGGGGCGGCCGCACCCGGGCCATTAGGCCAAGAGCTTGGTGTCTTACAGAGCGCTTCCGTGGGACTTGTGGCCCTGTTGGCATCCAGGAACCTTTTTCGCCCACGACTGGTGAGAGGGGCCGGGGCTGGCTGGGCTCTGACTTGCAATAGGCAGGAGCCTCAAACAGAGGGACGACGGGTAGTCACTGGGAGACGTAGCCAAGCCGACTGTTCTTCACCCTGATCTTCTACCCCGCCAGCACTGGGCCCTGCTGGCACTAGCTCTGGCAAACCTGCTCTTGTCCGCTGCCTGCTCCATGGGCCTCCTTCTTGCCGTATCACTCACTGTTGCCAACGGTGGCCGCCGTCTTATTGCTGATTGCCATCCAGGGCTGCTGGATCCTTCCATTCCGCTGGACCAGGGATTGGGACACACCGACTGCCCTTTTGACCCTACACGAATCTATGTGAGCATATTCCCCTCCTTGCTGTCCACAAAGCCTTGGTCCTGCCCCTTTATTATTTATTTTTGGTTTTTCAATTACGGTCTACACTTTTAGCTCAGGCTGACCTGGAATTCACTACGTTGTCTCAGTTTGGCCTCGAACTCACAGCGATCCTCCTACCTCTGACTCTCGAGGACTGGAACTAAAGGCGTGCGCCACCCTGCCCGGCTCTGCCCTATTTGCTGCTCCTGTTGCACTCCCTCAAGGTCGCCATTGTTCCTTTTGCCTTTAGGATACAGCCTTGGCTCTTTGGATCCCTTCTCTGTTCATGTCTGCAGCCGAGGCTGCTCTCTCTGGTTACTGTTGTGTGGCTGCGCTAACCCTACGGGGAATTGGGCCCTGCAGGAAGGAAGGGTTTCAGGAGCAGGTAAGGAAGAGGGACAGAAAGGGTGCATCCATTCCACACAGACTGGTTATGTGGAAAAGGAGCTGAAGTGTCATTTAGGGCTGTACCCTCTTCTGCAGCTAGAGGAAGTGACAGAGCTTGAACCTCCTGAATGTAAAAGGCAGGAGAATGTGCAGCTACTGGATCGTTGTCAGGAATTCCAGGCATCACAGAAAACCTGGGTGTAGGACAGGTAAAGGTTCCTGAGGGTGGAGCCTGGGTAGGAGAAGGACCTGGGGCTAATTCTTGCTGTTTGCTTCTCTGACACAGTTTGGTTCTTGCTTTATCAGGCAGGTGCTGTTCTGAGGCTCAATCCACACGTGTTTTCAGCTAAGCAAAGGGCCCTGACCCTAAGGTGATAAAAAGAATTGTAATAAAAGAAGAACTTCTCTTTTCTTCTGCTTGACTACAGTTCCTTGTGGAGGAAAGGACACTGGTGGTGCTGGGAGGGAAAAGTCTCCAGAGAATACAGTGGTCTCAATTACTCACAGAACTTTAATGAGGGAGAGGCCCAAATTCTTCCTCAGCTCTGCCAGTCAATGAAAGGAAAAGCTGGTGCTAGGGAGCCCTCCACACCACTGACTGATGAATTTGAGCACATCCTGACACACCGGGCTGTGGGAGGTCTGCAAGTCAAGTGGGAGAACAGAAGGATTCATTAGAATCAGTGCAGAGGCTACTGGCTCCACAGAATTTTAGGGAGTAGGCTCAAGGTCTGTACTCTGGACAGTCCCACCCTTCCAGTGGCCCCTCCATGTTGCTCCCCTTGCCCGTGTCTTTCAAGTTTCTAACCTTTATGGCCATAAGAAACTTATTCCAGTTGTCCTTATTAGCAGCCTTCCCTGGTCGCTTAAATTCAATTTTATTCCTTAGAATGGGGTAACCTGTGGAAGAAGAGGAAAAGGTGAACTGGAGTTTGCAAGATACTGGAGCGGGGAAGAGGGGGAGAACAGCAGCCTGGGGAAAGAGTAGGATGGTCCTGTCATATGTATTTTTGCTAAGTTAAAGTTATACTGAAGTTACTGTTTTCTGTTTTGGTTTTTCTAGGTAGGGTCTCATCCTAGCCCAGGCTGACCTGGAATTCACTAGTAATCTCAGGGTGGCCTCGAACTCACTGCGATCCACTACCTCTGCCTCCTGAGTGCTGGGTTTAAAAAAAAAAAATTCTGGCTACAAATTTATTTAATACAAAATAATCTTTAGTTAAAAAAAAAATGGAACAAAGCCAGTTGTGGTGGCGCACGCCTTTAATCCCAGCACTTGGGAGGCAGAGGTAGGAGAATTGCTGAGTTCGAGGCCACACTGAGACTACATAGTGAATTCCAGGTCAGCCTGAACCAGAGTGAAACCCTACCTCATAAAAAAAAAAAAAAAAAAACGAATTGGGTAGGTCCCAGCACTTGGGAGGCAGAGGTAGAAGGATCACCGAGTTTGGTGCCTCCCTGAGACTACATAGTTAATTCCAGGTCTGCCTGGGCTAGACCACTGTCTGGAATGGAAAGCTTTGTATTGTTCATCCAGTTTTTTTAGTATATGTGCTGCCGAAGCAAGCAGTCTTATTTTTTTTTTTTTTTATGAGAAAGAGAGCGGGAGAGAGAAAACTGACATGCCAGGGCCTTAGCCACTGCAAATGAACTCCACAGGCATGTGTCACCTTGTGCATCTGGCTTATGTGAGTTCTGGGGAGTCAAACCTGGGTCTTTAGGGTTCACAGGCAAGTGCCTTAACTGCTAAGCCATCTTTCCAGCCCCACTCTTAATTTTTTTTTTGGTTTTTCAAGGTAGGGTATCACTTTAGCTCAGGCTGACCTGGAATTCACAATGTCTTCTCAAGGTGGCCTTGAACTCATGGCGATCCTCCTACCTCTGCCTCCCGAGTACCGAGTGCTGGGATAAAGGCGTGTACCACCATACCTGGCTATTGATTTTTAATTAATTAATTAATTAACTTATTTAGTTGAAAGAGAGAGAGAATGGGTGTGCCGGGTCTTCCAGCCACTGAGAATGAACTCCAGATGTATGCGCCACTTTGTGCATCTGGCTTATGCGGATCCTGGGGAATTGAACCTGGGTCCTTTGGCTTTGCAGGCAAATGCCTTAACCACTAAGCTGTCTCTCTAGACCCCCCCCCACTCTTAATTTTTTTAATGTGTGTGTATGTGTATGTACTCTAGGGTCTCTTGATGCTACAAAAGAATGTCCCTTGGGCTTTATGTGGATAGCTGGGGAACTGAACCCAGGATGACAAGCTGCAACAAGTGGCTTCAATCACTGCACCATGTCTGACACTGAAGTTTTCTGATGCTGCTGCAGGATTACTGGGTATACCTGTAATAAGGCAGGGTAGTGCCCGAACTCCAGTGCTTGCTGCCACTAGGGAAGCCTCATAGGCACCACGCTCATCCCGAGGCAGAACCTGCTCCAGCCTCTGGTCCATTGAGACTGTGAGTACCCAGTCTCGAACCTCTTCTCTCTGGGTCTCCTGGAAAGAACAGAGGGAACAAAAGCTTCACATGAGAAGGCAGGTTGGGGGTTGCTGACAGCAGGCTTACTAAGCCCTCATCCAATACAACAGCTATTAGCTATAAATGCACTGCTTTGGATTAAGGAGCACAAGTAGTGCCTCTGCTCTCCCTGAGTATGGAATAGTGAGGATTGAGTCCTTCCAGAGATAGCATCCCAAAGAGCCATCCTCCCTTCTCAATGCAGCCCCACTGTGAGGTCTGCCCATTCTCTAGCCCTGCACCCTTACCGGTATATGCTGCTTGGCTGGGAGTGGCACCTCAAAGGGAATGTCTGTGTCCTGAAAATCTGAGTGGTCAAGGGCATCCAGTGACCCTTCCTCAATTGCCTGTGTACAGTGGACAAGTGAAAGATAAACATAGCTTGTGACAGAAAAAGCCTCTTAAGCCCGGAGCACCATTTTCCTACTTACATCGGTCAGATCCAAAAAGCGGTTGAGGAAGATGAAGGCCATGTTCTCCCAGCCGACGGCCTGCAGCAGAGAAAAGTTGAAAATGGAGTGAGCAAACAGCTTGGATGCTACACTCCAGGCCAATAAAGAGCTCTATCCTTAATATTAGCCCCTATTGTCCAACTTTAGATTTGCTTATTTCTTTAGCCCCTCCCTTCCTTGTCCCAGCTCACCTTGGCAGCAGTGCCTGCTTCATAGAAGGCCTTATCTGCAGGTAATAGCTGGGTGTGGCGTAAGAGTGAAACAGAAAGCCTGGCAGCTATAGTTTCCTGTGGATTAAAGGCAAAGTTGTATGATCCTGGTACTACAGTGACTGAGCTACCAGACCAGTGAGCATGTTTTTTTGTTGTTTTTGTTTTTCGAGGTAGGGTCTCACTCTAGTCCAGGCTGACCTGGAATTCATGTAGTCTCAGGGTAGCCTTGAACTCACAGCAATCCACCTACCTCTGCCTCCCGAGTTCTGGGATTAAAGGCGTGCGCCACCACACCCGGCCCAGTGAACATGTAACAAAGGCAGTCACAGAACTAGAAAACCAACAGTAAGGGTTAAACCGCTCTGGATATCAACTGGTCTTCTTTTTTTTTTTTTTTTTTAGGTAGGGTCTCACTCTAGTCAGGCTGACCTGGAATTCACTATGTACTTTATGTACTTTCAGGCTGGCCTCGAACTCATGGTGATCCTCCTATCTCTGCCTTCCAAGTGTGGGGTTAAAGGCAAGCACCAGCACATCTGGCTTAGCCATATATATATATGTGTGTATATATATATGTGTGTGTGTGTGTGTGTGTGTGTATTTGGTTTTTCGAGGTAGGGTCTCACTCTAGCTCAGCCTGACCTGGAATTCACTCTGTAATCTCAGGGAGGCCTTGAACTCATGGCAATACTCCTACCTCTGCCTCCCAAGTGCTGAGATAAAGGCGTGCACCACCACGCCAAGCATCAGTCTGTTCTTGAACTCATGGCGACTGCTTCCCAAATGCTAGGACTAAAGGTATGTGCCACCATACCTGGCTAAATAATATATATTTAATTTATTTTCAAGCAGAGAGAGCGAGAATATGAGAATGGGCATGCCAGGGCCTGTATCTGCTGCAAATGAACTCCAGATACATGCACCACTTTGTGCATTTGGCTTTATGTTGGTACTGGGAAAATCAAACTCAGGTCGTTAGGCTTTGCAGGCAAGCGCCTTAACCACTGAGCCATCTCTTCAGCCTGGTTTGAAGATACAAATTTTTTTTTTTTTTTTGTTTTTCAAGGTAGGGTCTCACTCTAGTCCAGGCTGACCTGGAATTCCCTATGTAGTCTCAGAGTGGCCTTGAACTCATGGTGAGCCTCCTACCTCTGCCTCCTAAGTGCTGGGATTAAAGGCGTACACCACCACACCTGTCTGAAGATATTCTTTTTTTTTTTTTTGAGTTAGGGTGTCACTCTATCTTAGGCTGACCTGGAATTCACTATGTAGTCTCAGGCTGGCCTTGAACACATTGGCAATCCTCCTACCTCTGCCTCCCGAGTGCTGGGATTAAAGGCGTGCGCCACCACACCCGGCTAAAGATACATTCTCATGACTGTTTATGTATCTCAGCTTTGGCTTCATCTCACCAGCTGTTTGATGCTTTGGGCTGCAGAACGTGTGGCGTAGTAATGAGCTATCAGCAACATTGTCTCAAACTCCTCATGGGCTGCAGAGTTGGCCTCGCTAGACTTCACCAAGTTTTCACACTAGAAAAGGAAGAGAGCAGCCAGGCTCAGGTGAGGTGAGGCAGGTTTGTAGAGTGGTCACTAGGGGCCACTGGACAATAAAATGCACATCTGAGTGTACAGGTAAAAGAAGAGACTAGGACAGGGACAGGTCATTGACCCTGCTGGCTTACTAGGTTGAAAAGGACATCTCGGAGATCAGCCCAGCTGTGGTAGGCCTCAGCACTGTTGGTCCCAGGAGCATTGACCATGTCAGTGAATATCCTCTTGTAGATGTTGAAATTCTAGAGGAGAGGGGCGGATCTGAGTGAGGGGTGAAGCAGAAGAAAAAAATGGGAGAGGAGAAACAGATTGTGAGAGTGTGTGTAGGAGCTAAGGGAAAGTGATAGTGGAGAAAAGAGAAAACTGTTTGCAAGCATGACAACCCATGAGTTGAAATCCCCCAAACCCACGTAAAAGGCACATGGCGCAGTGACCTTCTGTAATCGCAGACCTTACAGTGAGATGGGAAGCTTTGGTCAGCTAGCCTGGTGTCTGCAGTAGTGATCAACAGCAGAAGAAACCCTCAAACAAGGTGAGAACCACGTGTGCATGCATATGCGCACACACAAACTTGCAGCAGGAGGATCAAGAATTCATGGTCATGTCTAGCTACATGAGTTCTATCTAGATCCTCCTGGGTTGGAAAAACCAACCAAAAAACAAAACAAACAAACAAAAAAAAATGGAAAAACTTTTCCATCAGCTGGTGCTCTGTGAGTGAGGGCAAGTGGCTGAATGTGAGCGGTCACACTGCCAGTAGACACACTGCAGAGAGCTGCACTTCCGATAGGAGAGCAGGACTCATTTTCCAGAAGAGTGCAACGGGGTCACTGAGGCATGCAGCATCAGCTGGGGAAGACAGGTCCCTGTGGGCTAGCTAAGAACACGGCAGTTCCTTTGGTGTTTCTTCAAAGGGCTAATATCCAGGGCTGGAAGATGGCACGGTTAAACACTTCCTGTTAAGGACCCGGTTCGTTTCTTCAAAGGGCACCAGGGGTGCACGCATCTGGAGTTCGTATCCAGAGGCCCTGGCGCACCCATTCTCACTCTCTCTCTCTACCTGCCTATTTCTGGCTCAGCAGAGATCCCAGGCATGCTGTTCTCTAAGGACAGAGTTCTTTTTCAGAAGAGAGTTCCTGAAGGGATGGATGGGTGGGTCTGGAGGAGGAATGAGTTCCCTGGTGGAAACATTCTTCCCAAGAAGGCTGGTACCTGTGGGTTGGCAGGGGCTCCATGTTGCACGTAAAGGGCCAGTGCCTGAGCGTAGCCACCCTCTCGGATCAGGTGAGTTGCATACAAAGCCACATACTTGTGCAGAATCTTGTAATTCTGTTTGGGGGTGGAGGAAAAGCACGGGCAAGGCTGGGGTCAGTAAGACCAGCCAGTGAGGTCAGGGTAGTGACTGATCAAAGGCCATGTATCTGTGTAGGAGGCAAAGGGTCTAGGCAATTCTGATCCCAATTCAGAGCATAGAAAACTGCACTCTGATAGTAAGGAGGGGCTTCTGGGAATTAAAGGGAAGGGTAAAGAGGACTGGGATGCTGAGGAGATGGGTACCTGCTTGGTAGCTGTTTCAATGCACTTGTCCCACTGACCCTGCTCCACATACAGGTCCAGAGCAGCTACCACATCCACACCCACCAGCTGTGGAATGATGGAAAGAATTTGGGAATGAGGAGAGAAGAGTCTAGCACCTCGCTAGGCACCGGCTGTCTCTCGCCCTCTCCCTGGTTCTGCCATCTGCTGGCTTGCCTTACCGAGTCCACTTTGCCCTGGTTCTTAAGGAATTCCTTGTAATGCTGGTCCACATAGTCCTCGTACCTGTGAGGACACAGAAACCACCCACTGCACAGTCCTGGCCACACCCTCCCCGCCAGAGCTTCCCAGGCTCAACACAAGAAAGCAGGAGAATTTTCCAGTGATTACCGGGGATCTAACTCCTTGGCCACACGCTTGGCCTTGTTCCACTCCTCACCCTCAATGAAAGCATCAATCGCTTCCTTGACAAGGTCCAGGTTCAGATAGAGCTCTGCAGCCTGCACAGTGGGACATCAGAATGGAGACTCTTTCTTCTCGACTCCCTAGTCTGCCCTCTTTCTCCAGAACATTGCCACATCTGCCTGGAGGCCCACCCCTACCCATGAGGGTATCATGTCATCATCCTACCCTCCCCGTGGTGCGGGGTCTTTTAGTACTAGACTCTACTTACAGCACTGTGCTTTCCAATTCCAATGAGCTGGGGGCCAACAGCCTGGACTACTTCCAGACTGCGCTGGGGGGGCAGAAACTTGATGGACAGTTCAGCAGCCTGAGTGAAGAGAAATGGAAGTGGGGAGCAGAAGCTAGCTAGGGCTCTTGGATGACCTGTTTGATGCATTTCTCCCCCTTTAGCTGCCCACTTTCTTATTTCCGCCCTCATCTTCCATCTTCTGGGCCAAGCCAGGCTCAGTGATGGTTTGATTGACCATCAGTGAACCTGTCCACTCAGCTCACGATAACTCCTTCAGACACTTCCCACACTGTCTGGGGTCACTGCATTTGGCTTTGCCACCCATGACAAACTGGTTTCTCGAGTTCTTTGTAAAAAAATAGAATCTTGGCCGGGCGTGGTGGCGCACGCCTTTAATCCCAGCACTCGGGAGGCAGAGGTAGGAGGATCGCCTAGAGTTCAAGGCCACCCTGAGACTACATAGTTAATTCCAGGTCAGCCTGGACCAGAGTGAGACCCTACCTCGAAAAAACCAAAAAAAAAAAAAAAGAATCTTGGTATCATAGTATATAGAAATAACTCCTAAAATGAGTCTAGGGAACTCTGCAACTCTTTGTGTCAGGCTCCCCCCGCCCCCGAGGTAGTCTTGCCCTAGCCCAGGCTGGCCTGTAGTTCACTATGTAGTCTCAGGCTGGCCTCAAACTCACAGCAATCCTCCTACCTCTGCCTCCTGAGTGGTGGGATTATAGGTGTGTACTACCCCGCCAGGCTATATGTTGGGCTTTAAAAAAAAGTATTAATTAATTAATTTTTTTTTTTTTTGAGGTAGGGTCTCACTCTGGCCCAGGCTGACCTGGAATTAACTATGTAGTCTCAGGGTGGCCTTGAACTCACGGCAATCCTACCTTTGCCTCCCGAGTGCTGGGATTAAAGGCGTGCGCCACCATGCCCGGCTAAAAAAAAGTATTAATTTATTTATTTGCAAGCAGAGAGAGAAGAAGGACAGAGAGAATGGGTATGCCAGTGCTGTAAATGAACTCCAGATGCATTCGCCTCTTTGTGCATCTGACTTTATGTGGGTGCTGGGGAATCGAACCCAGGTTTATTAGGTTTTGTAGGCAAGTGCCTTATACATTGACCCATCTCTCCAGCCCACTTATTTTGGGGGGGGGTTCAAGGTAGGGTTTCACTCTGGCCCAGGCTGACCTGGAATTCACTATGTAGTCTCAGGGTGGCCATGAAGTCATGGAGATTCTCCTACCTCTGTCTCCCGAGTGCTGGGATTAAAGGCATGTGCTACCACGCCCGGCTTAATTTTTTTTTTAAAGAACAGAACTATTAGAAAATTTACATTATATATGTGGCATACATTTGTAGCTTGTCTTACCTTTCTAGCAGACAGTGTTTGTCTGAAACCAGTCATTCTACAATTCTACAAACCCCAGCACTCTATAAGATCACTCTGTTTCCACTGGGACACTGACATCTTCATTGATTTTAATTTCCACATGTCCCAGTTCAGCTCTATGCCAATCCTCTGCCCTTTCCTTCTTTCTTTTCTCTTTTCCTTTTCTTTTTCTTCTTCGAGGTAGGGTCCTGCTTTAGCCCAGACTGACCTGGAATTCACTATGTAGTCTCAGGGTGGCCTCAAACTCATGATAATCCTCCTATCTCTGCCTCCCAAGCGCTGGGATTAAAGGTGTGTGCCACCACGCCCGGCTTCTTTCTCCTTTCTTAGCCTCTGTAAACCCTGCAAGGTTTAAGCATTCTCTCCCCATCCAGGAAGCTCATCCTGTGACTCATGAAGAAGACACAGTGAAGCGCAGACCCTAGTAAACAGTGCTCTGGTGTTAGACACACCTGAGGCTTATGTGCTTACACATTAAAATTTAGACTCATAGCCAGGCATAGTGGCTCACTTTAATCCCAGCACTTGGGAGGCAGAGATAGGAGGATCACCATGAAACTACCAAGTGAATGCCAGGTCAGCCTGGGCTACAGTGAGACCCTACCTTGCAAAACCAAAACCAAAAATCTAGACTCATAAGCAGCTATCAGCCCCCTTCTTCTTCTGTTACTGAATGACAAGACTCCAAAAATCTAAGAGACCATCTTGCAAGAGCATCATCATGTCACCATTTAATTGAGAGGGCCAGTCTTACCCTCAGGACTCAAATTGCCATGTTTCAGTGAATCTGAAGGACATCATTTTAAACTACATATACATTCCCAATTGCAGAGATAGTAAATTGTGAATACATTTTTTTTTGGGGGGGGGGAAAGACAGAGAGAGAGAGAATGAGCGCGCCAGCAGCCTCTCAGCCACTGTGAATGAACTCCAGACGCGTGCACTCCCTTGTGGGCAAGTGCGGTATTGCGCCCTTGTGTCACTTTTTGTGTCTGGCTAAACCTGGGACCTGGAAATTAGAATCAGTGTTCTTAGGCTTGGCAGGCAGGCGCCTTAAATGCTAAGCCATCTCTCCAGCCCATGAATACATATTAAATCTTTTTTTTTTTTTTTGGGGTTTTTCAAGGTAGGGTTTCACTCTGGTCCAGGCTGACCTGGAATTCACTATGTAGTCTCAGGGTGGCCTCGAACTCTCCGCGATCCTCCTACCTCTGCCTCCCGAGTGCTGGGATTAAAGGCGTGTGCCACCACACCCAGCTATATCTTGTTTTTGTGTGACAACTTGACCGGAACCTATGGTATACAGATATTTATTCAAACATTATTTTTGGTGTTTCTGTAAAAGGGATGTTTTTGGGTGAGTTTAACATTTAAATTGTAAAACAAACTGACTTCTCCTAATGTAGATGGGCTTTATCCAATCAACTGAAGGACTGAACTAGAATAAAAAGGCTCAACTTTCCCTGAGGAAGAGAATTCTTCCTGCCTAAATGCCTTTGAATGGGGACTCTAGTTTTTCCTGCCTTCAAACTGGAACTGAAACACTGACACCCTGAGTCTGGAGCCTGCCAGCTGTCAAACAGGAACTATACTATTAGCTCTCCTGGGCTTTCTGCTTTCCAGTCACCCTATAGATCTTAGGACATGCCCATTTCCATGTGTAAGCCGACTTTTTTTTTTTTTTAATTATTTAATTATTTTACTTTTATTTATTTGAGAGTGAGAGAAAGAGGCAGAAAAAGAGAGAGGGCGAGAGAATGGGTGCACCAGGGTTTCCAGCCACTACAAAGGAACCCCAGATGCATGTGTTCCCTTGTGCAGCTGGCTTATGTGGGTCCTGGGGAATGGAGCCTCAAACTGGGGTCCTTAGGCTTCACAGGCAAGTGCTTAATCACTAAGCCATCTCTCCAGCCCTTTTGTTTTGTTTTGTTTTTTCAAGGTAGGGTCTCACTCTAGCTCAGGCTGACCTGGAATTCACTCTGTATTCTCAGGGTGGCCTCGAACTCACAGTGATCCTCCTACCTCTGCCTCCTGAGTGCTGGGATTAAAGGTGTGCGCCACCATGCCTGGCTCCAGCCCTTTTTTTTCACTCCAGCTCAGGCTGACCTGGAATTCGCTATGTAGTCTCAGGGTAGCCTTGAACTCAGGGCAGTCCTCCAGAGCTGGAGTTGCCCTTCCAGCTCCTGTTAAGCCCTCCCTCCTCTCTCTCAGAGCCTTCTGGATCCCTCCAGCCCAGAGTCAGCTCATGTGTCTCTGAACTCCACTTCGTACACTTCAGTCTTCACTTAGATAAAGCGTTAAGTCCCCCTAAGTTCTGGCTGCTGGGGCTGTCTTATATCTCCTTTTCTAGCCTTCAGGCTCGAAAATACAGCAGGTACTTGACAGACACCTGCAACCTAACTGCAAACAAAAAGACACAAGAGGTCATGATGAATATTTGGGAAGGCCAGACCAGTGGGCATGGGCCCAAGGCAAGCAGGGCCAGGATGGGCTTGGGACCTCACCTTCACCCAGCACTTCTCCATCAAGCTGCTGCTTCCCGAGTCCCGCACTTTGAGGTAGCAGTCTACTGCACGGCTATACTCTCCAGCCTGCTCCCATTGTCGAGCTTGCTCTACAAGTCCCTCTACACCCCTGTGGAGATAAGCAAACGTGTTCATGGTCAGGATAAGGGAGAGGCAGTGTGGCCCGTCTTGTATATACCTCATGTCCTGCACCCCAAAGCCTGGTCAACACTGTCAGGACTTCTTACTTCTTACCTGCCCCCCTTCTTGGTGGCTTCCTGCTCATATTCTTCTTGCAGGGCCTCCAGCTGGCCAGGCACATAGTCCTTGCAGATCCGCAGAGCATCGCTCCATAGTCCAGCCTCCTGCTCAGATTTCCAGATGTCAGAAGGACAGAGCTGGGGAGGCTCTGAGGCTTCCCACTGCCACACAGATTCCTGTGGCCCACTGGTTCCTAACTTCTCAACCCATCTTCTCTTTCAGTTGCCTGTCCTTTCCCCTCTCCTGACCTTCTTTTTTTTTTTTTTTTTTTTTTTTTTTTGGTTTTGCGAGGTAGGGTCTCACTCTGGTCCAGGCTGACCTGGAATTAACTATGTAGTCTCAGGGTGGCCTTGAACTCTCGGTGATCTTCCTACCTCTGCCTCCTGAGTGCTGGGATTAAAGGCGTGCGCCACCACGCCCGGCCCTCTCCTGACCTTCTTAATACCAGGGGACAATGTGAATCTTTGAGGTGCTCATACCTTCTCATCTTCCCCTCACAGCCCCAAATACAGTAACCTACCTTATAAAAATTGAGAGCCAGGCCTGGTCTCTGGGCCCGAAGCAACAAGCCTTCTGCTTTCTGAAAGTCTTTCTCCTCCAAGGCTCCGCGGGCCTGACCTACAAGCACCTCGGCAACACTGTCAGGATCGTGAGCCTCGGCCACACGCTGAGCTGCCTCCCAATCCTGGTTATGGACAAACCTGCCCAAAATGTGGACACAGAAATACTGAGTATAGGACTGAGGCACCGGCCCTGGAGACAAACAGCCACATCACTAGAGGGATGTTGGGTGAAAGGTCCTAAAGCAGTAACTGGGAAGACAGGAAAGAACTGATGGGGTAACTCACATGAGGACTGCCTCTTTGGGTTTACCAGCTCTGATGAATTCAGCTTCTGCCTCTTCCAATTTACCCTAAGAGAAAGGCAGCCACACATAGTGAGAGGAGGCTAGTATCACAGGCAGCCAGAAGATTGGGGGGGTGGGGGGGAAGGGGTTTGAACGTATGGCTGCAGTGGTCAGGAGTGCAGAAGGAGTGTCAAAATCACACACATACCTCATCCTCCAGATACATGGCATATCTGAGATGAATCTCAGGGGTTTTGTGCTTGAGGGCCAACCGAGAGAGTTCAAAAGCAAATTCAAAGGAGCTGAAATGGAAGGTGCAAATAGTTTTCTACTTAATACTTGTGAAAAATAAGGAAGGATTGAGGGGAGGAAAAAGGACAGATTGAAAGTTAACAGTGGAAGTGTCTGGACTAGCCTGTGCTTTCCAGAACACTGAACCCAGACACAATAGCAGAAAACAGCCTCTCCAAGGCCGGGCGTGGTGGTGCACGCCTTTAATCCCAGCTCTCGGGAGGCAGAAGTAGGAGGACCGCTGTGAGTTCAAGGCCACCCTGAGACTACGTAGTGAATTCCAGGTCAGCCTGGGCCAGAATGAGACCCTACCTTGACAAAACCAAAACCAAAAAAAAAAAAAAAAAAAAAAAAAAAAAAAAAGAAAACAGCCTCTCCAAACATGATAGGACCCTTAGTCCCTTAGTGGACTAACTCTGCTCCTGGCCTTTGTAACATTTGCTTAAGAAACGCACACTTGCTGGGCGTGGTGGCGCACGCCTTTAATCCCAGCACTTGGGAGGCAGAGGTAGGAGGATGGCCATGAGTTCGAGGCCACCCTGAGACTACATAGTGAATTCCAGGTCAGCCTGGGCTACAGCAAGACCCTACCTTGAAAAAAAAAATACATACATATACATATATATATTAAAATAGCTGGGTGTGGTTGTGCACATCTTTAATCCCAGCACACGAGAGGCTGAAGTAGGAGGAATGCTGTGAATTTGAGGCCATCCTGAAACTAAAGAGTGAACTCCAGGATAGCCTGGGCTATAATGAAACCCTACCTTGGAACAAAAAAAAGGGATGAACAGAGTTACCATGCATGAATGGTTAATGGTGCTCTCTACAGTCATGTTGCCCCCCTTCCCCTGCCACCAGGTAGGGTTTTAGTTTAGCCCAGGCTGACTTGAAATTCACTCTTTAGTTTCAAGCTGGCCTCAAACTGACAGAGATCCTCCTACCTTGGGCTGGAGAGATGGCTTAGTGGTTAAGGCATCTGCCTGCGAAACCTAAGGACCCTGGTTCAATTCTCCAGGTCCCATGTAAGCCAGATGCACATGGTGGCGCATGCATCTGGAGTTCATTTGCAGTGGCTAGAGGCCCTGGTGTACCCATTCTCACTATTTCTCTCTCTCCCCCCTTCTCTCTGTCTCAAGTAAATAAAAAATCTTAAAAAAAGAGGTCCTCCTACCTCTGCCTCTCAAGTGCTAGGATTAAAGGTATGTTCCACTATTTACTCTATTTTTCTGTCTCTATGAAGAGGTCTGGGAAGGCGGGGCCAGAGGAAAGAAGACTTTAGGACTCACCAGTTGTCAGCAGCATGGTCAACAGCAGCCTCCAGGAGACCCAGCTTATTTAGCAGTCTAACTGCAGCCTCCCCTCCCAGGCTCTTTGCCCACAGATAAGCCACATGTTTGTGCGCATTAGCTCCTCCATGAGCCTTGGCCACCTGTAAAGTGAAGTTGCTTGACAATCTCTCACTGCAGAGTTGCTCCCTTCTCATCTCTGGACTCAGCTGTGTGGTCAGGACCCATTCTAAATTAATGCTGAAGATGGCTAACTTTCAAGGGCTCTTAACTTAGGTGTACCTTACAAGCCCTTAAAAAAATTTTTTTGTAGAAGAGTTCCTCTTTTTCTGCATCCTCACCAGCATTTATAGTCATTTGTTTTCATGATGGTAGCCAATCTGACAGGAGTGAGATGGAATCTCAAGGTAGTTTTAATCTGCATTTTCCTGATGACTAGGGATGTAGAACATTTTTTTTAGATGTTTATATGCCATCTGTATTTCTTCTTCTGAGAACTCTCTATTTAGTTCCATAGCCCATTTTTAATTAGGTTGTTTGATTTCTTATTATTTAATTTTTTGAGTTCTTTGTATATCCTAGATATTAACCCTCTGTCAGATGTATAGCTGGCAAAGATTTTCTCCCATTCGCCCTTAAAATTTTAAGTAAAAAAAAATTTTTTTTTTTTTTTTGGTTTTCGAGGTAGGGTCTCACTCTGGCTCAGGCTGACCTGGAATTCACTCTCTATTCTCAGGGTGGCCTGGAACTCATGGTGATCCTCCTACCTCTGCCTCCTGAGTGCTGGGATTAAAGGCGTGCGCCACCACGCCCAGCTTAAGTAAAATTTGTATAAACAGGTGTAGACATTCTTCTAGCAAAGGAGACTCTGGTCTTGTGACATAGTTAGAACTAGTTTCTTGAGAGTGGGAAGGAGAGAGACATGTTTCTGTAGTGTGGTCTGGAATCCTTACCCGATAGGCCTCTTCCCAAAGTCCACTGGACCGGTACATGTTCACTGTTGCCTTCCATTCCTGGGCTTCCAGGTAGTGATACTCAGCTTCCTGGAGTCGGCCTTCTGCCTCCAGCTCCTGTGGGAAGGTGGGTCAGGGTGGAAGGGGACATGGGTCCTGGATGGGAAACAGATAGGCAGGGCCAGAAGAAGGGCTCACCTTGCCCAGGCGAAGGTGTGTGTCACTGAGCAGGTCTGGGTGGTGCTTTCCTAACAGGCGGATCATGTCATCATACATCTTGTGCTTTTTGAACATGGTGATGGCCAGATCAGGCTCTTCCACTGTCACATACAGCCTAGGGACAGGAGATGCATCTGGGGCCTCTGACACCTAGATCCCTACTGGAATTGCTTTGAGCAGAGGTCATACATCCTCAGACCCCACCCCTTTACCTCCCAGCTCTGATGCCTCACTCCCTGAACACATCTGAGGTGACACTCACCTTTCAGCCTCTCGAAACTTGCCCTGCTTCTCCATTTCCTGGGCCTGGGTGATATACAGCACTGACACATCTTCTGGTTGCATGCACTTCATCGCCAGCTGCGTACACATACAGAACCCAGGTAGCCTCAGATGCCACACCCCATGAACTCTGAATTCTCCCAACAGTCATAGGCATTTGGTTACTGTCACTCTACTAGTCAGTTTGGGAACGGCAAATCCACAGGACAGTTGATAAGGACTTGTATTGGGACTGTTTCATTACCAGACTCCCACTGCCCCACTGAGTTCTGGAGTGTTCAGTGAGAACAGAATTATCAAGAGACCAGAGGCTTTGTAGTGGTTACCCAGCTTTCAAGCCCATGTGCTGGCTTAGAAGTACAGGCTCAGGGACAGGGGCCCCTCTTCATCTCTTCTTTTCCTATAGCTAGGGACAAAAATTGTCCAGACAGGGGCTGGAGAGATGGCTTAACGGATAAGGTGCTTACTTGCAAAGACAAAGGACCTAGGTTCAATTCCCCAGGACCCACATAAGCCAGATGCACAAGGTGGCACATGCATCTGGAGTTTGTTTGCAGCAGGTGGTGGCCCAGGAGCACCCATTCTCTATCTGCCTCTCTCTCCTATCTTCTCACCCTCTCTCTCAAATAAATAAATAAATAAATAAATAAGTAAGTAAGTAAGTAAGTAAGTAGTTGTCCAGACAGCATTTTGACACTCTTTCAGCTTTCAGGCAATCCAGTGAAGAAAGGATGTCAGGGCTGGAGAGATGGCTTAGTGGTTAAGGCACCTGCCTCCTAAGCCTAAGAACACTGGTTTCAATCTCCAGCAGTTCCAATCTCCAGGTCCCACGTTTAGCCAGATGCAAAGTGATGCAAGGGCGCAATGCTGTACTTGCCCACAAGGGGGCGCACACATCTTGATTTCGTTAGCAGCAGCTGAGAGACTGCTGGTGTGCCCCTTCTCTATCTGTCTCCCTCTCCTCTATCTCTCTCTCTGTGTGTCTCTCTCTAAAAAAAAAAGTGGGGGGGGATGTCAGAGACCAAGGAGTGAGGCAACACACCCACTAAAGCATATTCTTTTACCATGGACTGTACACATTCTCTACCTTATGGGCTTGCTCCCAGCGGCCAGCCTGGGTGTACATGTCTATAGCATCTTTGGTCCTGTCTCCTTTGGCATAGAGTTCCTCAGCAATCTGTTGATAAGAAGCAAGAGGTCAGAACCACAGAGTCAAAGTGGCTTGTAGGAGGACAGACTAAAATTCAGCTGGGAGGGTGGAGAGCCTGGTGCATTCACCTTGTAATAATATGGAAGGAAAGATGAGTGTGTGTGTGAACCATACTTTCTACTGGTTAGGAACAAGACCAGCCCACAGGAGGATGAGGCCAAGTGAGATTCTAAAGGGCCTTCTGCTTCTACAGTGTAAGGCAATGCTGCACTGAAGCTACGGTGGAGTTATGCATGAAGAATCACTTGAGCTGACATAGGAAGAGGGTTAGAGATCACTTAATACAGCTGGGGATGACCCTGGGGAAGTAAACTTTCTTCCCGTTCATGGCAGTGATATTGTTTGGGCCCCAGAGAGAAGGACTGGGTGAGTTGCCTTGTACTTCTGAATCTGGGTACTCTCCTGTTCCCTTGTACTACACTGCATGCTGCAGAAAGAAGCCTTTCCTCACCTCATACTCCTGCAGAGATGCATAGTGTTGGGCCACACGAGGATAGTATTTAGACGCAGTGTTCCGATCCTGTAGATCTAATATATAAATTGCTTTCTTCCATTGGCGGGCACCCAGAGCAGCCTCAATTGCTTTAATGGAGCACCTGGCATAGTTGGGAAAGACATAAATATGTATGAGGGAGGTGGAAGATGAATGAAGTACAGACCCCCTAAATACATTCCAATATATATAATTTTTTTTTGGAGAGAGACACAGAGAGAGACAGAGGGGGAGAGGCAGAGAGAGAAGGAGAGAGAATGGGCACGCCAGCAGCCTCTCAGCCACTGTGAACGAACTCCAGATGCGTGCGCCCCCTTGTGGGCAAGTGTGGCATTGAGCCCTTGCATCACTTTGCATCTGGCTAAACATAGGACCTGGAGATTGGAACCCGGTGTTCTTAGGCTTAGCAGGCAGGCGCCTTAACCGCTAAGCCATCTTTCCAGCCCCCAACCTATATTTTGAGATCTCTTTTTCTTTTTTCAAATGGGTGCACCAGGGCCTCTAGCCACTGCAAACGAATCCCAGACGCATGTGCCACCTTGTGCATCTGAATTTACATGGGTGCCAGGGAATCGAACCTAGGTTCTTCATAGGCAAGCACCTTAACTGCTGAGACATTGCTCCATTCCCATTTTGAGATCTCTTCTTTTGGACTGAGATGTCTTCCCTTGCCTCACTAGCTCTTGTCTCATGCTCAAATCTCCCATTTTACTTCCATGCCACCATACCTGGCTTCAATGTAGTGATTGATGGCTGCATCAAGCTGCTTCTGCTGCACCAAGTGGTCCCCCCACGCCTCCTCTAGCTTCACCACCTCCACTGGGAAGGTCAATCGAGCCAGCTCAACCGCTGCCAAGACAGAGAAGGCAATCATCTCAGAATTCCAGGGATGGGACTCAGGACAACAGAAGAACCGGGGAGGAGTGGAATAATGAAAAACTGAAAACAACCAACCTGAATGGGTGCCCTAAAAGAAGTGCTGGGGGACTGGATAAGCAAGAATGACAATTGTAAAAGATGGCATGTGTGCAGCTAGTACCTTTCATGAATGCACTGCCTTTACGGTAGCACTCAAGGGCCCGCTGTGGATTTCGAATCTTCTCGAAGAGATCACCTGCCTGTTAACACATATATTACAGTGAATGAAACTCATCAAGAATCAGCTCCAAGATGGGTGTGGTGGTGCACATCTTTAATCCCATCACTCGGGAGGCAGAGGTAGGAGGATCGCCGTGAGTTTGAGGCCACCCTGAGACTATATGGTAAATTCCAGGTCAGCCTGAGCTAGAGCGAGACCCTACCCAAAAAAGCTCCAAAAAGAAGAAATTGCGCCAGGCATGGTGGCTCACGCCTTTAATCCCAGCACTCGGGAGGCAGAGGTAGGAGGATTGCCATGAGTTCAAGGCCACCCTCAGACTACATAGTGAGTTCCAGGTCAGCCTTGCAGCCTTGGCTGGAGTGAGACCCTACCTTGAAAAAAAAAAACAAAAAAAAAAAAAAAAAAAAAAAAAAAAACCTCCAAAAAAAAGAAGAAATTGTCATCCACCCTAGGTGGGGGAGGAGAAAGAAGACAACATACCCTTTCATAGAGTTCCCCCTTGATGAGGGCTGCGGTGATGTGCTCGACCAGCTCCGTGTTGGCCAGCAGTTCCTCTCGGGTCAGCACCAGCCGTGCAGCTTTGGCAGGGAGCCCAGCCTTGAGGTAGAGGCTAATGGCTGCTAGTCCATCCCCTTGGCTCTCCTGTAGTTCGCCTGCTCGCTCCTCTTGCTGTGTGTCCATCAGCCACTGGTAGTAGTCCCGACGTAGCTTCTCTAGGGCTGGATGTCCCTGGACAAGCAGCACAGACGCAAGTAGGAATCCCATTGCTCCTTCCTGCCCTTCTGCTTTTCATGCCTCTCCAATCTCTCTGTAAGAGTGGGACTCCTCCCCGGGTACCAGGATGCTAACTTCTTACCATATCAGCCCCAACACTATTCCAGACCCTGTGTACTCCCTGATGAGAAGGGATTACTGAAATTGATGAAACCAAATTCTGAACAACTGTGAAGACAAAACCTTACCTTGGCCTCAGCCACAGCGATGCACTCATCCCAACGGTGCAGCTCCTGGTACATGTCCATGGCCTCCTCAACAGCATTCTAAGGGAGTCAGGCAGAAGAAAGAGGACACCAGGAGACAAGGTGAAACATCAAGAAGCCATTCTCAGCCTGGCTAAGGTGCCAGTGTGAGGACCAACAGCCTCACTTTTATTCACTACACATGCACAGGGAGCGCTCTCTCTCTCTCTCTCTCTTTCTTTCAGGTCCTTGTCCATGTTAAACACATGCTCTACCACTGAGCTACAGTCCCAGCTTCAGAGGTACCTTTATTATACTAAATTTTTATATTTTTATTATTATTATTATTATTATTATTATTATTGAGGTAGGGTCTCACTCTAGCTCAGGCTGACCTGGAATTCACTATGTAGTCTCAGGGTGGCCTTGAACTCACAGCGATCCTCCTACCTCTGCCTCCCAAGTGCTGGGATTAAAGGTGTGTGCCACCACGCCCGGCCTATTATTTTTATTTTTATTATTATTATATTTTATTATACTAAAAGGAGCTTAAGCTTTAGGGCTCCATGTGTGCACAGGTATTTCTAAGGCATTTTAAAATTTTTATTTATTTATTTGAGAGAGAGAGAGAGGGGCAGATAGAGAGAAACATAATGGACACGCCAGGGCCTTCAGCCACTGCAAACGAACTCCAGATGCATGCTCCACCTTGTGCATCTGGCTTACGTGGCAATCAAACCTGGGTCCTTTGGCTTTGTAGGCAATCCTGCCTTAACCATTAAGCCCCTCCTCCTTTTTAAAATTTATTTGTTTTTTTGAGATAGGGTCTCAATCTAGCTCATGCTGACTTAGAATTTACTATGTAGTCTTAGGGTGGCCTTGAACCCACAGTGATCCTCCTACCTCTGCCTCCCAAGTGCTGGGAGTAAAGGCATGTGCCACCACGCCCGGCTTTTTTTTTTTTTTTTGAAGGGTCTCACTCTAGCCCAGGCTGACCTGGGACTCAGAAGCCTATGCTGGCCTCCAACTCACAGTGATCCTCCTACCTTATCATCTCCAGTGCTGGGATTAAATGTGTGTACCACCATGCCCAGCCTCAAGTCAATTTTCTTTCTTTCCTTTCTCTTTCTTTTTTTATTTATTTTATTTAATATATTTTATTTATTTATTTAATTGAGAGAGAGAGGAAGAGGCAGAGAGAAAGAGCAAATGGGTGCGCCAGGGCCTCTAGCCACTGTAAACAAACTCCAGATGCATGCACCACCTTATGCATCTATCTGGCTTACGTGGGTCCTGGGGAATTGAACTCAGGTCCTTAGGCTTCACAGGCAAACGCCTTAACTGCTAAGCCATTTCCCCAGACCTCAAGGTAATTTTTCTTTTTCTTTTAAAAATATTTTATTATTTATTTATTTATTTATTTATTTGAGAGAGAGAGAGATACAGAAATAGGCAGGTAGAGAGAGCGAGAGAATGGGTGTGCCAGGGCCTCCAGCCACTGCAAAACGAACTCCAGATGCATGCACCCCTTGTGCATCTTTTGGGTCCTGGAGAATCGAGCCTCAACCGGGGTCCTTAGGCTCCATAGGCAAGCGTTTAACCACTAAGCCATCTCTCCAGCCCCAATTTTTCTTTTTAAAAATATTTTTGCTGGGCGTAGTGGTGTATGCCTTTAATCCCAGCACTCGGGAGGCAGAGGTAGGAGGATCGACTGCTAAGAGATCGAGGCCACTTGGGACTACATAGTGAATTCCAGGTCAGCCTGAGCTGGAGTGAGACCCTGCATCAAAACACCAAGAAAAAGAAAGGAGGAAGTTTGAGTAGGTAAGACTGGCACAAAAGGAAAAAATTAAGGAAAGAGTGAAATTAACTCTATGAACCTCTAAACCTTTGGAAGCCTAGTGCTTTCCCCGCTAAGAGCCCCTCCTTATTGCATCCCTCTTTCCTGTTACCTGTTCCAAGAAGATCATTTCAGCCAGTTTGTAGTTCTTCTCTAGCATAGCTAGACGTGCTCGGACCTGATAGAAGTCTATTCCTTCTCCACCCTGCTGGGAAAAAGGTGGTTTGGTTTGTGTGGGCCGGCACAGAAAAGCCAGGATAGAGAGGCTAACAGACTTGAGAAGCTAAAAATCATTAAGACATAGAGGCCTGAGTTTTCACAAGCAATACCAAAGTGGTCCATCTTGAGGCTACAGGACCAGTTGGAAGGGTAAAAGAAACTGCGGATGGCTGGAAAACTAGGAATCATGGGACTTAACACAAACAAAAATCAGTTTGGGAGACTGAATGAGTTGAGAAGATAATACTTGCATATTCCCTGGATACTTGATCTGCAATCTCATTGGTCTCATGCAGGAATCGGGCTTTTGCCACGTGACCCAAAGCAGAAAAGCACCTATAGCACAGAGGCAAGAAGGCCAACAGTAACACTGTTACAAACTGCCATTAAGTCACTGGTGTAGCAAATGTACAGTGAACATATATTACACGCCAGGCATTGTTTTTGCCACTGGAAGCCCACAGGGGAACCAAGGAAGATGAAGGCCTTGATCTCAAGTTACTTCCGTTGTAACTGAGACAAGTAGGAGTAAACAAAGAAGAAATGAAAATGCAAAGTAGGGGCTGGAGAGATGGCTTAGCGGTTAAGGTGCCTGCCTCCTAAGCCTAAGAACCCGGTTCCAATCTCCAGGTCCCACGTTTAGCCAGATGCAAAGTGATGCAAGGGTGCAATGCCGCACTTGACCACAAGGGGGCGCACACATCTGGATTTCGTTCACAGCAGCTGAGAGACTGATGGCGCGCCCATCTCTGTCTTCCTCTCCCCCTCTCTGTCTCTCTCTGTGTCTCTCTCCAAAAAAAAAAAAAGAAAATGCAAAGTAGAATAAACCATGGTAATACTGTCATCAGTGACTGAGGGAACCATTTAGGTGCTCACCACAAAAATCACACCATCTGCCACGTGTGGTGGTGCACACCTTTAATCCCAGCACTGGAAAGACAGAAGTAGGAAGACTGGCTGTGAGTTCAAGGTCACCCTGAGACTACATAGTGAATTCCAGGTCAGCCTGGGCTTGAGTGAGACCCTACCTCAAAAAACAAAACAAAACAAAAAAATCACATAAGCTAACTGATATGAAAAAAAATTACCTTAGCCGGGTGTGGAATAAATAGACTGTAGGCCTGTATCAGAAAGGGTAATTAAGAGGCTTTGCATTACAGACAGCATGGTTGGCCCAGATATCAGAGTATGTGTAGAGGACTGAATCCTTATGACTTTTGGATAGTCTACAGGTGGGGGGAATGGAATGAAAGGGCTCAAGGACACTTCCCAGCAAAAACATCAGTAGCTGACATTAACTGAGCACTTAAAATATCATAAGCTCTTGCTGAGCTCACACCTATAATCCCAGCACTGAGGAGACTGAGGTAGAGGACCATGGGAGTTCCAGGCCAGCCTGGACTACAGTAAGACCCTGCTTCACAATATAGCAAGCATAAGCTCTTTGCACAGATTCTCAGTTGTTCTTTACGACCAGTTCCTGCCAGTCTTCTGTACAACCCTATGTGGGAATATTATTAGTGCCCCCACTTTACATGGAGAAAAATCAAAGCCTAGGTTTAGAAAGGGTGAATAACTGCTCTAAGGTTATACATGTTGGTAAGTGGAGCCAAGGTTTAAACTTAAGGAATCTCAAGTCCCAAATCTGTTTTATTAACTCCACTTATATAGTACACCCAGAACAGACACTGGGTGGCATGAGTGTTAAAAACTTGGGCTGGGGATATAGCTTAGTGGTGGAGCCCTTGCCTAACAAGCATATAGCCCCGAGTCAGACACTCAGTATTGTGAAAAGAAAAGGACACACAATAACAAGACATAATTTCTCAAAGGGGACCTGTTTGCAAGAACAAGCAAAAACACTAACATACCATTCTTATATAGGATGGGAAAGCATTTGGAATAAGCGCATCACAGAAGGGCTCTCCTACTGTTGGCAGCAGGAAGGGAAGTACTTAACACAGGGCAGGAGTAGCCCACAAATACGCCACTCATGGGCGGCTTCCTGGCACCTCAGTTCTGCATGGCTGCCTCACCTCTCAGCAATGTGGAGCTGCCTTGCTTCCAGAGCTAGTTTGCTGAGGGTTTTCCACATTGCCTCTGTTTCTGGGGTCATTTCCAAGGTCTCCAAGAAGGCTGTTGCCCTGGAAAAAGAGGGAAACAATGTAGAGGAATGAAGCAGGGTCTGGAGGAAACAGACATGCATGCTGGCACTAGGACAGGGAAAGGAGGGAGAGGAGAGGGCTAATGATTTGCCCTGTCTGTCTAGTCTCCTCCCCGGACCATTGGCCCAGATTAGACATGGCCAGTTCACAAGTCATCCGGGTGTCCCCCCCTCAGATAGACTCTCCCACCCCCGCACTGGTTATCAGCAGTCTCTCACCGGGTGTAGTTGCCATCATCAATGGCTGTTCCAAATTCGATAAGGCCCTCATCGAGTGTGTAGGCAACAGTAGTCACACCTTCTGTCACTATCACCTCAGTTTTTCCATCACCCCGTTCCAGACCTACAACATCACCCTGGAAAAGTTCATTAGTGTTTCCACTGAAGCAACTGCAGACAGACCTGCCCTCACCTAACCTAATGTTCACATACTGAGGGAATTACAGTGACTTTGTTTTCCTAATGTTTTAGTTTGAAACAGATAAAAATACATAATCGGGCTGAGAGATGGCATAGTGGTTAAGGTGCTTGCCTGTGAAGCCTAAGGACTCAGGTTCAATTCCCCAGTACCCATGTAAGCCAAATGCACAAAGTGGCACATGTGTCTGGAGTTCGTTTATAGTGTCAGGAGGCCCTGGCATGCCCATTCTATCTGCCCCACTCTCTCTCCAATAAATAAAACAAATTTTAAAATATGCATGATCTATGGTAATATCCTTGGTATTAAGTTCACCCAGAGCCGTGCTGACACCAATGCCTGGAAATACACTGACAAAGTGTGGCCTCCAATAATCCCACTTACTAGGTATTCTGGAAGTCCCTCCTATTAAATTATAACTACCTCCACCTCCAGCCATGAGTTTGAGGCCAGCCTAGACTGCATAGTAGATTCCAGGTCATAGTAAATTCCAGGTTCAACTGGGCTATAGTGAGACCCTACCTCAAAAAAAAAAAAAAAAAAAAAAAAAGAAAAAGAAAAAGAAAAAGAAAAAAAAGTAAATAAAAACAGTCAGGAAAGAAAACAAATAAAATTTTATGAAGAATTTAATTTTTGAAGTAAAATATCACTGAGTAGTTTAACTCTCAGAGTACACAAGGATAAAATGTGAATGAATGAACTGGAAATGGATCTAAAGAAATTGTCCCGGGTTAGGGAAATGGCTTAGCGGTTAAGGCATTTGCTTGCAAAGCCTAAGGACCCCAGTTTAATTCCCCAGGACCCATGTAAGCCAGATGCACAAGGGGTACATGCGTCTGGAGTTCGTTTCCAGTGACTGGAAGCCCTGGTTTGCCCATTCTCTCTGCCTCTTCCTCTCTCTCTCTCTCTCTCAAATAAATAAATAAATAAATAAATAAATAAATAAATAAATAAAATAAAAATTTCAAGGTAGGGTTTCACTCTAGTCCAGGCTGACCTGGAATTCACTATGTAGTCTCAGGGTGACCTCAAACTCATGGTGATCCTCCTACCTCTGCCTCCCAAGTGCTGGGATTAAAGGAGCGTGCCACCACACCTGGCCTTAAAATATTTTTAAAAAGAAAGAAAAAAGAAAAAAAGAAATTGTCCTGAATACAACATGAAGCAAGAAGCAGTATATATGAAGGAAAAGTTGCAAAGGCAAACAAGACAGAACAAGAAATCTAACATATGCCTAGAGAGTTCTGATGGAGGCTGGAGAACGGAGAGAAGAAAGAATGACAGATTAGCTGAGAAATTTATAAGGCAAATGAAAATACGGGTACTCACAAATACAGAACACACAATATATACTAAACACATAAGTCTTAAAAATTTACATCTGGGCTAGAGAAATGGCTTAGTGGTTAAGGTATTTGCCTGCAAAGCCAAAGGACCCAGGTTCAATCCCCCAGGACCCAGGTAAGCCAGCTGCACAAGGGGCATACATATCTGGAGTTTGTTTGCAGCAGCTGGAGGCCCTGGGGCACCCATTCTCTGTCTCTCCCAAAATAAATAAATAAAAAATATTTAAAATATATATATATTTATTTATTTGAGAGAGACAGAGAATGGGCACATGCCAGGGCCTCCAGCCACTACAAATGAACTCCAGATGCATGCACCACCTTATGCATCTGGCTTACGTGGGTCCTAGGGAATCGAGCCTTAAACCAGGATCCTTAAGCTTCACAGGCAAGTGCTTAGCTGCTAAGCCACCTCTCCAGCCCTAAAATATCTATTTTTAAACTTATTTATTTGAGAGAGAGAAGGGGGGGGGAGAATGAGCATGCCAGAGCCTTCAGCCACTGCAAATGAACTCCAGACGCATGTGCCACCTTGTGCATCTGGATTACATGGGTCCTGGGGAATTGAAACTGGGTCCTTTGGTTTTTCAGGCAAATGCCTTGACCACTAGGCCATCTCTCCAGCCCTGATTTTAGACTTTTAAGTACCTGTTAAACTTTCAATGGTTATGTCTACAGAAATAGAAGACATTCCCCTCATGACTCCCTCTAGACTTTGGAAGATAACTGGTACAGTGTTGTGTGTGGGGGCAGTAGAATGTTTTGTCTGCAATTGGAGAAAGGAGGAATTCTGAATGGCCTATAACAGTGAATGAGCACTAAGATGACACAGAACTGTCCCTCTCTCTAAGGTCTATCTTTCGACCTACAGAGAACTCCACACTATGACTTGATAAAGTCTTTGAGCCACTAGAAGAGAGATTCTCATTCCTGGAGTCCTGTCAGGAACATAAACAAGGACGACTCTATGGTAGGGATTCTGGATGGTGGGCAGAAAAAAAAAAAACAACAACAACAAAAAAAAAAAAAAAAAAAACCAAGCAATCTCTGTAGTCTCTTCAGCCCTCTAATTATTTAGATTGATACCATATATGAGGTCCTCTGGCATCAACACACCCTGATAGAAGACATGGTAACCCTCTCAGGTGCCTCAATGTTGTACCACACACATAAGCTGTTTCGGTTCTGAGCTACTAGCACGTCACTCCCAGGAACCCACTGCACATAGGAGCAGAAGTTGAGAATCATCGTCTTTGAGCAGCTTTCAATATCGTACAGGTGCAGCTGAAGAAAGAAGAAAGGCAGAAGCACAATTAGAAAAGGGTTTGAGGGGCTGGATGGATGGCTTAGCAGTTAAGGTGCTTGCCTGCTAAGCCAAAGGACCCAGGTTTGATTCCCCAGAAACCACGTAAGCCAGATGTACAAGGTGGTGCAAGTGTCTGGAGTTTGTTTACAGTGTCTGAAGGCCCTGGTGCATCCATCCTGTCTGTCTCTTTTGTGCTCAAATGAAGAAAGACAGAAAGAAAGAAAAAAGAAAAGGGTTTAGGACTATCTTCTGATCCTGGGAGTTTCATTAATGATAAAAATAATCACCCAGGGTTGGGGAGATGGCTTAGTGGTTAAGGTGTTTGCCTGCAAAGCTGAAGGACCCAGGTTCAATTCCCCAGGACCCACATAAGCTAGATGCATAAGGTGGAACATGTGTCTGCAGTTTGTTTACATGGCTGAAGGCCCTGGCATGTGCATTCTCTCTGTATCTATCTGCCTTTTTCTCTCAAATAAATAAAATAAATATTTAAAAAAATTTAAAAATCCACCAGTTACATGGCTAAATTTTCCTTCCTTCCTTCCTTCCTTCTTCCCAAGGTAGGGTCTCACTCTAGCCCAGGCTGATCTGGAATTCACTATGTAGTCTCAGGGTGGCCTTGAACTCATGGCAATATGGCAATCCTTCTACCTCTGGCTCCCAAGTGCTGGGATTAAAGGCGTGCACCACCACGGAGAGAGAAAAAGAGGCAGGTAGAGAAAGCATGGGCATACCAGGGCCTCTAGCCACTACAAATGAACTTTAGTCCCACCTTGTGTATCTGACTCTATATAGGTACTGGATAATCAAACCTTGTTCCTTAGGCTTTGCAGGCAAGTGCCTTAACCACTGAGCCATCTCTCCAGCCTTAGACCTTCAAAGAACTGTGCCAGTTACTGCTGTGGACTAACATGGTCTGGAACGTTGTGGTGTGGCTTTCACTGAAATGACCATCACTACAGACTCTGACCCTGAAGATAACCCTTTGCTGATATCATAGTAAGATGAGCACCACTAAGGGCTAAGAGGTGACTCCTCGAGCCAGCTTCAATGCCTTCAGCCAGTGTGGCTGAATCACACTGGAGCAGCGCTCTGGGCAAAGGTCAGCTTGGCATGAGGAGGAAGTGACTTCATAAGGACCAGAGAGAAGCCAGCTCTTAGACTCTCCTGAGTTTGTCATCATCACAATTCAGTGTCTTCCTACAGGGTGTCTGGGACAGGTGGTGGTACCAGATAGAGAATGGTGATCTTTCTGTACTTTCTACTCTGCTAGTAGCATACATAAACAAGAAATTATGTCCCATCTTGCCTGTCACAACCCCTGATAACAGCTTGTCTAACACCCTTTATGGACCATCCAAGTCCCATGCCCTAGTAACCCTTCTCACACGAAGTTTCCGGTCCCTGAAGAGAAGCTTATGCCCAGTCTCATTAAGTTCCAGCCAGTCCACGCGGCTCTCATGGCTGATGGTACCAATGTTGTAGCCACCAATCAGATCCACTGTAAAGAAGACAGTAAGAATAGTGATATATGGTCATGTACAAGGCTGAGAGAGCCTGTAAAATTCTGGCCTTACAATCACATATTTGGGCTTTAATAAGATTGTGTCAGTTCAGAGTATGACCCTGGGACTACAAATGACTACACAGCATGATTTTGTTGGCATGAGTACAAAACTGGGTCTTGCCAGATATAGTGGCACACACCTGTAATCCCAGCTCCTGGGACTTGGAGGCAGGAGTTCAAGGTAGCCTGGGCTACACGAGACTCTGGGTTACACACATGTGTATGCGCGCACACACACACACGGTCTTGTCTAGAATTATGATGGCTGGTCTTGTTTAACTCTGTTGTTAACTAAAAAGTCCGGGACTATGGAGAAATATGATTCCAGCTGTATGTGGTTTAAGGTCAGCCTGGGCTACAGTGAAATCCTACCATGACCCTCCTCCAAACACCCAAAAAAGAATGAGTGCCTCATCACATCTCACTGCCCAGCAGTGAGAGAAAGATGATGGATGAAGTGACCTTGATGATGGTCATACTGGCTACAAGGAGTTGCCTGAGCACTGGAGTGCACATGTGTAGGAGCACCAAAGGATGAAGAGTGAAGATGTACATAAACAAAACAGGAGAAGCCTCTGGCTAAAGTTAGGCTTGGTCCAGTGTGTTAGCTCATGCTTGTAATCCCAGCACTGGGGCTGGAACCTGAGGCAAGAAAAGCTCCAACTTGAGGCCAGCTTGGGCTACATTGTGAGAGTCATTCTCAAAGTTAGACTGGCCAGTGTGATTTCAAACTGGGAGCCAGTATAGGAAGTGATGACAGCTGGGTTTTGGTTCATACCTGTAATCCCAGTACTCAGAAGCTGAGGCAGAAGAGTCAAGAATTCAAGGTAAGAGGCGGGCATGGTGACGCATGCCTTTAATCCCAGCACTCGGGAGGCAAAGGTAGGAGGAGCACTGAGAGTTCGAGGCCACCCTGAGACTACATAGTGAATTCCAGGTCAGCCTGAGCCAGAATGGGACCCTACCTCGAAAAAAAGAATTCAAGGTAAGCCTGGGCTAGATGGGATCCTGTTTCAAAAAACTAAAAAGGCAATGCCGGGCGTGGTGGCGCATGCCTTTAATCCCAGCACTCGGGAGACAGAGGTAGGAGGATCTCTGAGAGTTCGAGGCCACCCTGAGACTACATAGTGAATTCCAGGTCAGCCTGGACCAGAGTGAAACCCTACCTCGAAAAAAAAAAAAAATAAAAAGGGGGGCTTAGAAGTTGGCTCAGTTGGTAAAGCACTTACTGTGCAAGAATGAGAACCTGAATTCAGATCTCCAGCCTCCATGTGGTGTTGCACACCTGTGATCCAGTGCTTGGAAGGTGGAGACAGATGGATCCGTTGGGCCAGCAGAATCAGGAGGACCCTATCTCAGTGAACAAGGTGGAGAACACTACAGGAAAGACACTGAACATCATACATCCACACACAACTGAACACACACACACACACACACACACACACGTTAAAAAAACAGGAAAAATGATTAAGCTATGTCTTAAGTAGAATCATAGAATGCTAAGGCTACAAGGACTACTCCTCTGAACCCTAAAATTATATACAAAATTATGTATTTATTTTCTCTAGGCAAATGCCTATGATTTTCACTAGGCATTCAAAAGGGTTGACGATCTAGAAAATTTGACAAAATAATTCTCTCATTTTGTTTATTTATGAAAGCGAGAGAGTGAGAGAGAGAATTGGTGTGCCAGGACCTTAACCACTGAAAGTGAACTCCAGATGCATGTGCCACCTTGTGCACATGCTTCATTTTGTACATCTGGCTTACATAGGTTCTGGGAGTTAAACCTGGGTCCTTAGGCTTTGCAGGCAAGTGCCTTAACTGCTAAGCCATCTCTCCAGCCCCTCATTTTTATATACATTGAAAATAAGACCTACAAGCCAGGTGTGGTGGCTCACACCTTTAGTCCTAGCACTAGAGAGGAAGGAGGATCACTGTGAGTTCAAAGCCTGGGACTACAGAGTGAGTTCTAGGTCAGCCTGGGCTAAAAAAAAAAAGAAAGAAAGAAAGAAAGAAAATGAGACCCATAATGTAACTGGACTTGTCTAGAGTCTCATAATTCATTATTGCCACTAGAATCTTAGATCTCTTGGCTTATATTATTATTTCCACTATAGAAACCTCTATTTCTTTCTTTCTTTTTTTTTTTTCCTTTGAGGTAGGGTTTCACTCTGTCCAGGCTGACCTGGAATTCACTATGTAGTCTCAGGGTGGCCCCAAACTCATGGTGATCCTCCTACCTCTGCCTCCTGAGTGCTGGGATTAAAGGCGTGCACCACCATGCCCAGCCAGAAACTTGTATTTCTAAGCTCAGTTGTGAAATCTAATATTCATAAAATGTAAAACTGTCCTAAGAAGAGGCCCATATGTATATGAAAAGTTGATTCATGACAGGAATGGCATTACAAATCGGTGGGTAAAAATGAGTTTTCAATAAATGGTTAAACAGATGGCAAAAATAAAATTAAATCTCAGCCCACATTATACATAAAAATAAATTCCAGGTGGAAAGCAAAATTTAAAAATGCTAAAATAGGGCTACTCTGTAATGTCAGATGGCCTTGAACTCACAGCAATCCTCCTTCCTCTGCCTCCCAAATGCTGGGATTAAAGTCGTGCACCACCACGTGCAGCACATGTGTCACTTTTTGCACCTGGCTTTACATGGGTATCAAGCTCAGGCTATCGGGCGTTGCAAGCAAGTGCCTGTAACCACTGAGCCATCTCCCCAGGCCTCAAATACTTTTTTAAAAATTTATTTGCAAGCAGAAGAGAGAAGAGAGACAGAGAATGAGAAAGGGTACACCAGGGCCTCCAGCCACTACAAATGAACTCTAGATGCATGTGCTACCTTGTGCATCTGGCTTACGTGGGTACTGAGGAATCAAACCTGGGTTCTTAGGTTTTCACAGACAAGACCCTTAACCACTAAGCCATCTCTTTAGCCAAATCATTATTTTTAAAAATATTTGGGCGCTGGACATGGTGGTGCATACCTTTAATCCCAGCACTTGGGAGGCAGAGGTAGGTGGATCGCCATGAGTTCAAGGCCACCCTGAGACTCCATAGTGAATTCCAGGTCAGCCTGGGCTAGAGTGAGACTCTAACCTCAAAAAACCGAAACAAACAAACAAACAAACAAATAAAAACAAAAAAACTTGGGCAGGAGGGATCACTTAGTGGTTTAAGGTATTTGCCTGCAAAGCCAAAGGATCCAGGTTCGATTCTCCAGGACCCATGTAAGCCAGATAAACAAGATGGCACATGTGTCTGGAGTTTGTTTGTAGTGCCTGGAGGCCCTGGCATACCCATTCTCTCTCTCTTTCCCCTTTCTAAAATAAATGAGTAAAAATAAAAATAAAGCCTGGTGGCGCACGCCTTTAATCCCAGCACTCGGGAGGCAGAGGTAGGAGGATCATTCGAGGCCACCCTGAGACTTCTTCCAGGTCAGCCTCTCTTTGAGACCCTACCTCTTTCTAAAACCAAAAAAAAAAAAAAAAAATAATAAAATAAAAAATAAAAATAATATATATTTTTAAATGATTTATTTGAAAGAGAGAGACAGAGAGGCAGAAAGAGAATGGGTGTGCCAGGGCCTTCAGCCACTGCAAACACACCTAGACACATGTACCACTTTGTGCATCTAGTTTACATGGGTACTGGGGAATTGAACCTGGGTCCTTAGGCTTAGTAGGCAAGTGCCTTAACCACTAAGCCATCTCTCCAACCCCAAAATAAAATATTTTAAAAAATTAATTTATTTATGTGAGGAAAGAGAGATGCAGATAGAGAGAATGGGTGTGTCAGGGCCTCTAGTCAATACAAAAAAACTCTAGATATGTGTGCCATCTTGTCCATCTAGCTTACGTGGGTACTGGAAAATCTAACCTGGGTCCTTAGGCTTCGTAGGTAAGCACCTTAACTGCTAAGCCATCACTCCAGTTCCCCAAATTATTATTATTATTTGTTGTTATTATTATTTTTGTTGTTTCAGCTTTTCAAGACAGGGTCTCACAGTGGCCCAGGCTGACCTGAAATTCACTATGCAGTCTCAGGGTGGCCTCAAACTCAAGGTGATCCTCCTACCTCTGCCTCCCAAGTGCTGGGATTAAAGGTGTACACCACCACACCCAGTTCCAAAATGTTTTTTTATTATTTTATTGTTGAGAGAGAGAGAGAGAAAGAGGCATGGGGGAGAGAATGGGCATGCCAGGACCTTTCAGCCACTGTCAATGAACTCCAGATGCATGCACCCCCTTGTGCACATGTGCGACATTGCACGCTTCTGTCACTGTATGTCTGGCTATGTGGGACCTGGAGACTTGAATGTACGTTCTTAGGCTTCACAGGCAAGCTCCTTAACCATTATGCCATCTCTCCAGCTCCCAAATTATTTTCAAATATATTTTTTAAAAATTTTACTTATTTATTTGCAAGCAGAGAGAGAGACAGAAGAGCAGCAGACAGAGAGAATGGGCACGCCAGGGCCTCTAGTCACTGCAAACGAACTCCAGATGCATGTGCCCCTTGTGCATCTAGCTTACGTGGGTCCTGGAGAATCGAACCAGGATCCTTTGACTTCGAAGGCAAACGCCTTAACCACTAAGCCATTTCTCCAACCCTCAAATATGTTTTATTTATTTATTTGAGAGAGAGAAAGAGGGAGAGAGAGAATGGGCATACCAGGGCCTCCAGCCACTGTAAACGAACTCCAGATGCATGCTCCTCCTTTGTGCATCTGGCTTATTTGGGTCCTGGAGAATCGAACCGGGATCCTTGCACTTTGCAGGCAAAACGCCTTAACTACTAAGACATCTCTCCTGACCCCAAATTATTTTTTAAAGTGATAAGATGGATCACATTAAAAGTACTTGTGGGGGTGGAGAGATGGCTCACCAGTTAAGGTGCTTGCCTGTAAAGCCTAAGGAACCTGGGTTCAATTCCTCAGTAACTACGTAAAACCAGAATCACAAGGTGGTGCATGCATCTGGAGTTTGTCTGCAGCAGCTAGAGGCCCTTGTGTGCCCATTCTCTCTCTCTCTCTTTCTGTCTCTTTCAAATAAGTAAATAAAAATAAAAATATTGCCAGGCATGGCACATGCCTTTAATCCCAGCATGTGGGAAGCAGACGTAGGAGGATCACCATGAGTTCGAGGCCACCCTGAGAATACATGGTTAATTCTAGGTCAGCCTGGGCTGGAGTGAGACCCTACCTCGAAAAACAAAACAAAAGAAAACAACAACAAAATATATATATTTAAAAGTGCCTGAATACGAAAAGTATGCTAAGGAAAGGCCACAAAGACAAAATATGTGCAATGCAAATAACCATCAAAGGCTATACATTCATATATAAAGAAATTCAAGGGGCTGGAGAGATGGCTCAGTGATTAAGATACATGCCTGCAAAGTCTAACAACCTAGGTTTGATTCCCCAGTACCCAGGTAAAGCTAGATGTACAAAGTGACGCATGCATCTGGAGTTCACTGGCAGTGACCAGAAGCCCTGGCTGTGCCCATTTTCTCTCTCCCCCACCAGAAATAATTATTAAAAAAAATTTTTTTTTGAGGTAGGGTCTCACTCTAGCCCAGGCTGACCTGGAACTTACTCTATTCTCAGGGTGGCCTCAAACTCACGGCGAACCTCCTACCTCTGCCTCCTGAGTGCTGGGATTAAAGGTGTGTGTCTCCACACCCAGCTATTTAAAATTTTAAAAATATTTTATTTATTTGAGAGAGAGAAAATGGGCATGCCAGGGCCTCTAGCCTCTGCAAACTAACTCCAGATGCATGTACCACCATGTTCATCTGGTATACATAGGTCCTGGAAAATTGAATTTGGGTCCTCAGGCTTCACAGGCAAGCACCTTGACCACTAAGCCATTTCTCCAGGCCCCCTGCCCCCGCTTTTTTTAGGGCTGGGTATGGCGGTTCATGCCTTTAATCCCAGTACTGGAGAGGCAGAGGTAAGGGGATCACTGTGAGTTCAAGGCCAGCCTGAGACTACAGAATAAGTTCTAGGCCAGCCCACCCTGAAAAACAAAATATATGTGTGTGTGTGTGTGTGTGTGTATGTATATATATACACACACATACATACATACATATACACACACACACACACACATATATATATATACACACACACACATACATACATACATATACACACACACACACATACACACACACATATATATATATTCTGTCTCCTGAGTGCTAGGATTAAAAGCCAAAGGAAGGGCCATCACTCCTGCAACTTATTTACTATACTTTTTTGTTTTGTTTTGTTTTTTTGACCCTCATAATCTCACTCTAAAAGATCAGGCCAACCTGGAGAGAGGGAGGGGATATATGGAGAGTAGTCTCAGGGTGGGGGAGGGAGGAAAACTATGCACCTTTTGTATGTAAGTGTTGTCAATAAATATTTTTAAAAAAAGTGATCCTTCTACTTCTGCCTCCCCAGTGCTTTTTTTTTGTTTTGTTTTGTTTTTGAGGTAGGGTCTCACTCTACACCCTGGCTTATTTTATATATACATACACACACACACACACACACACACACACACACACATATATATATTTTTTTTTTTTTGAGAGAGCCAGAGAGAGGAGAGGAAGACAGACAGATGGGCGTGCCAGCAGCCCCTCAGTTGCTGCGAAGGAAATCCAGATGTGTGCGCCCCCTTGTGGTCAAGTGCGGCATTGCGCCCTTGCGTCACTGCATCTGGCTAAACGTGGGACCTGGAGATTGGAACCGCTGGAGATTGGAACCAGTGTTCTTAGGCTTAGGAGGCAGGTGCCTTAACCGCTAAGCCATCTCTCCAACCCTATTTACTATACTTTTAAAAATTATTTATTTATCAATCTATTTTTTTATATTTTTTTTTTTTTTGAGGTAGGGTCTTGGTCTAACCCAGGCTGAGCCAGAATTCACTATGTAAACTCAGGCTCGCCTCAAGCTCAGAGTAATCCTCCTACCTCAGCCTCCTGAGTGCTAGGATAAAAGGCATGCACCTCCACACATGGCAGGGAGAGAGAATGAGAATGGGTGCGCCAGGGCCTCCAGCAGCTGCAAATGAACTCCAGATGCATGATGGGTACTGGGGTACTGGGGAATCAAACTCAGGTAGTTAGGCTTTGCACGCAAGTGCCTTAACTGCTGAACCATCTTTCCAGCCCTAATCATTTATATTTTGTAGACAATTTTGCTTTGTAACCCTGGTTGGCCTGTAACTTGCAGCAATCCTGCCTCTGCCTCCTGAATGCTGAGGTTATAAAAGTATGTACCAGCAGGACTGATTTCCATACTTTTCAATTTTTTTTTTTTTTTTGGTTTTTCGAGGTAGAGTCTCTCTGTAGCCCAGGCTGACCTGGAATTCACTATGTATTCTAAGGGTGGCCTCGAACTCACAGCGATCCTCCTACCTCTGCCTCCCGAGTGCTGAGATTAAAGGCATGTGCCACCATGCCAACTTTCAATTTTTTTTTAAAAAAGATTTTACTTTTTATTTATTTGAGATAGAAAGAGGGAGAGAAAGAGAAAAAAAGAGTGAGAATGGGCGTGCCAGGGCCTCTAGCCACTGCAAACAAACTCCAGACGCATATGTCACCATGTGCAGCTGGCTAATGTGGGACCTGAAGAATAGAACTGGGGTTCTTAGGCTTCACATGAATGTGCCTTAACCGCTAAGCCATCTCTCCAGCCCCAATTTCCATACTTTATTTATTTATTTTTTTTGGAGAGAGACACAGAGAGAGACAGAGATAGAGGGAGAGGAAGACAGAGATGGGCACGACAGCAGCCTCTCTGCTGCTGCGAACGATATCCAGATGTGTGCGCTCCCTTGTGGTCAAGTGCGGCATTGCGCCCTTGCATCACTGCATCTGGCTAAATGTGGGACCTGGAGATTGGAACTGCTGGAGACTGGAACCAGAGTTCTTAGGCTTAGGAGGCAGGTGCCTTAACTGCTAAGCCATCTCTCTGGCCCAATTTCCATACTTTTCAGAGAATACTGTGCTGTTTTCTTTATTTATTCCTGAGCTTGAAAGATTTCATAAGAAGTTAATAAAAAGCAAGATTTATAAATGAAAGCACTTGTAAAATGCAAATGTTATGTAATTAGCAGTCACTAATAACAAACTATACAAAAAAACCAGTTCCTTCCACTTCTAAAGAATTTATGATTTGGTAATGTAAACAGGAAAATTCATAAATTTGCTTATGGTTCTCTATTCTTCACAGGTTGCCAGCCATAAGGAACATGGTAAATATGGACAGTCCTATATAAAACATGCCTATGTGTCTATAGCTAGACATTTAGGTGTAGGCACATCCTTATATGTCATTTAACCACTGTAAAAGTGGGGTCACATATTTACCTAGTACCTTTCAGATTCTTGGATTCCTCACCAAACACAACTTATAATATCACCATATGTTTTGGTATTAAATTAAGAGAGTCTTGGGGCTGGAGAGATAGCTTAACAGTTAAGGTGCATGCCTGCAAAGCCTAAGGACCCAGGTTCAATTCTCTAGGTCCCATGTAAGCAGATGCACATGGTGGCACATGCATCTAGAGTTCATTTGCAGTGGCTGGAGGCCCTAGTGTGCCCATTCTCACTCTCTCTTTCTCCGCCTTCCCTGACTCAAACAAACAAATAAATAAACAATAAATAAAATAAAGAGAGTCTTACCTATAGCAATAGTCTTAATATCAACAAGATAAGCAAGTTTCTTATTGTCTTCCATTCCTCGCTGGCACCTCTCATTGATGCGGACACTGGAACATGAAGGGTGCCATGAAGCAGAGAGGGCTTAGCCTGGGGTTTCACTGAAGGTTCTTAAAAACCTAAGTGATGAAGGTTTTAGATTCATCTGGGGACACAGAATCAAAAAATCTGAAAGGAGCCAGGCGTGCTGGCGCACGCCTTTAATCCCAGCACTCGGGAGGCAGAGGTAGGAGGATTGCCATAAGTTCAAGGCCACCCTGAGACTACATAGTTAATTCCAGGTCAGCCTGGACCAGAGTGAAACCCTACCTCGAAAAACCAAAAAAAAAAAAAAAAATCTGAAAGGAATCCTTTGATTTCAAGAATTCAGGCCAGGCATGATGGTGCACATTTTTAATCCCAGCACTTGGGAGGCTGAGGTAGGAGGATTACTTTGAGTTCAAGGCCACCCTGAGACTACATAGTGAATTCCAGATCAGCCTAGGTTAGAGTGAGACCCTCCCTCAAAAAACAAAAACCAGAGCTGGAGAGATGGCTTAGTGGTTAAGGCACATGCCTGCGAAGCCTAAGGACTCCAGTTCAATTCTCCAGGTCCCATATTAGCCAGATGCACATGGTGGTGCATGCATCTGGAGTTCATTTGCAGTGGCTAGAAGCCCTGGTAAGCCCAGTCTCTTTCTCTCTCCCTCAGGAATTCAGAGACCCTCGTAAGGTTACCTTATGAGGTGAGGATTCATAAATTCAGTGCGTACAGAACCCAAGGTATCATTACTCCCATATTCCACCAGGGTTAGCTCTCCAGCATTGAAGATCATACATACCTGGGGAACGACAGGAAAGGCAGTGTGAAGAAACACAGTAGAGGGAGGCACCTGAACAAGTCCCTTCCCACCTTTCTTCTTCATCTGGTTTCCTACCTAGTTCATTTTCCTTCCTTCTTCTTTCTTTCTTTTTAAAATTTTATTTATTTATTTGAGAGAGAGAAAGAAGCAGAGAGAAAGAGAGACAGAAAGAGAATGGGCATGCCAGGGCCTCTAGCCACTGCAAACGAACTCCAGATGCATGTGCAACCTGGTGCCAGCTGGCTTATGTGCATTCTGGGGAATTGAACCTAGGTCATTTGGCTTTGCAGGCAAGTGTCTTAACCGCTAAGCCATTTCTCCAGCCCTCTTTCTTTTTTTGGTGTTTCTGATGCTGGATATCCATCTAGCCCATACTGACCAGTTTGGAACTCACTCTGGCCTCAAACTCATGGCAATCTTCCTACCTCAGACTACTAGGGGCTAGGATTATACATGGGAGGGGGGGAGAGAGGCAAGCCCAACAGACTGACCCTTTCTTTAAAAAAAAATATGGGCCACTTCATGAATTTGCATGTCATTCTTTTTTTAAAAATTTATTTTTATTTATTTTTGAAGAGAGACACAGAAAGAGACAGACAGAGAGAGAGGGACAGGAAGACAGAGAGATGGGCGCGCCAGCAGTCTCTCATCTGCTGTGAATGAAATCCAGATGCATGTGCCCCCTTGTGGGCAAGTGCGGCATTGTGCCCTTGTGTCACTTTGCATCTGGGTAAACGTGGGACCTGGAGATTGGAACCGGGTTCTTAGGCTTAGCAGGCAGGTGCCTTAACCACTAAGCCATCTCTCCAGCCCTGTATGTCATTCTTATGCAGGGGCCATGCTAATCTGTATAGTTCCAATTTTAGTAAATGTGCTGCTGAAGCAAGCACCCTTTTTTTTTAGTGTGAAAGACAGAATCGGCATGCCAGGCCTCCAGCCACTGTAATTGAACTCGAGATGTGTGCACCACCTTGTGCACGTGGGCAACCTTGCATCGCCTTGTGCATCTGGCTTAAGTGGGATCTGAAGAGTTGAAAATGGGTGCTTAGGGTTTGCAGGCAAGAGCCTTAACCACTAAGCAATCTCTCCAGCCTATATATATATAATTTTTTTTCAAGGTAGGGTCTCACTCTAGCCCAGGTTGACCTGGAATTCACTATGTAGTTTCAAGGTGGCCTCAAACTCACAGAGACCCTCCTACCTCTGCCTCCCGAGTGCTGGGATTAAAGGCATGCACCACCACACCTGGCTTATTTTATTTTTTGGTTTTTCAAGGAAGGGTCTTACTCTCACCCAGGTTGACCTGGAACTCACTATGTAGTCTCAGGGTGCCCTCGAACTCACAGTGATACTCCTACCTCTACTTCCTGAGTGCTGAGATTAAAGGCATGCACACCGAGATAGAAAGAGGGAGAGAAAGAGAAAAAAAGAGTGAGAATGGGCGTGCCAGGGCCTCTAGCCACTGCAAACAAACTCCAGACGCATATGTCACCATGTGCAGCTGGCTAATGTGGGACCTGAAGAATAGAACTGGGGTTCTTAGGCTTTACATGAATGTGCCTTAACCGCTAAGCCATCTCTCCAGCCCCAATTTCCATACTTTATTTATTTATTTATTTATTTTTTTTGGAGAGAGACACAGAGAGAGACAGAGATAGAGGGAGAGGAAGACAGAGATGGGCACGACAGCAGCCTCTCTGCTGCTGCGAACGATATCCAGATGTGTGCGCTCCCTTGTGGTCAAGTGAGGCATTGCGCCCTTGCGTCACTGCATCTGGCTAAATGTGGGACCTGGAGATTGGAACCACTGGAGACTGGAACCAGAGTTCTTAGGCTTAGGAGGCAGGTGCCTTAACTGCTAAGCCATCTCTCTGGCCCAATTTCCATACTTTTCAGAGAATACTGTGCTGTTTTCTTTATTTATTCCTGAGCTTGAAAGATTTCATAAGAAGTTAATAAAAAGCAAGATTTATAAATGAAAGCACTTGTAAAATGCAAATGTTATGTAATTAGCAGTCACTAATAACAAACTATACAAAAAAAAACAGTTCCTTCCACTTCTAAAGAATTTATGATTTGGTAATGTGTAAACAGGAAAATTCATAAATTTGCTTATGGTTCTCTATTCTTCACAGGTTGCCAGCCATAAGGAACATGGTAAATATGGACAGTCCTATATAAAACATGCCTATGTGTCTATAGCTAGACATTTAGGTGTAGGCACACCCTTATATGTCATTTAACCACTGTAAAAGTGGGGTCACATATTTACCTAGTACCTTTCAGATTCTTGGATTCCTCACCAAACACAACTTATGATATCACCATATGTTTTGGTATTAAATTAAGAGAGTCTTGGGGCTGGAGAGATAGCTTAACAGTTAAGGTGCATGCCTGCAAAGCCTAAGAACCCAGGTTCAATTCTCTAGGTCCCATGTAAGCAGATGCACATGGTGGCACATGCATCTAGAGTTCATTTGCAGTGGCTGGAGGCCCTAGTGTGCCCATTCTCACTCTCTCTTTCTCCGCCTCCCCTGACTCAAACAAACAAACAAACAAATAAATAAACAATAAATAAAATAAAGAGAGTCTTACCTATAGCAATAGTCTTAATATCAACAAGATAAGCAAGTTTCTTATTGTCTTCCATTCCTCGCTGGCACCTCTCATTGATGCGGACACTGGAACATGAAGGGTGCCATGAAGCAGAAGGGCTTAGCCTGGGGTTTCACTGAAGGTTCTTAAAAACCTAAGTGATGAAGGTTTTAGATTCATCTGGGGACACAGAATCAAAAAATCTGAAAGGAGCCAGGCGTGCTGGCGCACGCCTTTAATCCCAGCACTCGGGAGGCAGAGGTAGGAGGATTGCCATGAGTTCAAGGCCACCCTGAGACTACATAGTTAATTCCAGGTCAGCCTGGACCAGAGTGAAACCCTACCTCGAAAACCAAAAAAAAAAAAAAAAAAAAAAAAAGGAATCCTTTGATTTCAAGAATTCAGGCCAGGCATGATGGTGCACATTTTAATCCCAGCACTTGGGAGGCTGAGGTAGGAGGATTACTTTGAGTTCAAGGCCACCCTGAGACTACATAGTGAATTCCAGATCAGCCTAGGTTAGAGTGAGACCCTCCTCAAAAACAAAAACCAGAGCTGGAGAGATGGCTTAGTGGTTAAGGCACATGCCTGCGAGCCCTAAGGACTCAGTTCAATTCTCCAGGTCCCATATTAGCCAGATGCACATGGTGGTGCATGCATCTGGAGTTCATTTGCAGTGGCTAGAAGCCCTGGTAAGCCCAGTCTCTCTCTCTCTCCCTCAGGAATTCAGAGACCCTCGTAAGGTTACCTTATGAGGTGAGGATTCATAAATTCAGTGCGTACAGAACCCAAGGTATCATTACTCCCATATTCCACCAGGGTTAGCTCTCCAGCATTGAAGATCATACATACCTGGGGAACGACAGGAAAGGCAGTGTGAAGAAACACAGTAGAGGGAGGCACCTGAACAAGTCCCTTCCCACCTTTCTTCTTCATCTGGTTTCCTACCTAGTTCATTTTCCTTCCTTCTTCTTTCTTTCTTTTTAAAATTTTATTTATTTATTTGAGAGAGAGAAAGAAGCAGAGAGAAAGAGACAGAAAGAGAATGGGCATGCCAGGGCCTCTAGCCACTGCAAACGAACTCCAGATGCATGTGCAACCTGGTGCCAGCTGGCTTATGTGCATTCTGGGGAATTGAACCTAGGTCATTTGGCTTTGCAGGCAAGTGTCTTAACCGCTAAGCCATTTCTCCAGCCCTCTTTCTTTTTTTGGTGTTTCTGATGCTGGATATCCATCTAGCCCATACTGACCAGTTTGGAACTCACTCTGGCCTCAAACTCATGGCAATCTTCCTACCTCAGACTACTAAGGGCTAGGATTATACATGGGAGGGGGGGAGAGAGGCAAGCCCAACAGACTGACCCTTTCTTTAAAAAAAAAAAAAAAATATGGGCCACTTCATGAATTTGCATGTCATTCTTTTTAAAAAATTTATTTTTATTTATTTTTGAAGAGAGACACAGAAAGAGACAGACAGAGAGAGAGGGACAGGAAGACAGAGAGATGGGCGCGCCAGCAGTCTCTCATCTGCTGTGAATGAAATCCAGATGCATGTGCCCCCTTGTGGGCAAGTGCGGCATTGTGCCCTTGTGTCACTTTGCATCTGGGTAAACGTGGGACCTGGAGATTGGAACCGGGTTCTTAGGCTTAGCAGGCAGGTGCCTTAACCGCTAAGCCATCTCTCCAGCCCTGTATGTCATTCTTATGCAGGGGCCATGCTAATCTGTATAGTTCAATTTTAGTAAATGTGCTGCTGAAGCAAGCACCCTTTTTTTTTAGTGTGAAAGACAGAATCGGCATGCCAGGCCTCCAGCCACTGTAATTGAACTCGAGATGTGTGCACCACCTTGTGCACGTGGGCAACCTTGCATCGCCTTGTGCATCTGGCTTAAGTGGGATCTGAAGAGTTGAAAATGGGTGCTTAGGGTTTGCAGGCAAGAGCCTTAACCACTAAGCAATCTCTCCAGCCTATATATATATAATTTTTTTTCAAGGTAGGGTCTCACTCTAGTCCAGGTTGACCTGGAATTCACTATGTAGTTTCAAGGTGGCCTCAAACTCACAGAGACCCTCCTACCTCTGCCTCCCGAGTGCTGGGATTAAAGGCATGCACCACCACACCTGGCTTATTTTATTTTTTGGTTTTTCAAGGAAGGGTCTTACTCTCACCCAGGTTGACCTGGAACTCACTATGTAGTCTCAGGGTGCCCTCGAACTCACAGTGATACTCCTACCTCTACTTCCTGAGTGCTGAGATTAAAGGCATGCACACCATGCCTAGCTCTTATGTATATTTTTGACAATTTGTGTGTGTGTGTGTATTTTTTTTTAAAGAATATTTTTTCAATTTTTAAAAATATTTGAGGGGGAGAGAGGCAGAAAGAGAGAATGGGCACACCAGGGCCTCTAACCACTGCAAATAAACTCCAGACACATGTACCCTCTTGTGCACCTGGCTTACCTGGGTACTAGGGAATAGAACCTGGGTCCTTAGGCTTCACAAGCAAGTGCCTTAACCATTAAACCATTTCTCTAGCCCATCTTTCCTTTTTTTTTTTTTAATCTGTAGTCTCCCCATCCCTTGCTTCTTGCCCCCTTCTGAAACAGGAGCTGGAAGGAGGCTTATCAAGATGGTGACCATGAATCAAGCTTTACTCACATTCTCATTTTCAAAGAAATACTTCTCATTGCCACCAGATCCCTGCCAGGCTATCTGTAAAGAAGAGAGAAGACATAAGAAACAATGTGACTAATCACTTAAGACTGGAATAATGTTAGATGGGAGGCAGAGAGATCAAGTTCAGGGAGGCTTTGGTATTATACAAAAGACACACTATTCTACTCTGCTACACTTTGATTCCTATATTTCTGATAGATGACATAAAAATAGTCCCAACTACAGAAATTCATACTCCAGGATTCGAATCTTCCCATTCCTAGAAAGCAGGTCCTAACATCAGAACGGTAGAGCAGTTTCCTGTGGAGATCTCACCCCTGGGGACCCTGGGTCTCTAGAAGTAGCAAGCTCCCAAGACAAGACACCCCCATACTCCACCCTTCTACTCTTGACTGCTACCTCGCTAAGGCGATTAGTGTTCAGGTCTCCCAGTAGCAGTGTGTCGGATGTGTGAGCCACCAAGTAGCGTTCCTTTCCCAGGATCTTCACTTCTTCCACCTCATAGCCACAGTGTGACTTGAGCACCACTCGGGTTCCTGATGATAGGTTCTTCACAATCACCTAGGTAAAGGACAAGTCTGAGCTCTCAGGCTTCCCCGCACAGAAGAAGAGAGACTGTACCATGCCTTTTGCCCACCTCCACAGTGCTAAACACAACTAATGCCCTGTTTCCTCACCTGGCCTAGGGTAGTGTTGATAATGATGAGACTTTACATTTACACAGTGCTTCACTACTGAGAACATTCTTTTGTTTGTTATCTCTGCTGCCACTGAATAAAACCAGTCCTATGTTCCCATAGCTCTTGATACAAACCTCTGCACAAATTAGACAGAGTACTGTATAATTATTACTTTGTTTTCTCAAGACAGGTCTCATTATGTAGCCTAGACTGGCCTCCAACTGGCTATCCTCCTGCCCCAGCTTTCCCCCTGTACCACAGTGCTGGGGATCTAACCCAGGGCCTCCCATATGCTGTGTAAACACTCTACCATTGAACTAGTTTGTCTGTTATATTGCTCTTTTTAATTTTTATTTTTTTTATTTTGTATTTTTGGAGAAAGACACAGAGAGACAGAGAGAGAGGGGAGACAGATAGAGAATGGGCACGCTAGCAGTCTCTCAGCTGCTGTGAACGAAATCCAGATGCGTGTGCCCCCTTGTGGGCAAGTGTGGCATTGTGCCCTTGCGTCACTTTGTATCTGGCTAAACGTGGGACCTGGAGATTGGAACCGGGTTCTTAGGCTTAGCAGGCAGGCGCCTTAACCGCTAAGCCATCTCTCCGGCCCTATGTTGCTCTTTTTGATTAAGGCACAATGTCTTATAGAAAATTATCCTTTTATTCTCATTTCCTAACAGTGCTAGCAATAATAGAGGAAAAATAAATGATTCTGGAGAAAATAAAGAATGAAGGAACAAATACATAAAAAAATGAGCCGGGCGTGGTGGTGCACGCCTTTAATCCCAGCACTCGGGAGGCAGAGGTAGGAGGATTGCTGTGAGTTCAAGGCAACCCTGAGACTACAGAGTGAATCCCAGGTCAGCCTGGGCTAGAGTGAGACCCTACCTCCAAACAACAACAACAACAACAAAAATGTAAAGGACAGAGGTAGAGAAAAAAAGTAGACTCCTAAGACAATGGAGTCTTAAAACAATATAGTTCACTTATAACCCTACACATCAATTGCTCCAGAGGATAGCAAAGAGGCAGGAAAGCTCTGAATCAGGAAGGTAAAAAGTAACAATCTCAGTCCTGGAGAGATGGCTTAGTGGTTAAGCACTTGCCTGTGAAGCCTAAGGACACCAGTTCGAGGCTCTATTTCCCAGGACCCATGTAAGCCAGATGCACAAGGTGGCACATGCATCTGGAGTTCGTTTGCAGTGGCTGGATGCCCTGGTGTGCCCATTCTCTATCTGCCTCTTTCTCTGTCACTCTCAAATAAATAAATAAAAAGTAAAATAATAATAATAATAATAAAAGTAATAATCTCTACACCTCCTGAATCTGGTGCTACAAGAACTCTATGGCAGGAAAGTTGCCTTGACATGTTTTGTTCCCCAGAACAGATGTGAGGGATGAGGGTTAACTATGACACTGAAGCTGTGGCCAGCAGGCAAGGAATGTTACAAGGATGAATGAGCCATGCCAGACCTCAATGCAGCAGGCTATCAGCTCACCTGGCTAGGTCCCACATATGTCAGCTCAAACTTGTTCTTGTAAATGCTCCTTCGGAGGCAGCAGTCAAACTGTTCCACCCCTCCACAGAGTGTGCCCTAGAAGGGAAAGGGACAGCATGAAAGGCAACACACACAGTGCACTGGCATGAAAGGGTAGATATACCCTCAAAGCCTCAATCCCTTGGTGTCTGAATCTAGGGAACAGTGACCAGTAAAAAAGCTGGCAAGTTTTGGACATAAGGAAAAAGATGACAATCATAGCACTTATGGGCATCACATATAGATTGGATCGCGGGGAAGAAATCAGCCCTCTGTACAATTGTCCAAAAAAGTGTAAATTCACTTTCTTGCCTTTAACACCTTAGTTTTAGGTTGGTGTCTGGTGGGAAGAGCAGACTCTCTAGTGCCATAGAGAGTGCTTTGGATTGTACTCTAGCGTGGAGACAGTCACCAAAACAGCAGGGGGTACTGCTGACATACTGCACAGAGGCGTGAGCCATCCCGCTTCCAGGCCAAGGCAGTGATGGTGTATAAGTTGGCAATCTCTTTGGGCTTGGCTTCTTCCCAGACGCTTTTTCGAGGACTCCAGTTGAACACCCGTAATCTAGAATGAGGTATTTGATCTTTAGAAGGGTGGAGCTGAGCAAAGGAGTGAAAAGAAGCTAGTAACTGAAGGAAATTTGTTGTGCTATACAAGAAGTAACTACAAAAGAACAGACAAGCCAGGCAATTTGGCAGCAGGGGACAAAAAGGTGCAAAGGAAGCTGAGAAAATCAAGGCAAACTTAAATAGAATAAGAATGATGGGAACAGAGAAAACAAAAAGATCATGGCAGATGAAAAAAATGAACTGTCAGGGGCTAGAGAGATGCCTTAGCGGTTAAGACACTTGCTGGTAAAGCCTAAGGACCTAGGTTCAATTCCCCAGTACCCACGTAAAGCTAGATGCACAAGGTGGCGCATGTGTCTGGAGTTCAATTCCAGTGGCTGGAGGCCCTAGCATGTCAATTCTCTCTCACACTTGCTCCCACTCTCACTCTCTTGCATTAAAAAACAAACAAACAAAAAAAGGAGACATAAAGATAGGACTGACAGGACTGGAGAGATAGCTTAGTGGTTAAGGCGCTTGCCTGCAAAGCCTAAGGACTCAGGTTCAATTTCCCAGGACCCATGTAAGCCAGATGCACAAAGTGGTGCATACATCTGGAGTTCCTTTGCAGTGACTGGAGGCCCTGGGGCATCCATTCTCTTTAAGGAAAAAAAAAAAAAGCAAAAGATAGGACTGACAGCCAGGTGGGGTGGTGCACTCCTTTAATCTCAGCACTCTGGATGCAGAGGTAGGAGGATAACCATGAGTTTGAGGCTACCCTGAGACTCCATTCCATAGTGAATTCTAAGTCAGCCTGGGCTAGAGCTAGATCCTACCTTGGAAGCACCAAAAAAAAAAAAAAAAAAGGACAGACAAAGATGAGATGCTAGGAAAGCACATTCCTAAGATGTGAGCAGTTTTAGACCCTCGCTATTTATCTGCTATTTCATCATTCCTTCATTTATCACCAATTAATGATTATATATTTTATGCTAGATAGGAATGTAGGCCCCAGAGATAAAAGATGACTGATCAGCTCTCTTTCTAAGGGCTCCCTGAAATAGATAGATACAAGCAACAGTCGAAATACAGCATGATAAACTATAGTCCAAGAAGGGCAGTAGAGACACAAAGAATATGGAGATGAATTCTGTTGTGGAATTTCGGGGAGAGACAGAGACAATAGAAGAGCACAGCGTAGTTTGGAGCTGCCAGCACACCCATCTACAGATAGCAATCTGAGAATCCCATTCATAGACCCTGGATCCTGGCCAGGTTCCCACTCTAGGTCAGAGAAGCTTGGCTAAAGCAGAGTTCATAGGGAAATAAGGAAGAAGATACAACTGAACAGAAGACTCACCTGTCATAACTTCCCAGCACAACAGACTGGCCCCCAGGACTTGCTGCAGCTGTGGTGAACTCCCGCTCCTGAGGGTCACGGCTATAATCAAAAGTCTGTAGAACATGGCCTTCCTTTCCATAGGCCACAACCCTCCGATCACAGCCAGCAGCCACGATGCTGTTGGTGGCCCAGGCCAAGGCGTAGGGTGGGCATGGATGGTTAACCAACTTCCCCTAAGATAGAGGGTTTCAATTGTACTTTCAGAGTACTACCCCAGAAATTCCTCATTTTTAGCAGCTTAATATAAATAAATATATATATATATACATATATGTGTATATATATAAATACACTCTTCCAACATTGTCTATCCCAACACATCCTAATCCTAAATACTTCCCAAACCATTTTTGTGTCACATATGCACAACATATAGAGCTAATTGGTAACCTTGTGCTCTAGAGAAATCTCAGTAGTGGTGTGCTAGATATCTCTGACATGCACCTAGTAAAGCCACTCACAGCGAAATGTCACACACATTAAACGAAACTCTCTAGGCACAGAGAGAGCATAGAGCTTCTTTTAAAGGAGGTATACATTTTATTGCTATGCAAGTAATTCATAATGTAAATAATCCAAACAATACTAAATTATACAGAGAATGACATCAAATTTTCTGGGCTAGAAAGATGGCTTAGCGGTTAAGGTGCTTACTGGCAAAGCCAAAGACCCAGGTTTGATTCCCCAGTACCCACATAAAGCCAGACACACAAGGTGGCATATGTATCTGGAGTTTGTTTGCAATGGCTAGAGGCCCTGGTGTGCCCATTCTCGCTCTCTCTCTGCCTCTTTCTCACTTACTCTCTCTCAAATATATATATATTTTAGAAATGTCCTATCATGTCTATCTTTTTCCTTTTCTCAAGTAATTAGTTAACTCTGTTCTATGAATTTGTGTGTGCATATACATAAATGGGAATACTTTTAAAATTTTTAAATTATTTTTAATTTATTTTTGGAGAGAGAGACAGAGATAGACAGACAGAGAGGGAGAGGGAGACAGAGATGGGCGCGCCAGCAGTCTCTCAGCTGCTGTGAAAGAAATCCAGATGCATGCGCCCCCTTGTGCAACTGCATCTGGCTAAACGTGGGACCTGGAGATTGGAACAGCTGGATATTGGGACCAGCGTTCTTAGGCTTAGCAGGCAGGCGCCTTAGCCGCTAAGCCATCTCTCCAGCCCGGGAATACTTTGTTTTTCTTTTTTTTTTTTTTTTTTTTTTTTGAGGTAGGGTCTCACTCTGGCCCAGGCTGACCTGGAATTAACTATGTAGTTTCAGGGTGGCCTTGACCTCACAGTGATCCTCCTACCTCTGCCTCCGGAGTGCTGGGATTAAAGGCATGTGCCACCATGCCTGGCTTTTTTTATTTTTTATTTTTTGAGGTAGGGTCTTGCTCTAGCCCAGGCTGATCTAGAATTCACTATGTAGTCTCAGGCTGGCTTTGAACTCGTAGTGAGTCTCCTACCTCTGCCTCCTGAGTGCTGGGACTAAAGGCATGTGCTACCATGACTGGCTGAACTTTTCATTCTTAATCCCTCAGTCTTCATTTCTCTTTGTCTGATAGTCCCTCTTACCTGAATCACCCCTTCCTATGAAGAGTAAGATCTGGCTTCCTAAATGCAGTCTCCTCTGTAGTAACAACCAGATGTCTCTCTCCCTAAGATCTCACTCCTCCAGTTTCTTCCCCTAGTGTCTCACAGTTCTTGAGATGTTCAACCTCCTATAGGAGGGCTCCTGGAATTCCTTCACCCTTACCCAGAACAACCTTTATTTATACCTGTGACTCTCCAGAGCCTTCGTCATCGAAGAAATACCTAACAATGGTGCCATCTGCATGACCTGAGAGAATCCCTTTTCCAGAGCAACTACAATAGGGGGAAAAAAAGAAAAGAGAAAAATAGGGGGCACAATTATTTCATCTTTCTAAGAAAGTCCATTTCTCTGCCAAACACGGCTTTACTTTGGTGTCCCCGAGCACTTCTGATTCACTCTTTGTTACTCACTTTGTTGTCAGAGCCACCACATAAGAATCTGTCCCATAGATGGTAGATGATTTATTAGTTTTAGTGTTTGCTAGACGAACCTGAAAATGGGAAAACAGACTTAAGTCTGGCTAGGCAACTTTCAATTTGACCCAGGACCTAAGGAAAAAAAAACACACCAAAATGCACAAAAACAAAACAGACCCTCATGCCTTCTTTCTCAGTATACACCCAGCTCAGGGGAAGAAGCCACAGACCTCTCTCCAGACCCATTATCCTCCCCACCACCTCTCCTGTGCCTCCCTTCCCTCCTTTACCTTGCCTTCAGCCAGTCCAAAGACAATTACATACTCTGCTGGCCACTGCAGACAAGTGACAGCACTCTATGAAAGAAACGGTGGAAAAAATAACCCTGCCTGTGGGTTAGCTCATTTACAACAACATGGATACCCACCACATGCCACCATTGTTTTTGTTTTTAATAATTTATTTATTTATTTATTTGAGAGAGAGAAAAAAAGGCAGAGAGAGAGAGAGAATGGGCACGCCAGGGCCTCTAGCCACTGCAAACATACTCCAGATGCATGCACAACCATGTGCATCTGGCTTACACGGGTATTGGGGATTCAAACCAGGGTCCTTTGGCTTTGTAGGCAAACACCTTAACTGCTAAACCATCTCTCTAGAGCCTCTTCCTCCCCCCAATGAGATAGGGTCTCGCTCTAGCCCAGGCTGACCTGGAATTCACTATGTAGTCTCAGGCTGGCTTGAACTCAAAACGATCCTCCTACCTCTGCCTACTGAGTGCTGGGATTAAAGACATGTGTCATCCACCCAACCATCCTAGTGTTTCATTGGGCAGGAATGTAAGAAGGGAACAAACTAGGCTCCTGGTAAATGATGATGAACAGCAAGGCAACAAAATCCTGGTAGTAGGTAGTCAGATTCAGATGTGAGAAAATGTAATTTTGGTTACATTTACAAGAAGATCTACTGACTTATGTTTGCTCTTCTTGAGCTACCAGGGGCTGGTCTGAACTTTACCGTCTGGATGAACTTGTTGCAGATGACCTTCTTGTCACCCCTGTCAAACAAAAGGAAAGAAAGCATATTTAAAACCACTTATACAGCTGGGTGTGGTGGCGTATGCCTTTAATGCTAGCACCTAGGCAAAGGAAGCAGGATCACTGAGTTCGAGGCCAGCCTGAGACTACATGGTGAATTCCAGGTCAGCCTGGGCTAGAGTGAGACCCTACCTCAAAACAAACAAACAACAATAACAACAACAACAAAAAAAAACCTGGGGCTGGAGAAGATGGCTTGGCAGTTAAGGCGTTTGCCTGCAAAGCCAAAGGACCCTGGTTCGAATTCCAGTACCCATGTAAGCCAGATGCACAAGGAGATGCATGTATCTGGAGTTCATTTGCAGTAGCTGGGGGCCTGGCACACCCATTCTCTCTCTCTCTCTCTCATTCTCTCTCTACCTCTTTCTCTCTCTCAAATAAATAAATAAAAATATATTTTATAAACCCCACTTATATTAAAATTGAAATTAATAAAACTACTTATGCAAATGAATTGCCAAAAATGATACAGATTGGGCTGGGGAGATGGCTTAGCGGTTAAGGTGTTTGCCTGCAAAGCCAAAGGATCCTGGTTTGATTCTCCAGGACCCACGTAAGCCAGATGCACAAGGGGGCACATGTATCTGGAGTTTGTTTCATTGGCTGGGGGCCCTGGCACATCCATTCTCTCTCTCTCTCTTTCTCTGCCTCTCTCTTTCACTCTCTCAAATAAATAAATAAATAAAATATATATTTTAAAAATGATACAGATGGAAGGGAGGCAAGACCAGATACTTTTCCTAGCCCACTAGTGTTTCCCAGCCCTCTGTGGGAGCTCTAAGAGGAGGCACAAGCAGGAGCCTGAGAAGCTCTGGCACTATAGCAGACACAACATCACACTGCAGCTCAGAACCTTCTGCTGACCTTGCATCTTCTTCTCAGGGAAGGGAATACAGAACATGTGACACTGGCAAGCACGGAAGCAACAGAAACTGACTCTAGACAATCTCTGCTCCTGTGCCTCAACCTGGCTCCTCCTCCTCCCTGGTTCTTCCCTAGCAAGGCATTTCTCATGCCTGCTCCTTCTTTTCTGGGCCATCCCATCCCCCAGTCTCTATCCTCACCAATCTTCTCCAATCTTGTAGACATAGATGATGTTGTCAGTCTGTCCTATGGCAATTTTAGTGGAATCAGGAGAAAAAGCCATCCCCTTTACCATATAGCTCTTCCTGCCATACTAGGAATAAAAACAAAAAGGAGAAATAATGCATTAAGAGAAACAGAAAAGAAGGAAAGATACATGAATGCTCTAACAGCCCTAAGAGATTTAAAAAGAGAAAAGGAGGGGTGTGCTGTTTCCCAGGACATGGCTTTGGCTTGAAGGCAGATTATTATGATTCCAGGTTTGCAAGGCCCAATACATAGCACACATGGTTATTCTTAACCTTCATGTCAGCTGGTTTGGTGGAGAATTTGTCTCTCCTCTCCCCATGTTCATCGTATAGCAACACCACTCGGTCCACTGTGCAAACTGCAAATTTAGCATTGTTCTGGGACCAGGCCATACAGGTCACTTTTGCAGCTCCATCCTGCAGAGGCAAAAGGGTAAAATAAATGCAGTTTCTGGTCTAGAATGTCCAAAGCACTTCCAGCTCCATTAGTACTAGTGTGGGTTTGTCTCATTTTCTTTTTGCCAGTTTTCCCTTAAAACAAAAAAATTAAAAAAAAAAAAAGATTAAAACAAAGGCCAGGCGTGGTAGCACATGCCTTTAATTCCAGCATTCAGGAGGCAGAGGTAGGAGGGAGCTCCATGAGTTTGAGGCCACCCTGAGACTACAGAGTGAATTCCAGGTTAGCCTGAGTTAGAGTGAGACCCTATCTCGAAAAAACAAACAAACAAAAAAAGATGACTGTGGTCTATACTGGTCTTTAAGCTATCAGATCCTGGACCATAACAATGTGCTTTTAAAAGCTGGGCATGGTGGTGCACGCCTTTAATCCCAGCACTCAGGAGACAGAGGTAGGAGGATCACTGCCAGTTCGAGGCCACCCTGAGACTACAAAGTGAATTCCAGGTCAGCCTGAGCTAGAGTGACACCCTACCTCAGAAATCCACAAAAAAAAAAAAAAAAAAAAAAAAGAAAAAAAAAAAAAAAAAAAAGAAAGAAAAAGAAAGAAAAAAAGAATGTGCTTTTAGAAACTCGTGATGTAAAATGTACTACATCAACTATGCCAATGTGTTCCTGCAATAGGCTCCTTGTGTCCTCATCTCCTGGATCTGCTACTGAAAAAAATTTAATCGGTCTGCTAACTTTTAGTGATTAGTCATTCATTCAATTAATATTCTTTCAAGCACTTTACTGAGAAAGGCACCTGGCCAGAAGCTGACAGAGAGACAAAGAACGAAATATAGACCTTGCCCTGGGACCAAATGCGATGTCATAAAATAGGAAAAACCCCATAAAATATATACAAAGTGCTGCAGAGATGTCCAAGATAATTTTTTTTTTTTTTTTTTTTTGGTTTTTCAAGGTAGGGTCTCACTCTAGCCCAGGCTGACCTGGAATGCACTCTGTAGTCTCAGGGTGGCCTCAAACTCATGGCGATCCTCCTACCTCTGCCTCACAAGTGCTGGGATTAAAGGCGTGCACCACCATGCCTAGACAAGATAATTGTTTTTTTTTTTTTTTTTGGTTTTTTGAGGTAGGGTCTCACTCTAGCCCAGGCTAACCTGGAATTAGTCTCAGGCTGGCCTGGAACTCACGGTGATCCTCCTACCTCTGCCTCCTCTGCTGGAATTAAAGGCGTGCGCCACCACGCCCGGCTTAAGATAATTGTTTTTGTTTATTTCAGGTAGGGTCTCACTCTAGCCCAGACTGACCTGGCACTCACTCTGTAGTCCCAGGCAGGCCTCCATCTCATAGTGATCCTTCTACCTCTGCCTCTTGAGTACTGGGATTAAGTGTGCGTCACTATGCCCAGCCTTCTAAATTTAATTTTGGATATATGTGACTATGTCTATGTATCTTCTTGTGTGCACATGTGTTTAGTACACGTGTACATGTATGGAGACCACAGGACAACTTTGGATGTCATCCTCAGGACCACCACCATCTTTTTTGGAGATAGGATCTCTCATTAGCTTGAAGCTCACCAACTAGTATTAGACTGGCTGGCAGTGAATCCCAGGGATCTTCCTGTTTCTGCCTCCCCAGTGCTGGGATCATAGACCCATACCACCATACCCAGCATCTTTTTGTTGTTGTTGTTTTTTTGGTTTTTCGAGGTTGGGTCTCGCTCTCTCTAGCCCAGGCTGACCTGAAACTCACTATTTAGTCTCAGCGTGGCCTCAAACTCACAGCAATCTACCCACCTCTGCCTCCCAAGTGCTGCAATTAAAGGCGTGTGCCATCACACCCGGCCCCCTAGCATCTTTTACATGAGTACTGGGCATGGAACTCAGGTCTTCATGCTTGTAAGGCAAGCACTTTAACAATTGAGCTTTCTTACCAGTCTAGCACAAGATACTTTTATGCCTAAATGACCCAAATTAATCTTTAAAGAATGGATAGAGTTAAGTGGGAAATGACCTAAGAAGAATGAATAGCATGAACAAAGGCTAGTTCTGGTCAAGGAATGGTAAAGTGAGTTGAAACTACCTTGTAAGTAGATTAGAGGAGGCAGGGTAGCAAGGGTAGCTGGGTGTGGGGAACAACTCAGGCTCTGAAACCAGGCTGATGATTTGGACTTATTTGCCAGGAGTAGAAAAGACAGTAAATGTTTTGGTTCAAAGAATAAAATAATTAGAACTGAGACTCAGGATTAGCAATGCTACTTTTTCCCTGCTTAAGTATTCACTTCACAGAAGCCCCAAGTGAGAAGTGATCACACCAAGGCTCAGGATATAGCTCAAATGGTGGATTTCTTGCCTTGCATGCATGAGGTCCTGGGTCTAATCCCCACCACTGCAAAAAAAAAAAAAAAGTAAATAAATGAATAAAATTTGTAAGTGCCAGGTGTGGTACCCATGCATGTAACTCATCACTTGGAGGCAGGAGGACAGGAAGTTCAAAAACATCCTCAGCTACACAGCCCGTTTGAGGCCAGCTGGGGCTACAAGAGGCCTTGGCTTAAAACAGACACACAAACAAACATATGAACAAGCAAACAGACAGGCAGGCAGGCAGGCAAATAAAAAAGTGATTACCACTTAGTGAATTATTCTTACCACATGTGTCTCTCTCACCTCAAGCCCCCATCCTCTATGGTTCTGCCACTAAAGATTTTTCTTCTTGAAATAAAATTAGCTTCTGGGGCTGGAGAGATGGCTTAGTGGTTAAGCGCTTGCCTGTGAAGCCTAAGGACCCTGGCTCGAGGCTCGATTTCCCAGGATCCACATAAGCCAGATGCACAAGGTGGCACATGCATCTGGAGTTTGTTTGCAGTGGCTGGAGGCCATGTCGTGCCCATTCTCTCTCTCTCTCTCTGCCTCTTTCTCTGTCCCTCTCAAATAAAATAAATAAAAAAGAAACAAAAAAAAAAAATTAGCTTCTGCAGCTGGGTGTGCTAGTGCATGCCTTTAATCCCAGCACTAGTGGGGTAGAGGTAGGAGGGTCACTGTGAGTTCGAGGTCACCCTGAGACTACGTAGTGAATTCCAGGTCAGCCTGAGCTACAGTGAGACCTTACCTCGAAAAACTGAAAACAAAACAAAAATTAGCATCAGCTCCAGTTGTTTGATTACTTGGACTTCTAGAGCTCTGACCTAAAACACTGTCACTTTTCATTCCTAACACAAATATCTCCAAAGTCAGCAGGAAAAAGGCTCTTTTTACCAAAATCCTTAAACCAGAGCCAGAAAATAGCTACAGCATCACTACTGTCATATTCCAACCATTCCTTGCATTAGATTAGAAGGATTGAAGGCTTCTCATCAACCTTGGCCAATCATCCCACTTCAAGGCCATGCCCAGTCCTGGGCATCTGGCCCTACCTGCATCATGACATCATTTTACTTTGAGAGAATGAAGGTTTCCATTTCCAATTTTTCCATTAGGGTAAGGGAATTTTTAAATCATAGATTTGGGGTCAGCTTACTGAGAAAGGATCACAACTTTTTAGAATTCTACCATGGAGCTATAGCCCCAACCCCCATAACTCTGTGTTTTGTTTTGTTTTTCAAATTTTCTTCTATTTTCCAAATACATATCTTCTGTGAAACATTTCTGAGTTTCATAATCAATCTATTCTCCTTTCTGTACAGTAAGTGCCTCAGTGAACTGCTATAAGGATTAGATGAGGTCGGCAATAAAATAAAAGTAGTTAATCTTTAACAAACACTAACTGTAGAGAAGGCATTTTGATAAGTGCCTGATACCTATGATCTCCCTTTACCTCATAATTCTGATGCATATGCTATTATTGTCCCCACTTTACAGATGGAGAAACTGTGGCACTGAAACTTAAAGTTTGTTCAGGCTGGGCGTGGTAGCACACGCCTTTAATCCCAGCACCAAAAGAAAAAGTTTGTTACAACCACAGTTTGCAGGTGGCAGAACCAAGATTATTATTATTTTTTTGGGGTTCACGGTAGGGTCTCACTCTAGTCCAGGCTGACCTGGAATTCACTGTGTAGTCTCAAGGTGGCCTCGATCTCACTGCAATCCACCTACTTCTGCCTCCCAAGTGCTGGGATTAAAGGCGTACACTAACACGCCTGGCTCCAAGATTTAAATTCATGTATGTAACAGATTACTGGGGGTGGAATGGCCTAAGTAAGGTCAGGGAAGAGATTGAGTAAAGGAAGGGTGGGGAAAGGTTAATCAAAATTTAAGAGGGTTGGGCTGGAGAGATGGCTTAGTGGTTAAGGCGCTTGCCTGCAAAGCTTAAGGACCCATGTTTGATCTCTCTCCAGATCCCATGTAAGGCAGAGGCATAAAGGTGACACAAGTGCAAGGTCGCACATTCACACTAGGTATTGCAAGTATCTGGAATTCAATTGCAATGGCCAGGGCCCTATAATGTCAATTCTTTCTCTCTCTACAAAAAAAAAAAAAAATTTAAATTTAAGAGGGTATGAATAAACCATATGGAAACCTACTTTTTTGGACAATAGTGCACCCAGAAGCCATAGATTGTTAGAAAATTTTCAGTGCCAGGAATGGGATACCTTTCAGTGAGTAGTTGGCCATGGAGGTCTCTGATGGCCCCAAAACATTATAGGCCATTGCCAAGGCTCTTGGTTTCCCACCAGGAATAGATGGTAGGACCCTATTGCTGAAGATATCACATGCTTGAGCTGCAAGGTCACTAAAACATCAAGCTAGAGCTGCGCTGAAAATCTCCTCCCTGTGGACCAGCTGATAGAAAAATGGAAAAAGCTACATTGCATGTAGCCCTATGGGAGAGAGAAGTCATCAATGGAGATAAACAACAGTGGACACTAAAAGCCTTAAGTTTGGCCAGCCAAGCCAAATGAGCCAACAGGTGCAATAGTGGCATTTCTGTTATGGGGGAAACCAACCCTTCATTAATTGGACTGGAGGCCCACTCCATGGGAAGGGAACACATGCCTGGTACTGAAAACCTAATCAAAAGCCTATGACAGGGGAGGTCATGAGCCCTAGGAGTGCAATGCCTGCTTGTGTCTGGCTAAATGCATATATTATGCTCACCAAACTACCCAGTAAGCACTTTTCTTAATGTCCACACCTATATATTAATGCTACTCTCACTTTTGGTTAGAGTAGCATCTCTTTTCAGATGGCAGTAACCACTGGGATGACTCAAAAGATAACATAGTGCTGAGAAGAAGTGACAGAGGAGTGGAGCACTGAGACATCTCTACTGCACTTTCTGAGGCTTAGGGTCCATTGCAGAAGAGGTGATGAAAAGAATGTAAGAGCTAAAAGAAGAGTAGGACTGCTTACAATGCAACTTCCAGGAACAAAATGGCCTGTATATCCATGACCTTGCGCAGTGCCTGACACTACTACACAAGATCCTCATAATAGGAAGAAAAGATGATGACATCAAAATAAAAGACAGACTAATTGTGAGGGGGGGATATGATGGAGATTGGATTTGTGGAAGGGGAAAGTGGGAGAGGGGAGGTAATTATCATGGCTTATTGTTTATAATTATGGAAGTTGCCAATAAAAAGTTTAAAAATAATAAAAAAATATATGTTTGATTCCATAAATCAGTGTGAATATCCAAATGTCTTTTTTTAATTTTAAAAATATTCTTATTGGGGGCTGGAGGAATGGCTTAGCAGTTAAGGCATTTGCCTGCAAAGCCAAAGGATCCCGGTTCGATTCTCCAGGACCCACATAAGCCAGATGCACAAGGGGCACATGCATCTGGAGTTCGTTTGCAGTGGCTGGAGGCCCTGGCATGCCCATTCTCTCTCTGTCTTTCTTCTATCTCTCTCTGCTTGCAAATAAATAAATTAATTAATTTAAAAATATATATTTGGGCTGGAGAGATGGCTTAATAAACACTTGCCTATTCCTAAGGACCCGGTTATTTCTCCAGGACCCACGTAAGCCAGATGCACAAGGGGGTGCATGCATCTGGAGTTCGTTTGCAGTGGCTGGAGGTCCTGGCGCACCCATTCTCTCTCTCTCTCTCTGCCTGCCTATTTCTGTCTCTCTCTCTCTCTCAAATAAATAAAAAAAAAATTAAAAAATATATATATATTCTTATTTATTTGAGAGAGAGAAGCAGATAGAGAGAGAATGGGCATACCAGAACCTCTAGCCACTGCAAATAAACTCCAGATGCATGTGCCACCATGTGCTTCTGGCTTATGTGAGTACTGGGGAATTGAACCTGGGTCCTAAGGTTTTGCAGGCAAGTACCTTAACTACTAAGCCATCTCTCCAGCCCATTTTGCTTCTTGGTTTTTTGAGGTAGGGTCTCTCTCTAGCCTAGGCTGATCTGGAATTCACTATGTAATCTCAGGGTACCTTTGAACTCATGGCGATCCTCCTACCTCTGCTTCCCAAGTGCTGGGATTAAAGGCATGAGCCACCATGCCTGGCCCCAATTTTTCATATTTATGAGTGAGAGAGGGGCATATATATAGGAGAATGGGTGTACCATGGCCTCCATGCAAATAAACTCCAGATACATGTGCCATCTGTGCATTTGGCTTTACATGAGTACTGGAGAATTGAACCCAGGTCTTTAGTCTTGCAGGCAAGTGCCTTAACCACTAAGCCATCTTCTAGCCTCCTGAATGTCTTTAATATGCTGTTTGGAATATATGTTAAGAACTTAATTATAATACATATTTTTGTTTTGGGGTATGTGATAGTTTGAATGTATGTCCCCATACAGGTGTTTTATTATAGTTTGTAACTTGGATCTCCAGCCACTAGGCTGAGTCCAGCCCTATGGTGTCACTGGGAGCAGATTTGAATTCTAGTCCAAAGGTGTAAGATAGAAGTCTGAGCTCTGGCAGGTTCTCTGCTGCTTGCTGCCATTCATGTTTGTTGCTTTTGGTTTTCACAGGCTGTTTGATTGTTTCTCTTGGCTTGGATGTATGGAAACAGCTTCTTCCACCACTGATGGAACTTCAAAGAAATTCCTTTCTCTCCCAAACTATGCCTGGTTTGGATGTTCATACCAACAACGTGAAACTGACTACAACAGGGTTTTTGAAAAATACTTATTTATTTGGGCTCGAGAAATAGCTCAGCAGTTAAGGCACTTGCCTTCAGAGCGTAACAACCTGAGTTTGATTGCCCAGTATCCATGTAAAGCCAGATGCACAAAGTGGCACATGCATCTGGAGTTTGTTTGCAGTGGCTGGAGGCCCTGGTGCACCCATTCTCTTAGGCTTTGAAGGCAAGTATCTTAACCACTAAGCCATCTTTCCAGCCCTATTTGTTTGCTTTTGAGATAGGGTCTTCTGAAGCCCAGGCTGGCCTGGAACTCATTATGTTGCCAAGGATGGCTTTGAACTATTTATTTATTTATTTATTTATTTATTTATTTATTTATTTATTTTTTTGAGGTAGTATCTCAGTCTAGCTCAGGCTGACCTGGAATTCACTATGTAGTCTCAGGGTGGCCTTGAACTCATGGTGAACCTCCTACCTCTGCTGGGATGCTGGGATTAAAGGTGTGTGCCACCACGCCCGGCGGCTTTGAACTTTTGATACAAAAAAACAAACAAATAAATAAATAAAAACATTTTATTGAGCTGGAGAGATGGCTCAGTGGTTACGGCGCTTGCCTGCGAAGCCTAAGGACCCAGGTTCAATTCCCCAGTACCCACGCAAAGCCAGATGCATAAGGTGGTGCATGTGTCTGGAGTTCCTTTGCAGTGGCTGGAGGCCCTGGTGTGCTCCCCCCACCCCCGCCAGCCTCTTTCGCTCTCATAACAAAATAAATGTGAGAAAAAGAGAAAGAGAGAAAGAGAGAGAGAGGGAGGGAGGGAAGGAGGAGAGAGATTTGGTATGTCACAGTCTCTTGCCAGTGCAAATGAATGCCGGACACCTGCACCATTTTGTACATCTGGCTTTACATGAGTACTGAAGAATCTAACGCAGGCCATCAGCCTTTGCAAGCCAGTGCCTTTAGCCACTAAGCCGTCTCCTCAGCCCCCTGCTTTTCATTTTCCAATGCTCTTTTTTTTTTGTTGTTTGTTTGTTTTGAGATAGAGTCTCATGTAGTACAGCCTGGCCTTAAACTCACTATGTATCTGAGGAGGAGCCTGAACTCCTGGTCTTCCTGTCCCCACTTCTCAAGTGCTGGAATTATAGATGTGTAACACCAAACATAGCTTAACTCTCTCATATGTCTCCTCAAGTTTCTGTCATTATTGATCTCATTTTTCAAATGAAGCAGCTGGCATAATGACTCGCAGACACTGTGTCATAAGGGTTAAAGCCAGAGACATCACGTCATTTTGTCAAAATAGTGATGGAGCTGGGACTTGAACTCCGTTCTCCTGTCAAGCCTCCCTTTAGTCACCAATCTTTCAGGGCTCCTCCCTTCGTGCCCAGCCTCTTCGGAATCGGAAGCAACAGACCTTCCCCATGGGCCTGGGGCCTCGGCCTTCCCTCACCTCTTCGGGACTGCACTTAAACGTGCCCTTTTATTTCGTGTACCTTTCCGGTCCCTGTCTGCACGTGCGCTTCTCCCTCTGCAACGAGCCCTTGACGGCAGGGACATAACGGGGGGGGGATCTCCCTCGGAGCCCCAGCTCGGGGACTTGGTACCCGGCTGATGCCAGAAATGCAACGAAAGCTACGGTGGTCGGCGGTGCGCACGGCCTAGGGCGAGCTCGGGCGCGCGGGCCGGGCGGTCCTGTGCACACAGCAGGTGCTCACCACGGACAGGAAGGCGCGGGAGGCTCAGGCCGCCACTCCTCACCTGAGGGCTCAGCAGGGTCCTCAGGTGCTTCAGCTGCATGACGCGCGCGTCCCGGAGGCGACCAGCCGGCGACAACCCCCGCCGTTACCCGGACAACCCGCCAAGCGGCCGCGGCGCTCGCCGCTGACGCGGAGGCGACCCGAGCGCGACGCACGTCACGGGGTCACGCCGTGGGCTGCGGCGCGGCGGCGGGACGTGCGCAAGCGCAGTGAGGCCGGGCGGCCGTGAGGAACCTTCTCGCGGACCAATCCCGGGCAGCGTGCAAAGCCGAGCCCGAGCCCGGCGCCGCCCCGCGCGCTCGCGCATCCTCGTCGCCCCTCCGTCGGGCAGCCCCCCCCCGCAAGTCCTTCAACTCGGGGGGCAGCGGGGTAGTCGACAGAACGGAACCCCGAAAGGCCTAGGTCACTTGCACGGCGTCGATCACCAGCCGACCACTACGTGTACGTAACCGTGCAAACTCAGTTTATGTGTGCCTGGTACTGAGCAAGGCGTTGTTCCTGCATCATTCATTCTGCTGTTTAATCTCCAGGCCCCCGTTTGTTTTCTTTAGCTTTTTCGGGGCAGGGTCTCCCTCTAACCCACTCCGTAGCTCCAGGCTGAAGGCCAACTTTTGAAGGGGGACCGCACTGCCAGCCCCTCTTTACGTATCTGGAGAAAACATGGAGGTGTCACTTGTCGAAGTTAAAACAGCCAGGGAAAGGTGGAACTGGGGTATATTCCAGAGCCGATAAATTTTAAATCCCCTTTATATTCCTTCCCGAGTCTTAAAGCACATTGTCTCCATGGTCAACTACTGTAGTTTGTAACATTCCCGTCCCAAGAAATGATTTCCAGGCTGAAGTAGGAGTGTATTAGTTAGTGGTCAGGGAAAGGTAAAGTACCCTGCTTGGCTACTGAATAATGGAGAGTTCAAGACTGCTTAAAATCTGGAGGCTTTCCTGGGTGAGGACAGACCATAGCTTGGTTCACCTGGTCACTTCAAGTTGCTTTATAATACCTGGGATTGGAGCTTGGTTAAGTAAAAAGACACTAACTTCTTGATCATTGGGTTGGAGTCCTTTTCAGAATTTTTGTTCTAATTTCTTGCAACATACCAGACAGATCAAAATTCAGGAAAGGAGTTATCCAAGGTTAGCAAGACCTGTAACCCTTCGAAAAATGTAGCTTGTGTTCTTCAGGCAGATTCTGGGCCCCCAAACCTTGCAGATGTTGACAGGTATTTCTTTCACTGCCATCAACTCCTTGAAAATTGAGTAGATGACAGCCCCTGTTCACACAGGAAATAAATAGGACCCAGAGTCCAAATTATAATTCTCTTGACAGGGACGTTCAAATCCCTCGCTTTTACTTCCAGAGTCCCCCTCTGGACATGGTGATAGAGTGTGAGTATAAACTTGTTTATGGATTACAATTACTGACTTTGAACGAATAGACACAGCAATGACAGAAAAAAACAAAGGCAGGAAGAAGAGACACAGGAAAACACAGGATAAGGGCATTTGGCACTAAGCCATGAGTGTAGCTGCTCTTCCATTAGTTCTGAAGACGCTGCTCAGCCCTTTTCTATCTGCCCAGGGTGGGTGGAGGGGTCAGAAGAATTATTGGTGAAGAGGTAGAACACTTGTTACTTTGCTCAAGGCCCTGGGTGAAGATGAAAAGACTGGCCCTTTTTTGTGACATGACTTGGTTTTCACTGATACAGAACTTTTTCTTTTCTCCTTTCCCCACAATAAAGCAAGAGAAACTAGGATTCTGGTTTTTTATAACCCATCTTCCTTGTTCCACTCCAGCCATTTTTAGGCTGAAACATCGACACAAACACCTAACAATGAGCCTGTTCCTTTAAGTTTGGGATGGTATAAGGGCCCTTGGAGTGTCAGGTGAGAGACAAGGTGCAGAAGTGTCTTCAACATGCCATACAGTATACAATATAGTCAGCTCCAGTTTGTTCAAGAACCTTTATTGGAAAAATGTCCCAGGAGTGATATCACCAGCAGCCAGAGGGGCTGCCAGGTGAGGGGGGAGCACCTGAGGCTCCGTGGAAGACATTGGAGTAGTGCAGTGCAGCATCTGCCTCTAGGCCCAGACGATTCCTCTTACTCACTGGAGGCAGGTGAGTACCCACAGAAATGCCTCTCTTTAAGGCCCAGAGGCAAGATGTGGGGGCAGCTGGGGGTGCCAAGAGTCCTGATGCAGGTGAAATGGGGCCCCTATTTAGGACCCAATGATACAGGGTTGAATAAGTGACTCTCCTGGACCTCAAGGATGGGAGATGTTCCACTTGATGTCCACTCCCAGGTCCAGGGTTACAGACTCTTAACAGACCTGCCTTCTGGCCCTGCTCACAGTGGAAGGAGAATGGGTGCCAGCCCGAGATTGTGGGAGTCTGTTGCCTTCTGGGAGTCTCAAGCAGATCATTATCTCAGTCTCTCCCTGACCCCATCCCCACCGCCAAATTGTTAGCGCCTCTTCACTCAAACGTCGATGGTGTTGATAGATGGTGACTTTTTCTGTGGGGGAAAAAATGAGCCAGACATGGTGGTGCACGCCTTTAATCCCAGCACTCGGGAGGCAGAGGTAGGAGGACCCCCATGAGTTCAAGGCCACCCTGAGACTACATAGAGAATGCCAGGTCAGCCTGGACCAGAGTGAGACCCTACCTTGAAAACAAAAACAAAGAAACAAAAGACCAAGTCTCTAATTCCAGCATGGTAATACATGGCACCTCTGTTTTCTGGCCTCCTCCATCACAGACCTTCCATTCTCCCCGCTTTCCTGACCATCTTTGATGTTCTGCCTTTCACTGAATGCTTCTCTTCACCCAAATCACCCTTCCCACCTTCACTAGATCCCACATCACCTGTCTTGTCCCTACTGGCCTTCCCTGAGGACTCTGCTCCGGCCCTTTCCCCTTGGGGTTGTTGTTGGAGTCGTTGTCCTTGATGACGTCATACTGACGGCAGAATAGTCCAATTACAGCTGAAATAACAACAACAGCACCTGAGGCTTGATCGTGACCTCTCCATTCATAGCCTTGAAGGGTATTGAGATATGCATGCGACTTTTAAAGTCCTTGAGTTCTGGTGCCCATGCAGCCCTCCTCTCTGGGCATTCAGTGGCCTCATTTCATTCTCCAAACTTGCCCTGGTCACCTCTCTCAGTCAACTCTCCCCCCACTGACAGATACCCTCCCCCCACTTCCCACCTTTACCGGTTCCCACTCTCTGTCCCTGGAGCTTACTCACCAGCCCACATGAGCAACACCACCACGATGATGACCACTTCCCCTGTCTGCAGTGGCCGCTCTCCATCCAGACCCTCCACTGTAATGTCACCTGAGAAGACAGGAGACAGACTCTGGGTTACAAGGGAGCTGCTGAAGCACTCTGTCACATGCAGAAGGGACACACAGGGGTTAAGGTTATGTTGGGCTCATCATAGCGCAGAGCACCCCTCTGGGGAGAAGCCGTTGGTAGACAGTGATTAGAGACCACAAGGCAGATACCGAAGTTCCTTGTGCTGGCTGCAGTGCCTGAGATGTGAGGCTCAGTGAAACGGGAGCTACAAAGCCCTTCCCCCAAAGGATTTATTAGCAAGCCTGTCTATAGCTGGTCCCCTGCCCACCTGTTTTTCCTTCCTTTCCTGTTAGTAGAAGGAATTAAATCATCCTTCTATTCATCTGAGCTAGACTGTTCCTAGTCTTAGGAAAGTAAATAAGAGGTTCAAAACCCAGGTAAAAAGGTGGAGACCCTCACCTGGGCTGGAGTTGTTGGAGGGAAGCCGGTCAGAACCCTTGAGCGTGCGGAAGTGTACCCGGGGCCCTGGGGGGCTCTCTCCACGGAGGCCAATGCTCCTGACCTGCACAGTATAGTCGCTGTCTTCAGCCAGGCCCCAGAGGGCACAGGCCCGAGTGGTGGTGTTCACCTCCCTGATCACACGCTGCCCGGGGCCATTCTGTCGCTGTGGGGAGATGCAGAGAAAGGACAGTCTGGGTCCCAATCCTTGGACACCAGACTCAACTCAGGACTCTGAAACATCCAAGCCCTCCAAGACAGAAGAGGAACCACTTGATACCACATTCCCCTAAGTCGAGGAGCGAGTTCGAGGGTGAAGGTAAGCAAAGGGGATGTCCAGAGATCCAAGGACACAGGTTGGGAGGCAGAAGGGTGATTCATACTTGCTGGGAAATGGAGTAACCAATGACGATGTTGCCTTCTGGGACGTCCCAGGACACAGTGGCCGAGTTGGCTCTGAGGTGAGTGACCGTCACATTCACAGGAGAGGGAGGTCGGTCTGTGGGTGCCAGGGTGTTAACAGGTTTCACCCCCTACACTAGCTCCGGTGGAACCCTCATCCCGGGCATCCTCGTCACTCACCTGCTCGCACAAAGCCCAGGTCACAGCTGACCAGCAGGAGGACCGTGGGGCTTAGATATGGGGACAGTGGCATCAGCGAAGCCATGGTCCCCACCAAGTCCTCTGGGGGGCCCGGGAGCATCCGCTTGGCATCCAGGCGGGGCTCCTGGAGGAGGCGGGAGTTGAGGTCAGGAGCGCACGGTGGGCAGCAGCTTCCCACGGCCCTCGGTCCTCTGCGCCTTTGCCGCCCCCGCATCGCCCCGGCGGGCTCCCGGCTACCCTCACGGGCCCACACACCCACCTTCCCGGGTCCTCGCGGTGCCCAGTCAGGCCTCGGGGGGCTGCTCGGTGCCCAGAGGGCGGCCCATGGCCCGGCCGTGGCGCTGGCCCTACCCCATCCCGGCGCGGGCCCGGCGAGGCGGGCGGCGCGGGCCGAGCTGCGGGCGGGGAGCGCAGGGCAGAGCGGCCGCGGGTCTGCGGAGCCCCCGGAGCCCGCGCGGTCGGCCCCGGAGCGGGGGGGCGTTGGCGGCCAGGCCGGCTGCAGGCCCGGGCCCCGGGTGCGGAGGGACAGTGCGGCTCCGCCGGCCCCTGCGGCGGGAGGTGAGCGTCCCGACAGCCCGCCGCCGCCTTCTGCAGCGCCGGCCCCGCGCTCCGCCGCAGCCCGGCCCGGCCCGCCCCGCCCCTCCGGGCTTCTCGCCGCCGTCGTCCCCGCCCTCCCTCCGCCCGGTCCTCTGGGCGCTCCTCCCACGACCCTCCCGAAGGCAGCCTCCGAGCTGGCCTGGGATGGGGGTCCGGACACCCGGGAGACCCCCTCCTTCCCGGATGGAATCAGCCGAGCTGGGAGGAGGGAATTCCACCTTGGAGCGGGGGGGGGGCGAGAGGAGAGCCGACGGTGATTGAGATAATCGTTTTTAACAAGCTCTTGTAGACTGCGTCAGTTTTTGTCTGTTTCCCATTCATAACTGGATTCCATACCACCCTCTTTCTCATTCATTCTTTCATTTACTCAGCAAATGGTTACTGAGCAGCTCCTATATGCTTGACATTGTGTTAAGAGCTGGAGATAATGTGATTGTTAAGGAGTGCTGGACTTAAAGGAAGAATTTAAAAGCATCTCTCTCCCTCTCCTTCTCTCTATTGGTTAACCTGCGCCTCAGGTTTTCCACCTGTAAAGCAGAGAATGCCAAATCTCGCAGGGTTGATGGGAAGATTGGAAGGATCTTTATACGTATTAAACTCCTATGTGAATGAATGTTTCTAATTTGCACCAACTTTTTAAATTTTATTTTGAGAGAGACAGACTGAATGCCAGAGGCAGTGGCCTCCAGCAAACAAACTCCAGACACATGGACCACCTTGTACATCTGGCTTAAGTGGGGAGTGGGGAATAGAACTTGGGTCTTTAGGCTTCACAACTTTTTATTTGTTGCATTCATTTGGTAAACATGTAAGACCTTAAATTATTTCATCTCATACTTTGGAGGAACCTGAAATCTGGTCAGGTTGGTTTGAATCTCAGTTCAGTCAGCTATGTGACCTTAAGTAACTAACTTAATTTCCCTGAGCCCATTCCATCATCTGGAAGACGAAGGTGTCAGCACTGCCTTCTTAGTCCTGATGCATACAAGGACAGACCGCATGTGAAAGTGTTTGGCTTGGGGTAGATCTGTGTTGGCTGAATTTAGGGCAGATTCCTTGGTTCACATTCTCAATGCAGTATTTCTATTTTGGTGGCCCTTTTCTTCTGTGATATTCAGTTCAATGTGCACACCTGGGGCTCTGCAGCTTCTGTTGCTCTCTTTTCTGAGAGGAAAGGATAAAACGGGCCAGTGGGGCAGGGAAACACTGTGTACTGAGCATGTGCTCAAGCCATGACCCAGGTCTTCTGACTTCTGCTGATGCCTGATCTTTGGTATCCTGGTCCCAGGGCCCTCTTACTCAGGGATTCTTGCCAGCCTGGGTGTTGTTCTGTACTCCGGGGCTCCAAGCCTTCCAGAGAAAACGGCCCTAGGAGCAGGGCGTGGTGGCACACGCCTTTGATCCCAGCACTTAGGAGGCAGAGGTAGGAGGATCACCTTGAGTTCGAGGTCACCCTCCCTGAGACTACATAGTGAATTCCAGGTTATCCTGAACTAGAGTGAGACCCTACCTCGAAAAAGAAAGAAAGAAAGAAAGAAAAAAAGAAAGAAAGAAAGAAAGAAAGAAAAGAAAACAGAAAAGAAAAAGGAAAAGAAAAGAGAAGAGAAGAGAAGAGAAGAGAAAAGAGAAAAGAAAAGAAAAAAAGAAAAGAAAAGAAAGAAAAGAAAAGAAAAGAAAAGAAAAGAAAAGAAAAGAAAAGAAAAAAAGGATCCTATGTCTACAGGGCGAGAGCCATGACCCTCTTGCCCTCTCTTCAGGCGGCAAAATCAATGTATATGCAAAGAGGACCCTTAGGAGGTCCCCAGAGGGCTAGGAGGGGTGGCAGGAAAGGGTACTGCAGGGCCGTTGGGTTAATCACATTTGGTGGCTCAGATAAGGCCCTGTCAGCTGAGAGCAGATTACTGTGACCAGAGGGGTTTGTGTGGCTGCAGAGGCAGGTGGCATAGAGTGTCCACAGTGTGGGACCATGCCAGGCACAAAAGGGTCATGTGATTGAGAGCCCTAAGCTTGGAGAGTGGGAGGTGAGAACACTTCAGTGCTGGCTCTCTGCTCTCATCCCTAGAATGACTTAAGTCTGCACTTGCCTCCATCCTGGGGTTTCTGCCTCCTCCTCTTCTTCTTTCTGTTTTGTTTTTTAATGTTTTTATTTATTTGAGAGAGTGAATTTTGGTACCTCTTGCCACTGCAAATGAACTCCAGACACATGTACTACTTTGTGCATCTGGGTTTACATGGGTTATTGGGGAATTGAACCCAGGCCTGCAGCACCTTCAACCACAGATCCATCTCTCCAGAACTTTTTTTGTTTTTTTTAAAGATTTTATTTTCATTTATTTATTTGAGACAGACAGACAAAGAGAGAGAGAGAGAGTGAGAATGGGCATGCCAGGGCTTCTAGCCACTGTAAACGAACTCCAGATGCATGTGCCACCATGTGCATCTGGCTTACGTGGGACTTGGAGAATCAAACCTGGGTCCTTAGGCTTCACAGGCATGTGCCTTAACTGCTAAGCCATCTCTCCAGTTCTGTTGTTGTTGTTTTTGAGACTGTCTCATGTATCCAAGGCTGGCCTCAAACAAGCTATGTATCTGAGGCTTGCCTTGAACGTCTGATTCTCCTGCTGCCACTTCCCATGTTCTGAGACTACAGGCATGCCCTGCCATGACAGGTTCCCTCTTCCTTATCTTCCCTCCTACCTTGCTTCTCTTTTAGACCCAGAAGATCAGGTGAAAGCTAAGTTCCTGGTACATGAATGGTGCGTGTGTGTGAACACTATGCCTGCTGCCATTTCCATCTCCAGTCCAGCAGGCATGATCCGTGTGCCCCTTCACTCTAGTTGTTAGGTATGAGCCAGCTGTGCTGGTCACAGAGAAGTCAGATCCACTGACCTAGGACCTGGGCAGAGCAGATGCAGAGAAAATTGTTTGATTTCTGGAGCAATGTGATGCTGAGACCTTCCAGGAAGAAGGGCAAGCCTTGCCCATATAGCAGGCCAGAACCATCCTCTGGACACTGCAGATGTAGTGCCAAGATAACCACACCTTGACCTCTGCCCTTACAGACCATGACCACTTACACTCTCCTTCTCCACCCCACTCCTCCATCCTCCTTTTCTTGCTTCTGATTCAAGCCCATTTCCTACAGAAACTATACAGCAAGTCAGTTGTGAACACTACGGTTGTAAGTTGTGTGGAGGAAGTTGTGAAGGTACTAACCCTCCACCCTGCCAAAGCGCCGGGAAGTTCCCTTTAACTTCCTGTTTTGGAGGGTAGTCTCCATTCCTTACTTAAAAAAAATCAATTTAATTTAATTTGTTTGAGAGAGAGAGAGAGAGAAACAAAGAGGCAGATATATAGAGAGAATGGGTGCACCAGGGTCTCCAGCCACTGCAGACGAACTCCAGACACATGTGCCACCTTGTGCATCTGGTTTATGTGGGTCCTATAGGTAATCGAACCTGGGTCCTTTGGCTTTGCAGGCAAGTGCCTTAAGCACCAAGTCATCTCTCCAGCCCCATTTCTCACTTTTATAGATCTCAGATCTTCATCTTAGTAATCAATAATAATTATAATTATAACTTTTAGATCCCCTGTTTTCCTCCTTCCCACTTTTGGAAATGACCCCAGAATCTTAAAGCTTATCACAGTGTGAACCTAAGTGTACCCTTCACTAGACTTAAACTAAAATGATAGTACTTGATCACTGATAATACACTTTCACACCCATTGCCCTCACAAAAACCTGTGTTATTGTCTCTATTTTTTCCCCCAGACCAGAAAACAACTTAGAAAGGGTCATCACAGTATCTTGTCCAAATGTACCCAGCTAATAATTGCTGGATAATGCTGCTTTTATTGTTTATTTTCACTTAGTTTACAAAGTTATTCTTCATCTCTTCTGGAATAAGTAAGGGTTTTCATAAACAGCTTACCCAGAGAGGGGAGTCAAACTGGTTTCTTTCTATAACCCAGTGTTCTTTTTGCTATCCACATGGCCTTTATTTTGTTCAATTTTGGGAGGAGGGATAAGGAATCCCTCTGAGTCCCCCTCCATCCCTGACAAAGAAAAAGACATCCTTTCCCCTAGCCTGAAGTGGGTCCTGGTACCTGGACTCCCTTCCTTCCTCAGGAGCCACATGAGGGTCTGGTGTCTGGTGGTGCTGAGGGGAGGGGACACCTGTTTGATGGCGTTGCTCTTGTCAGTGAGTACACCAGTCTCCCATTTGCCTTCCTCTCCCTTCTGGGGATGGACCCCGGAACCATAAAGCTCATCATCATAAGTCCCTAAGTGACCCCTAAGTGACCTAAACTCACTCTTTCTTCCCTTCCTTCCTTCCTTCCCTTCCCTTATCTTCCCTTCCTCCCTCTCCCCTCCCCCCTCTTTCTTTTTCTCTCTCTCTCTCTTTCCTTCTCTCCCTTTTTCCTTCCTCCCTCCCTCCCTCCCTCCCTTCCTTCCTTCCTTCTTTCTTTTCTCCAGAAGCTAGATCCTACCATGAAGTCCCATTTCTCTGACCCTACTGGAACCCCACCACTATCTTGCTAACACCCTTACACCCCTAAGTTGCATCTTTACTTTTTAAATATATTTTTTGGGACTGGAGAGATGGCTTAGCAGTTAAGGCATTTGCCTGCAAAGCCAAAGGATCTCGGTTCAACTCCCCAGGACCCACGTAAGCCAGATGCACAAGTGGGCGCATGCATCTGGAGTTTGTTTGAGTGGCTGGAGGCCCTGACATGCCCATTCTCTCTCCTCTCTCCCTCTCTCTCTCTGCCCCTTTCTCTCTCTCAAATAAATAAATAAAATGTTTTAAAAAATATATTTTTTTATTTATTTACTTGTGAGGACAGAGAGTGAGAAAGAAAAAAATGGGCATGCCAGGGTCTTTTGCCATTGCAAATGATCTCCAGATGGATGTGCTACTTTGCATATCTGGCTTTACATGGGTACTGGGAAATCAAACCCTTGACAATCCAGCCCAAGTCAAATCTTTTTTTTTTTTTTTTTGGTTTTTCGAGGTAGCGTTTTGCTCTAGCCCAGGCTGACCTGGAATTCACTATGTAGTCTCAGGGTGGCCTCGAACTCACAGCGATCCTCCTACCTCTGCCCCCAAATGCTGGGATTAAAGGGCTATCTTGGACAATATAGTGAGTTCAAGGCTAGCTTGGGCTATAGAGTGAAACCACCTCCCCAACAAAATGTAGTGCTGTCAGGTATTTTATCATAAATATGCCCCCACTTGAAATTTGAATCCACTAAGATTAACTTGAGTTGAGGGATCTGCATTTCTAACAAGTACTGTGAGGGATATGATCCAACTGGTCCTTGAACAACACACAAGAGTAACCTCTTCATCGTGCCTGACTCTCTTGCTACTATCTGGCTCCCTTTGTGGAAGGCCAGATGGACCACTGGGTGGACAACACAGCTGTCTTCTTGCCAGTCCTAGTTGGTTTCAATCCAGTGAGTATGGCCAGGTGAGCCTTCTGTCCTAATGATTGACCAGGGTTGGGGAAGCCTGGGAAGGGACATGACAGTCTACAGTACAATCAGAAAAGGGAGGACAGATGGATATAGTCTTGATTGACAAATCTTGGAATATTAAAGTAAGTATGGGGTTCCCCTAAGCTTATGAGGTTTTTGTTGGCTTTTTGGTTTATTTAATTATTGTCTCCTTGTTTCAGAAAGGATCAAAGACAGTTTGCAAAAGCCACATAAAATACACGTTAGCAGGGCTAGAGAGATGGCTTAGTGTTTAAGGCTCTTGCCTGTGAAGCCTAAGGACCCATGTTTGATCTTTCACCCGTGTAAGCCAGATGCACAAAGGTGAGGCAAGCGCAAGGTCACACATGTGCACTAGGTGGTGCAAACATCTGGAGTTTGATTGCAGTGGCTGAGGCCCTGGCACACCAATTCCCTCTGTCTTGCTTTTGCTCTCTCTAAAACATAAATACAATTTTTATAAGATTTTTTAAAATTTTATTTTTGGAGAGAGACAGAGAGGGAGAGGGAGACAGATAGAGAATGGGTGCTCCAGCAGTCTCTCAGCTGCTGTGAACGAATACCAAATGCGTGCGCCCCCTTGTGGGCAAGTGCAGCATTGCGCCCTTGCATCTGGCTAAAGGTGGGACCTGGAGATTGGAACCCGTGTTCTTAGGCTTAGCAGGCAGGCACCTTACCCACTAAGCCATCTCTCCAGCCCCCTAATGTGTTTGGGGGGCTGGAGAGATGGCTTAGTGGTTAAGGTGTTTGCCTGCAAAGCCAAAGGATCTCGGTTTGATTCCCCAGGACCCACATAAGCCAGATGCACAAAGGGGCACATGCGTCTGGAGTTCGTTTGCAGTGGCTGGAAGCCATAGCACACCCATTCTCTTTCTCTCTCTCTCAAAAAAAAAAATACACATTAGAACTGGGCATGGTGGCGCATGCCTTTAATCCCAGCACTCGGGAGGCAGAGGTAGGAGGATCACCATGAGTTCAAGACCACCCTGAGACTCCATAGTGAATTCCAGGTTGAAAAAGAAAATGAGGTTAGGAAAATGCATACCTTAAAGATCTGCCCTTTCATCTGAGGTAAGACCCAAGCAGCTTTTTTTTTTTAAAAAAAATATTTTTTAGCCGGGTGTGGTGGCGCTCGCCTTTAATCCCAGCACTCGGGAGGCAGAGGTAGGAGGCCTGCCTTGAGTTCGGGGCCACCCTGAGACTACATAGTGAATTCCAGGTCAGCCTGAGCTAGAGTGAGACCCTACCTTGAAAAACCAAAAAAAAAAAAATTTTTTTTTAGGGGCTGGAGAGATGGTTTAGTGGTTAAGGCGTTTGCCTGCGAAGCCAAAGGACCCAGGTTTGATTTCCCAGGACCCACATAAGCCAGATGCCCAACGGGCACATGCATCTGTAGTTCATTTGGAGTGGCTAGAGACCCTAGCGTGTCCATTCTCTCTCTGTCTCTCTTCTCTCTCTTTCTCTCTACTTGTGAATAAATAAATAAAATTTTAAAAAATTTAAAATATTTTATTGATTTCAGAGAAAAAAGGGGATACAGAAAGAAGGTGAGAGAGAGGGAGAGGGAGAGAATGGGCATGCCAGGGCCTCCAGCTACTGCAAATGAACTCCAGATGCATGTACCATGTCTTACATGGGAACTGGGGAATTGAACCTGGGTCCTTAGGTTTCGCAGGCAAGCATCTTAACTGCTAAGCTATCTGTCCAGCCCCCAAGCATCTTTTCAGAATAGTCACAGTGGGTACCCCAAACCACCTACTCCACTATATAGTCCCCTCATTTCATGTCCACTCTTGCATCTCAGACACCCTTTGGGTTCTCTGTGTACTCGAGAGCCTGGGCTACAGAATCACCTCACTTTTTTGGGTGAGGGAAAATCTTGCTGCATAGCTCAGGCTGGTCTTGAACTCACAATCCTTCTGCCTCTGTCTCCCAAGTGCTAGGATTATAGGCATGAACCATCACACCCCACACTTCCTTTTATATGTCTATCCAAAAGGTCACTTTGTCTGATCTTAACCTCAATATATTAGACTAACTGTGCAGATGTGGGTCTGTGCACAAGTTGCTTGGGGGGAATTTTCTTTTTTTAATTTGTTGGTTTAGTCCTTGAAAGATCTCCTTTGTAAAGCATCCCTGGAGATTCTGTTGCACAGGCAGGTTTAGGGGGCTTTGCTAAATGAGCCAGTGGAGTGGGCTTCTGTCCCTGGGAGACTGCCTCAGAGGCTTTTGTCAGGGCAGCTTTGTGCATGTGGTGGTGATCTTGGGCAGCTGGCAGGCAACTGAGTCGCTTCATTGGGAGGCACTCTTCCAGACTCCAGGCTGGTAGTATAATTCACACAAAGGTGTAAATGAGTCTGTGATACTCTTAACCCTGATCCTTTTCATGGAGGACTCTCCTTCACCCAAAATATAGCTGCTGCAGTGGATGCTAATTTCAGGACCTGTGACTAAGTGAAATGAAGAATTTCAAACAATGTAGGCGTAGAGATCTTCCAGTTGTTCCTTAAAGCGGTGGCTTCCTGTCTTGACTGATCTTTAGAATCATTTGGGAAGCTTTTTTAAAAGTACAGTGGTGGAGGCTGGGAAAGTGGTTCAGTGGTGGAGTGCTTACCTAGCACGCACAGGGCCCTGAATTTGATTCCTGGCACTGCAAAAACAAAGCAAAAATACAGTGTTGGAGCCGGGTGTGGTGGCGCACGCCTTTAATCCCAGCGCTCGGGCAGAAGTGGGAAGATCACCATGAGTGTGTCTGGCTTACATGGGATCTGGAGAGTCAAACTTGGGTCCTTAGGCTTCACAGGCAAGTGCCTTAACTGCTAAGCCATCTCTCCAGCCCCCTCCTTTTTTTTTTTTTTTTTTTTTTTTGGTTTTTCATAGTAGGGTCTCACTCTAGCCCAGGCTGACCTGGAATTCACTCTGTAGTCTCAGGGTGGCCTTGAACTTACAGTGATCTCTTCCTACTTCTGCCTCCCGAGTGCTGGGATTAAGGTGTGTGCCACCACGCCCGGCTTTTTTTTTTTTTTTCTGGAATTCACTATGTAGTCTCAGGCTGGCCTCAAACTCACGGTGATCCTCCTACCTCTGCCTCCCGAGTGCTAGGATTAAAGGCGTGCGCCACCATGCCTGGCCGCCCCATTTTTTTTATTTTAAAGATTTTATTTTATTATTTTTTTAAAGATTTGATTTTTATTTATTTGAGGCAAAGAGGGAGAGAAAGAGTGAGAATGGGTGCGCCAGGGCCTCTAGCCACAGCAAATGAACTCCAGACGCATGCACCACCATGTGCATCTGGCCAACGTAGGACCTGGAGAATTGAACCGGGGTCCTTAGACTTCACAGGCATGTCCTTAACCTCTAAGCCATCTCTCCAGCCCTAAAGGTTTTATTTATTTTTATTTTTTGTTTATTTTTTATTTATTTTATTTGAGAGTGACAGGCAGACAGAGAAAGAGGGGGAGAGAGAGAGACAGACAGAGAGAGAGAATGGGTGCACCAGGGCCTTCAGCCACTGCAAACGAACTCTAGATGCACGTGCCAACTTGTACATCTGGCTTACGTGGGTCCTAGGAATCGAGCCTCAAACTGGGGTCCTTAGGCTTCACAGGTAAGTGCTTAACCGCTAAGCCATCTCTCTAGGACCTAAAGATTTTACTTTTACTTATTTATTAGCGTCAGAGAGATAGGGAGAGAGAGAGAGTGAGAATGGGTGTGCTAAGGCTTCCATCCACTGCAAATGAACTCCAGATGCATGCACCACCATGTGCATCTGGCTTACATGAGACCTGGAGAATCGAACCTGGGTCCTTGGGCTTCGCAGGCAAGCACCTTAACCAGAGATACCTCTCCAGCCCCCCCCCATTTTTGTTTTTAAAAATTTTTTTGTTTTTTTAATTTTATTTATTTTTGGAGAGAGACACAGAGAGAGATAGACAGAGAGGGAGAGCGAGACAGATAGAGATGGGTGGGCCAGCAGTCTCTCAGCTGCTGTGAACGAAATCCAGATGTGTGCGCCCCCTTGTGGTCAAGTGCGGCATTGCGCACTTGCGTCACTTTTTGCTTCTGGCTAAACGTGGGACCTGGAGATTGGAACCGGGTTCTTAGGCTTAGCAGGCAGGCGCCTTAACTGCTAAGCCATCTCTCCAGCCCCCATTTTTGTTTTTAACACAGGTAACTCAACAAGATGCTGCAACATGTCAACCCACCCCTCACCATGTTAGCACATCTCCCAGTCTCCCTGCTCTCAGATGTCCCCTCCACACACACAACCATAGCCTGGTGCTGACTTGCTTCATCAGGTGGCGATCTTGGAGCTTTGACTGTAGGTCACTTTATGAACCTACTCAAATGTCCCACAGCTCTCAGGGAGGGCCCAGTACCCCCTTAAGAAGCCTAGATTTCCGCATAGCCTACCTTGGGGAAAACACAATTTCTGTAAAATTAATTTCTACTGGTTGCTGGTGGAGGCCCAGAAAGAGAATAGAGCCAGACTACCATCATGGAGGAAGTAAAGTGCATCCACACTTTTGGCATGGGTAGGACTCCAGTGCAGACATTCTTCCAGATTTTAGCTTAATTGGTCCACTATCCAAACGTTTCTGTCAACCCATGAATTTCCTCAGTACCCACGCTGTCCTGCCTAAATAGGCACTTCAGTTCAAATCTTCCGTTTGAAGCATTGAATTCCAACTCAGTCCTTGATCTCTCAATTCTCACTCCTGCCAGCATGGTGATACAAGCCTTTGATCCCAGCACTTAGGAGACAGAGATAGGAGGGAGGATTACTGTGAGTTCCAGGCCAGCCGGGGACTACAGAGTGAGTTCCAGGTCGGCCTGTGCTAGAGCGAGACCCTACCTCAGAAAAACAAACATACAAAAAAAGTCAATTCCCATACTTGTGCCTAACTATAGCCTCCCACATAGATTACTGTGCATACTACATGCCACTTTCTGATCCCCTCTATAGCCTCTGAAGTCTAGAACATTCTTTTCCTATAAAGCTCATCACTCTTTTCACCCTGATTTTAAACTTCCCAGACTTCTGGGATGTTAGTGGCTTTCTCGTTGGTGATCACAGGGACTTCACATCAAAACCAGCTCACCAAACAGCACAGAGGACAGGACTTGGGCCATTGTGGAGCTCACTGGCCTTGGGGGCAAGAGAAGAGAGGAGGTGGAGATGGGTGGGGGAATAGGATGGAATATATAGTTCAGAGGAGGAATATGGGTTAGGGGTCATGAAGATTTGAGTGAAGTATGGAAGACTCTGGATTTACCTGCCCTCTCCAGACTTGGCTTTAAGACTACCACTTTAAATGCTGGTAAAATACTACCACTTTAAATGCTGACTTTTCATATGTTGTCAAAAGGGCTGTATCATATGTCCCCCAAGATCTCCTCCAGTCTTCAAGTATGTGTTCCAGAGTGTCCTTGTGGGAAGGACTCTCCCACCTTCTGCTCCAGGGTCCCCAGTTCACCTTCTCCCCAAAGGCCTTCCTAACTTCCATCCTGCCCTCCCTCATGGAAATTGACATGATCTTCATTTTCACCCTGGATGGTGAGAGGGAAGATGGGAATGTTGGGGTGAGGGGCTGGAAGCAGCAGAATGGCTCAGAGAAGCTCTCATTTTTCTGGGTCTCGGAGGAAGGGACAGGGTGAATGTCCTGAGTTGGACCCTAGGCAAGCAGGAAGAACAGCAGCATGCCCACCTTTCACGCTAACCCCCCACTCCAACCCAGACAACATGCCCATCTTTCACGCTAACCCCCACTCCACCCAGAAAACACGCCCACCTTTCCCGCTAACCCCCACTCCACCCAGACAACATGCCCACCTTTCCCGCTAACCCCCACTCCACCCAGACAACCTCACAGAGTTGCGGACACTGGTGGAGTAGGTGAAAGAGCACACCTCTAACATCCAGGCCCTGGCGCAGAGGCTGCGTGGAGCAGTCTCTGCTGGTGAGGGTCCGGCCTTGGGGAGGGGAGCTGCGTGTCACGCATAACAGGTCTTCCTGGACGTGCCACTCCGGCTCATCTCTTTCTCTTCAAACGCCTCTGAGGAAACACATTCCCTCCATCATCAGCATCACGTGGCTATTGCCTTTCTTTGGATATGAGGAGAACTTTATCCAGGTAGGAGGGACAAGGAGCTAATATCTGCAGTGGGGCTAAGAGAGGGAGGATTCCAGAAATTAGACAACCCAAGACTGGACAGGGTGAAAGCTTGAATATGGTGGTGCTCTCCTTTCCTCCCAGCACTCAGGAGGCAGAGGTAGGAGGATTGCTGTGAGCTGGAGGCCAGCCTAAGACTACATAGTGAATTTCAGGTCAGCCTGGGCTAGAGTGAGACCCTACCTCAAAACAACAACAAGAACAACAAAAAGCTTGGCCAGGTGTGGTGGTGCATACCTTTAATCCCAGAACTCAGGAGGCAAAAGTAGGAGGATCACCCATGATTTTTTTTAAATTTCATTTTTTATTTATTTTTTTTTTTCGAGAGAGATACAGAAATAGGCAGGGAGAGAGAGAGAGAGGAGAGAGAGAGAATGGGTGTGCCAGGGCCTCCAGCCACTCCAAACGAACTCCAGATGCATGCACCCCCTTGTGCATCTGGCTTACGTGGGTCCTTGAGAATCGAGCCTCGAACCGGGGTCCTTAGGCTTCATAGGCAAGCGTTTAACCGCTAAGCCATCTCTCCAGCCCTTGCCCGTGATTTTGAGGCCACCCTGAGAGTACCTAGTGATTTCCAGGTCAGCCTGGACTAGAGCAAGACTCTACCTCGAAACCCCCTCCCCCCAAAAAAACTTGGATATTTATTTGTCTTCCACCTTTTCTCCAAGATGAGAAAATTCTTAAATTAACAGATTACTAGACAGTTGCCATGGTAACAGATGGCTAGGTTCAGCTCTCTAAGAATATGCAAAAAAAAAAAAAAAGGGCAAGATAGGCACCAGTCACTTTGGCTTTTTGTTTTTTGTTTTTGTTTTTGTGTTTGTTTGTTTTTCCCAAGGTAGGGTCTCACTCTAGGCTGACCTGGAATTCACTATGTAGTCTCAGGGTGGCCTTGAACTCACAGTGATCTTCCTACCTCTGCCTTCTGATTACTGGGATTAAAGGCATGCGCCATTATGCCTGGCTCAATTTCCCTTTGGGATAGGTTAATTGTTGGTATTATAGTCATTATCACTATCCAAAAACCTTTAAGGCACATTCTTCTGTCATGTTATACTATGCTGAATTCAATATAGATTTTACACTAGTAGAGTTCTTGCTTAATGATGAAATTAAGATCTAGGATAACCTCTGGGAATAATCATAGAATTAGCAGCAGTTCGTACACACTTGATTTTGAGTGGGCATCAGGAGATCTGGGTGTCTGTCCAGCTCTGTCCTCTGTGTGGACCAAGAGAAAGCAATTTGACATCTCTGAGCCTTGGGTTTTTTAAAAAAATTATTTATTTATTTATTAGAGACAGAGAGAGAAAGAGAGAGAGAGAGAGAGGGAGAGAGAATGAGTGTGCCAGGGCCTCTAGCCACTGCAAATGATCTCCAGGCGCATGCCCCACCATGTGCTTACATGGAACCTGGAGAATTGAACCTGGATCCTTAGGCTTTGCAGGCAAGCACCTTAACCGCTTAGCCATCTCTCCAGCCCTGGGCCTTGGTTTTTGCATACTCCACCTACCCACATGCCACAGGGCAGAGCCAGGCCCTGGTGAGAATTGTTTTATCTATCATTCATTATTCAAACTGCCTCCTTCTGGAAGCTTCCCAACATGACCAGACATAGCTGGCATACAGCCTCACAGAACCTAAAACCCTTGGGAAGTGTTTTTCCCTGTGAGCAGAAAATCCACTCTGCTTTGTCTTTTTTTTTCCAAATGGTGTTCACTTTTGTCACCGTCCTACCTCACGGCATGGTCTTCTTTGATGTGTCCTGTCTTTGAAGAAGTCCTCTCTCACTTCACATTGCCTTGCTCTTCCGCACTGTCTATTTCTCATGCTTACAGGCCCCTTTATACCATCATCACACCCAATGCAAGTGAGGCCCTTAGCACCTTAAAAAGGTTCTCATGTATGTTATGTCAGTCCTCATTACAGTCTCCTAAGGAATGTGTGCTCTTTGTTTGTTTTGTTTTAGGCAAGCCTAACAGACTGGCCTTTTTTATGAGAGAGAGAGAGAAGGAAGAAGAAGAATTGGCATACCAGGGCCTCCAGTCAGTATAATTGAACTCCAGATGCATGTGCCACCTTGTACATCTGACTTACCTGGGTTCTAGTGAATTGTACCTGGGTCCTCAGGCTTCATAGGCAAGTAAGTGCCTTAACCGCCAAGTCATCTCCCCAGCCCTGAGAAAGACATTCTTGTTAGCACAATCACCATAGCCCAGAAGGAAGACTAGGCATGATATAGGGTGTGTGTGTCAGGTCTCAGGGTGGCCTCAAACTCATGGCGATCCTCCTACCTCTGCCTCCCGAGTGCTGGGATTAAAAGCATGCACCACCATGCCTGCTCTGACTAGAGTACTTTTTTTTTTTTTTGGAGAGAGAGAGACAGAGAGGGAGAGGAAGACAGATAGAGACGGGCGCACCAGCAGCCTCTCAACTACTGCTAATGAAATCCAGATGTGTGCACCCCCTTGTGGTCAAGTGCGGCATTGCGCCCTTGCGTCACTTTGCATCTAGCTAAACGTGGGACCTGGAGATTGGAACCGCTGGAGATTGGAACCAGCGTTCTTAGGCTTAGGAGGCAGGTGCCTTAACCGTTAAGCCATCTCTCCAGCCCTGGCTAGAGTACTTTTTACAGAATAGTGAGGGATTGAGGGAGAAGGAAGAGAGAAAGTGCTGTGAAAGATTAAAGCTACATAGGAGTTTAGACTTGACAAATGCACTTAGATCTGTGCTGTCTAAAACGATGGCTGCCAACCACATGTGGATGTGGAGTGTTTGAAATGGGGCTAATATGAGTGAGGAACTGGATTTGGAATTGTATGTAAAAACTGAAGCAGTGTTTTTTTTTTTTTTTTCAAGGTAGCGTCTCACTCTAGCCCAGGCTGACCTAGAATTCACTATGTAGTCTCAGAGTGGCCTTGAACTCACGGCGATCCTCCTACCTCTGCTGGGATTAAAGGCATACGCCACCATGACCAGCTTTTTTTTTTTTTTAAGATTTATTTTTATTTATTTATTAGAGACAGAGAGAGAGAGAGAGAAGGAGAGTGAGAATGGGTGTGTCAGGGCCTCTAACCACTACAAAGGAACTCCAGACACATGTGCCACCATGTGCATCTGGCTTATGTGGGACCCAGAGAATCAAACCTGGATCCTTAGGCTTTGCAGGCAAGCGCCTTAACTGTTAAGACATCTCTCCAGCCCCACAGTTCACTTTTTAAACATTGCATATGGATACCAAAATTGACATGTGCTTATAAAATATGTACCAGATATCAAATACTTCTTACAAAAATGCAAAAGGGCTGGAGAGATGCCTTAGTGGTTAAGGCGCTTGTTTGCAAAGCCAAAGGACCCCATTTGATTCCCCAGGACCCATGTAAGCCAGATGAACAAGGTGGCGCATGCGTCTGGAGTTCATTTGAAGTGGCTGAAGGCCCTGACAACCCATTCCTTCTCTCTCTCCTTCAAATAAATAAATAAATAAATAAATAAATAAATAAATCCTTAAAATGTAAAATATCTCATTTATAACTTTTCTGTTTGCTTTTTTTTTTTTTTTTTGAGGTAGGGTCTCACTCTGGTCCAGGCTGACTTGGAATTAACTATGTAGTCTCAGGGTGGCCTCGAACTCACTGCAATTCTCCTACCTCTGCCTCCCGAGTGCTAGGATTAAAGGCGTGCACCACCACGCCCGGCTCTGTTTGCTATTTTGAGGCAGTCTCATGCTAGAGTGCAGGCTCACTAGAATTTGCTCTATAGCCCAGGCTGGCCTTGAACTTACTTGAACTCTTATCTCAGCCTCTCAAGGGCTGGGATGAGAAGTTCACACTCATAATTTTAAATACTTTTTACACGTTGAATTATATGTAATATATTGGGTTAAATAAAATATATTTGTTAAACATTGATTTCAGTTTTTTCATTTTAGGACAGGGTTTCGCCTGGTAGCCCAGCCCAGTCTTGGGAGTACAGGTGTGCACTACACCTGGATCAGCTATTTTTTTCTGAATGTTGCTACTGGAAAACTTCCATGTGGCTTGCATCCTATTTCTGGACAGCATCAGGCAGAGGGAAAAGCAATGACAAAGCAGAAGCAGTGTTTGTAGATGTCTTGACAGCAGTGTGCAGGACTGGTTTGGTTTGGAAGTAAAGTGGAGAGAGGGAGTTCAGTTTAAAATTATTGACCTTGGGCTGGAGAGATGGCTTAGTGGTTAAGGCACTTACCTGTGAAGTCTAAAGACCCAGTTTCAATTCTCCAGGACCCATGTAAGCCAGCTGCACAAGGGGGCACATGTGTCTGGAGTTCCTTTGCAGTGGCTGGAGGAGGCCCTGGTGCACCCATTCTCTCTCTCAAATAAATAAATACAATAAAAATAAAATTATTGACCTTTGGAATTGCTGGGACATGGCTGAAAATCTGACCAATTTGCCCTTAAGTCTGGGTCAATGTCCCATCACCAAACCCTTTAACCCAGTTTTTCTGTACATTCAAGGATAATGGGATTTCCAGAGAGGACAAATTCTTTTACTATTTCTATAACCAGTGTTCTATAACCTCCCATGTTCCTAGGTCATTCTTCACCTATGAACCTCATTCTAAGTTCTGCTGGGTTTTTAGTCTGATACTGGTTTTACTGTTACTTCCACAGCGGTTCTCTGGACAGTCCAAGGCTCACTGACTGCATCAAGTGCCTCCTTCAATCAATCTATTCTACTCAGTGACTGTCAGATGAAATCTGGACCATGCCCAGGTTGCACAGGAGTGGGAAAAGGTATTCTGCCCCCTGCTGGTCATTCAGCAAACACGTTTGAGCATTTTCAATAGATTAGGAACTTGGCTTGCACGGGGATTACAAGGTTTAGCGGTGCTCTGTCCACAGGGAGCTCCACATTTGTTGGAGAGAGGATTGACTGTGACAAGTGGTCACAGAGGCATGGAAAAGGTGCCCCAAAGTATCTTCTCCTTGGAGGAGTTTCAAAAAGAGTGAGAAGGGAAGTTTTTGGTGTGTGCTTGTAGTATGTGTGGCTGTGTAGTGTGTGTGATAAATGCACATGTGTGTGAAGATGTGTATGTCTGATACACACCCAGGGAGAGACCCAACAAACACTAGGACCTACTGGTACAGTCTAGCCTTCAGCTGTTACATGCTCTGACAAATCCAGGCACGAAGACGCTGGTTCATTCTAGCTCTTCAGTGCCTGTGACTAAGGCTCATAGCAGAAACCTGGCTCCCCCTTGTGGCACAGAAAGAGACACCCCAAAGCACCCCAGGAAAAAAACCTGCCCATAAAGAGGGTCACTGAACTCAGGGATGAGGGTGACTGGTAAGGAACCCGGTTTTGGTTTTATGAGGATAATTAGCCTTTTAAGTGAAGCCATAAGGTCCGTCCATCCATCCATTCATTCATTGACCTTTATACTCTCGGTGGCTTTCCCATTGTGTATCATCATCACCATTTTTTTTTTCAGAGACAGACAGAGGGACACAGAGAGAATGGGCATGCCAGGGTCTCTAGCCACTGCAAACTGTGCCACCATGTGCATCTGGCTTACGTGGGACCTGGAGAATAGAACCTGGGCCCTTAGGCTTTGCAGGCATGCTCCTTAACCACTAAGCCATCTCTCCAGCCATCATCACCATCTTAAACCTTTAACCCACTCCCCCTTTTCCCAGCACCACAGAGTCCCTTCTAAGTGTCACATCTTTGTCTTTCATCCTGCACAAACACAATGTGGCTGACAAGGCCGTCTGTTTTTTTACCTACAACTCTCTCCGACATGTTTTCATTGGGTAAATCCACTTCTCTTTGTATACCAAGCAGAGTTGTCAGATACCCAGTTTTCTAGCGCTTGAGAGGGCAGAGCACCCTTGATCCCATCCATGATGCCAACATGTGCAGTCAGTCCATTCCCACATGTGGGTGGGAGACAGTACAGGGTTAGATTTTCTCCCACAGTGGGCGCAAGAGGACTCAGGAACCCAGGTGCTTTTACTAGTCCTGTACTTGGATGCTGGTATAAAGATATTGAGTGAATTAGTTGGATATGATATTCAGGGTGATGAACAAAATGAAGTACTGGGCTGGACAGATTGCTAAGTGGTTAAAAAGCACTTCTTGTGCAAACATGAGGGCCTAAGGGGGCCCGAGACTGCTCAGTTCAAGTCCCCATCATGTATGCAGACAGGTGGGCATGGCTACACATGCCTGTAACCCAGGCCTATGGGGAACAGAGCCTGGAGAATCACTGGGTCTCCTGAAAACAACAAGCTCAGGAAAACAAGTAAGTGATCCATGTTGGGGGGAACACCTGGCATTTTCCTCTGCCTCACACATGCACAGGGTGCCACATCTGCACATACACATGCATACACCACACACACACACACACACACACACACGCACGCACAAAGTACTGCTCTTCTTGGGAGGGTATTAGAGATTAGACATAGTCTGGCATTGCAAAGGAGACAAAGATGACTATCTGACCGTAGCCCTTACAAACTCACAAACACATGGAAACAACTCTAATACAAAATTTGCTGTTGACTGGAATAACAAGGTTAGTATAGAGGGCTACCAGAATTATTTGGGGGATTATGGGGGAAGCCAAGACTCAAGGAAAGTTTTGGAAGAAAGGATGTTAAAGAAACAACTCAAGAAAACCTGAGAATGTTGTCATGTGGTGCCGACACCAGAGGGACAAGTCATTGCTGGTGGACTCAGTGCTCTTGGAGCAACTAAATAATTTCAGAGATTGTTAGAATTGAGCAGGGTACGGTGGCTCATGCTGGTAATCTCAGCAATTGGAAGGCTAAGGATTGTGAGTTGAAAGCTGTATAGCAAGACCCTGCCAGAAAAAATGATCTGTAAGAATTATCTAGAGATAAATGTGTTACAATGTTTAGCATTATTTGGAGCTAGAAAACATCTGAGGATGGATCTGGAAAGGATTATACTTAGTGAGGTAATCCAGGCCCAGAAAGCCAAACGTCACATGTTCTCTCTCATCTGTGGATTCTAGCTACAAATGATTGGACTTCTAAATGAGAAAAAAAAAAAATCAGTAGCAGAAGCCAGTGAGCTAGAAAGGGGAGATAAAGGGAATAGAAAGGGAGGGAGGGGGACTTAATAGGATGGTATTGTATATATGTAAGTAGAAGAACAGATTAATGGGGGTGAAAAGGACTAAGTGAGGTCAGGGGAAGAGACTGAGTAAAGGAAAGGTGGAAGGAGGGCTAATCAAAATCTAAGAGAATATAAATGAGTCATATGGAAACCTACTTTTCTGGAAAATGGAACACTCAGAAGCCATAGATTGTTACTAGAAAATTTTTAGTGCCAGGGATGGGATGCCTTTCAGTGAGTTGTTGGCCGGGGAGGTCACAGATACCCCCAAAACATTATAGGCCATTGCTGAGGCCCTTGGTTTCCCACCAGGAATAGATGGTAAGACCCTATTGCTGAAGACTCCACATACCTTGGCTGTAAGGTCACTGAGAAATCCTGCTGGAGCTGAGCTGAAAGCCTCCTCCATGTGGACCAGCTGACAGAAAGTTGGAAAAAGCTATGCTGCATGCAGTTCAATGGGAGAGAGAAAAAACACCAGTGAAGATACTCAACAGTGAACACTGCAAGCTTTAAATTTTGGCCAGCCAGGCCAAATGAGCCAATGGTGCAATAGTGGCATGTCTGTTATGGGGAAAACCAACTGCTCTTTACTTGGACTGGAGGCATGCTCCATGGGAGGGAATACATCCCTGATACTGAAAATCTAAGACAGGGGTAGTCATGAGCCCTAAGGGTGTAATGTCTGCTGGTGTCTGACTAAATGTATTTACTAGCTCACCAAACTGCCCAGTAAGCACTTCTGTTAATGTCCACACCCATATTTTAATGCTACTTTCACTTTTGGTTAGAGAAGCTTCTCTTTTCAGATAGTGGCAACCTTGGGAGGACTCAGAAGGCACCATGGTGCTGAGAAGAAGAGACAGAGGAGTGCTCAGCACTGAAACATCTCAAACCCACCTTCCAAGGCTCAGGGTCCATTGCAGAAGAGGTAGTGAAAAGAAAGTAAGAGCCAAAGGAAGGGTAGGACTCCTTACAACGTGCTCCTCCAGACACAAAATGGCCTGGATATCCATGACCTGGAAGTGCCTGACACTACCTACACAAGACCATCATAATAGGAGGAAAATATCATGACATCAAAATAAAAGAGAGACTGATTGAAAGGGGGAGGGTATATGATGGAGAGTCAAGTTTCAAAGGGGAAAGTGGGGGGAGGGAGGGAAGTACCATGGGATATTGTCTACAATTAAAGAAGTTGTCAATAAAAAAAAAGTTTAAAAAAATAAACAAATAACCAAAGCGGGGAAAAAAAAAGAAAATAAAACATCTGAGGTCAAAATAGAGAATTCTGTCAACACAAAGCGGTGATTGTCCTGAAATGACCCAGGGCCTGGTGCAGAAGACTATTGGATTATGGAAGATGAAGGAAATAATTTCCTGCTACATCTATTTGTTGGATCAAAAAAAAAAAAAAAAAAAGCAGTTAAGGCACTTGCCTGAAAAACCAAAGGACCTAGGTTTGATTCCTCAGGACCTGCACAAGGTGGCACCTGTGTCTGGAGTTTGTTTGCAGAGGCTAGAGGCCCTGGTGTGCCCATTCTCTCTCTCTCTCTTTCTCTCTCTCTCTCTCTCTGTCTCTCAAACAAATAAATAAAAATTAAAAAAACAAAACAAAACAGAGGGGGTCCAGGAATGATGGTGCACACCTTTAATCCCAAAGTAGGAGGATTGCTGTGAGTTCAAGGCCAGCCTGAGACTATAGCGTGAGTTCCAGATCAGCCTGGGTTAGAGCCAGACCCTACCATGAAAAACCAAAAACAAACAAACAACAGAGGGGCTGGAGAGATGGCTCAGCAGTTAAGGGCACTTACTTGCAAAGCCTTCTGGCCTGGATTTGATTCCCTACTACACCCGTGTTGTGTGGCAAGTTTCCTTCACATTAAAAGATGTAGATAACCTTTTCTCATTCCTACATCATCAGTTTATTATGTTTTCAACTACAGTTAAGAATTGGATGGGCTGGAGAGATGGCTTAGCGGTTAAGGCGCCTGCCTGCTAAGCCTAAGAACCCAGTTCCAATCTCCAGGTCCCATGTTTAGCCAGATGCAAAGTGATACAAGGGCGCAATGCCACACTTGACCACAAGTGGGCGCACACATCTGGATTTCGTTCACAGAGGCTGAGAGACTGCTGGTGCACCCATCTCTGTCTGTCTTCCTCTCCCTCTCTGTCTCTCTGTGTGTCTCTCTCCAAAAAAAAAAAAAAAAAAAAAAAAAGAACTGGAAAAATATCCACAATGTTTTTACCAAATTAAGAGTTTTTCCAGAATTACTACATCCTATCTTTGTGAGAAGGTTACCAATTGAATAGTTTTGTGTACAGTTATTGAGTGTTGCACAACATAGTGAAAAGCAAAAATCATCACCACCTCTTGAACATGGTTATTTCATGTATATGTATATGTATTTGTCTTATTTGTCATTTCTACAATCCAATTCTGTGAATGTCCTTGATTTTTATAAAAAAACATATAATATTTTTTTGCAATTTCAGTAGGTTTTGATGACTATATTGTCATGTATCCATCTGCATATTTCCACAGGGAACTGGTGTGTCATGGTGTCCCTTTATAGACATCATAAGAAATTATCCTTACCAATTTCTATAATTTTGATTTTTTTGTGAATGGATGTAAATCAATCTATTCACAAATATCAGATTTTTCCATCATTTGGCACCTATGAAGAGAGCAGCTATAAATTTTCACCATTGTACTTAAACATTTATTTTATTTACATCAGTATATATAACAAGATTTTTGTTCTCTAGATCATGTAATTGTGTCTTAATACCATAAGGAATTGCTAAGCAGTTTTTTTTTTTTTTCATGGTAGGGTCTCACTCTAGCTCAGGCTGACCTGGAATTTACTCTGTAGTCTCAGGGTGGCCTTGAACTCATGGCAGTCCTCCTACCTCTGCCTCCTGAGTGCTGGTATTAAAGGCGTGTGCCCACCACGCCCAGCTTGCTAAACAGTTTTTGCTATCTGACTACTGTGTCTGTACATTTGAAACTATTCTCTCCTTTGTTTATATATTAATTTTATCTCATTGAGTGCTATACTTTTGGGGTTTCTCTCCCACTGGAAAGGTCAAACTCAGTTAATGATAAACTTTTACTGTTTTATAACATGGCATCTATTATGTATATATATGAAAATAAGTATATCTATCCCAAGATCTTAGGAACTTCACTTCTTTTTCTCTCTCCCATACACATTCATCTCATCTCCTACTCTCAACTTTATCTTTATGAACATAGCTTTGGCTCTACACTTTATCTGTCACAGATTTCGAATTTTGCAGAACTTTTCTTTTTTTGAGGGTTTTTTTTGTTTGTTTTTTTGAGGTAGAGTATCATTCTAGCCCAGGTGGCCTCGAACTCACAGTGATCCTCCTACCTCTGTCTCCCAGGTGCTAGGATTAAAGGTGTGAGCTACCATGCCCAGCTTGCAGAGCCTTTCTTTCTTTCTTTCTTTCTTTCTTTCTTTCTTTCTTTCTTTCTTTCTTTCTTTCAGATTTTATTTTTATTTATTTGTTAGAGACAGAGGGGTAGAGAGAGAGAGAGTGAGAATGGGTGCGCCAGGGCCTCTAGCCACTGCAAACGAACCCCAGACACATGTGCTACCATGTGTATCTGGCTTACATGGGGCCTGGAGAATCAAACTGGGGTCCTTAGGCTTCAAACGCCTTAACCGCTAAACCATCTCTCCAGCCCTTGCAGAGCTTTTCTATTGAGTGACAAGGTAGAATGAACTGGGGAGGTTTATGAGTACACTTGTTACATTTAAAAAACAACATAACTGAAAAAATCCAGGATTCGCATTGTTAAATGGTTATCTCTGAAATAAGAATTGCAAGACATTGAGTGTGAGGGCTTTCATGTTGGTTCACTGGTCAATTCCTCATTCCTCTACTCCTCAAGTAGACAACTGTTGGACAGCATAGATTTCAGTCAGGCAGACATATTACTGTGTAGTGAATATTCACGTCTCTTAAATTGTCAACAATTTGTTGTAGAATTAAATATGTCCACAATCAAGAATTCTGACTAGCAGTAAAACAAATTCTGTTATATATTCAGTTATGTGAGTAACTCTAAATGGAATTAATATTTTGGTGGAAACAACCTGTATTGTCTTTAACAATAAAGTTTTAAAACATTTATTTATTTACTTATTTTATTTTGGAGAGAGAGAGAGAGAGAGAGGCATGCCAGCGTCCTCTCAGCTGCTCTGAACGAACTCCAGATGCAGCATTGTGCTCTTGTGTAACTTATGGGCTGGAGAGATGGATTAGCAGTTAAGGCACTTGCCGATGAAGCCTAAGGACCCATGTTTGACTCTTCAGATCCCAAGTAAGCCAGATACAGAAGGTGATGCAAGTATGCAAGGTTGCACATGCATCCAAGGTGGCACATCCATCTTGAGTTCTATTACAGAGAACTAAGAGTCAGGGTAGGGCTGGAGAGATGGCTTAGGGGTTAAGGCGCCTGCCTCCTAACCCTACGAACACTGGTTCCAATCTCCAGCAGTTCCAATCTCCAGGTCCCACGTTTAGCCAGATGCAAAGTGATGCAAGGGCGCAATGCCCCACTCGGCCACAAGGGGGCGCGCACATCTGGATTTCGTTCGCAGCAGCTGAGACACTGCTCGCGCGCCCATCTCTGTCTTCCTCCCAACCTCTCTCTCTCTCTCTCTAGCTCTCTGTCTCTCTCTCTCTCTCCGTGTGTCTCTCTCCAAAAAATAAGATAAAATAAAAAGTTTTTTTAAAAAAGAGTCAGGGTAAAGGGCTCCTTATGACTAAAGTTGGAATATTTGAGCAACAAAATAACAGTATTGGGCTGTACACAAACTATAAAGGAAATATAGCCAAATCTATATCATTGAAAAATAAATGATTAAGGGCTGGAGAGATGGCTTAGCAGTTAAGGTGCTTGCCTGTAAAGCCAAAGAACCTAGGTTTGATTCCTCAGGACCTACATATGCCAGATACACAAGGTGGTACATGCATCTAGAGTTCATTTGCAGTTGCTGAAGGCCCTGGTATGCCCATTCTCTCTCTCTCTCTCTCTCTCTCTCTCTCTCTCCCCATTAGCTTCTTTCTCTTTCTCTCACAAATAAAATTAAATTTAAAAAAACCTTTAGGGTCTGGAGAGATGGCTTAGTGGTTAAGTGCTTGCCTGTGAAGCCTAAGGACCCCTGTTCAAGGCTCGATTCCCCAGGACCCATGTAAGCCAGATGCACAAGGTGGCGCATGCATCTGGAGTGCATTTGCAGTGCCTGGAGGCCCTGGTGTACCCATTCTCTCTCTCTCTCTCTCTCTCTCTCTGCCTTTTTCTCTGTCTGCCTGTCACTCGCAAATAAAATGAAAACAACAACAACAACAACAAAACTCATGCCACTTCAGTAAGGACCATATTTAGGGGCCACTTCCACAATAAGGAAAGAGGAAGTAAGTTATTTTACAATGTAGACATGTGGCATGCATTACCCCAACCAAGTACTTGAAATTAGTATCATGTCTCTCCTGATATGATGGAACGAGAATAGGGATGCACTGAGACAGTCCTGTCACCTGTATGGTATTCCTCACCCCACCCCAAGTACACACCCTCAGTATAATTAGGCTAAGGGAAAAAAATCAGAGCAATGCAAATTTAGGGTTATTTTACAAAATACCCAAGGGCTAGGGATATTGTTCAGTGGTCAAGCACTTGCCTCCTATACACAGGGGTCTGGATTTAGTCCCTAGAACTAAAAGATGAGCCCTAAGAACAACATGGTATGCTGGCTTGGATTTTGGACATTGGTGGGAAAATATGAAATTCAAATGAAGCCTGGAGTTCAGTTAATAGTAAATGTACCAGCCAGGCGTGGTGGCACACGCCTTCAATCCCAGCACTTGGGAGGCAGAGATAGGAGGATCACTGTGAGTTCGAGGCCACCCTGAGAATACAGAGTGAACTCCAGGTCAGCCTGAACTAGAGTGAGACCCTACCAAAAAAAACAAAAAAAAAAAAAAAAATATATAAATATATATAAAAAATATATATATATATATATATATATATACACACACACACACACACACATATAGTAAATGTACCAATGTTTTTATTTTCTTTTATTTTCAAGGTAGGGTCTCAATCTCGAGCAGGCTGATGGGGAACTTACTCTGTAGTCCCAGGCTGGCCTTGAACTCATAATGACCATCTACCTCTGCCTCCTGAGTGCTGGGATTAAAGCATGCACCACCACACCTGGCTTCTTTTCTTTCCTTTTTTTTTCTTTCCCTCTCTTCCTCCCTTCTTTTTTTTTTTTTTTTTTTTTTTTTTTTTTTCGAGGTAGGGTCTCACTCTGGCTCAGGCTGACCTGGAATTCACTATGTAGTCTCAGGGTGGCCTCGAACTCTCGGCGATCCTCCTACCTCTGCCTCCCGAGTGCTGGGATTAAAGGCGTGCGCCACCTCGCCCGGCTCTTCCTCCCTTCTTCCCTTCCTTCCCTCCCTCCCTCCCTCCTTCCTTCCTTTCTTTCTTCTCTCTCTCTTTTTTGAGATAGGGCTTATGTTTTAAGAATAAAAATGAAACTGGGCATGTTGGCACACGCCTTTAATTCCAGCACTCAGGAGGCAGAGGTAGGAGGATTGCCATGAGTTCAAGGCCACCCTGACACAACATAGTGAATTCCAGGTCAGCCTAGGCTAGAGCGAAACCCTACTTCAAAAAACCAAGAAAAAAAAAATGAAACTTTCAGTCCTAATCTTCCTCAGAATTCCAGGCTGGTCTACAAGTGTCTCACATAATGTGACAGTGCCCATTATGATGTCATATGGAGCCTCAACCTGGAGGCAGAAACTCTTTGGCTGAGTGAGAAGGGCATGGGCTTGAGTAATGGCACTAATTTGGGGACTGGCTATCCCCCTGCCAGCACATCTTGGACTTCTGGTTTTTGGTTTCGTTGTCTGTGGCATTTGGGTACTATTGTCTAGATACCGGAGCCAGAAGCAGGTATGAGATGTAACTCTCCCTTGAAACTCTCTGTTCTCAGAGGTTGAAGCCATAGAAACGTTGATACTTTGGACCATGGGAAGAATTGGATGGAGGGAAGAGTGGAGTTGAGACAGTGCCATAGATGTCCTTCTCAATTCATTTCAAGAGCGTGAATGTCCACTATGTCGTAGACACTGAAGAGGAATTGCTAATGTACTAGACACTGAGGAAGACTACAGCACCACCCCCAGGCTAGGAGCTTGGGATGAAGTGGGGGACAGTGAGCTTTCTTTTCCTGTGTGTGGTGCTGGGTTTTTTAATGAACTCATCAATTAATTTTTTTTCGAGGCGGGGTTTTACTCTAGTCCAGTCTAATCTGGAACTCACTCAGTAGCCCTAGGCCAGCCTCCAATTCACAGCTATCCTCCTACCTCTGCCTCGTGAGGGCTGGGATTAAAGGTGTGCGCCAACATGCCTGCCCAGGTTTTGGTGCTGGGGTTTGAACCCAGGGCCTTGTGCACATTGGGCAAGTGCTGTGCTGCTGAGCTACTCTCTGGGCTCGAGGAAGAATGTTTTGAACTCAGAGAATCTCTAAAACAGCCTCTGGAGCAGTGCGGGCTAGAGTTGGGCTCAGAGGAAGGGAAGGATTTTGAGGTGAATGATGTGAGTGGCAGTGGGTGGATTGCCAAAAAAAGAGTGCATCACTCGGAGAGGACCTGGGAAGAAGTGCTGAACGTGTTCTAGGTGAGGTGAGGCCAGAGGTGAGGCCACCAGTCTGGGTGACCTGACGAAAAGTAGAGAAATGAGAGAAGAGGTTTGTCACACTGTGACATGGTATGACAGTCACATTGTGAAGAGAGTTTTTTTTTTTTTTTTTTTGGTTTTGCAAGGTAGGGTCTCACTCTGGTCCACACCTGGCATGTGAAGAGGGTTTTGAATGCCAGAGTGATAACTATGGCTCTGTATTGTAGTTGAAATACATTGAAGTTTTGTGTTTGTTTGCAGTTTTGAGGCAGGATCTCACTGTAGCCTGAGCTGACCTGGAACGAACTCTGTAGTTTAGGCTGGCCTTGAATTAATGATGATCCTCCATTTTAGCCTCCCGAGTGCTGGGATTACAGTGTCAGCCACCACATGGCTGACCTCAAAGATTTGAAAGGCAGATCTGAACTTGAGATCAGTGTTTCTCAAACTTTAACATGCTCACAAATTACCTAGAGGGTAAACAAAGCAGACTCTGATTTAAGGAATCTGGGGTAAAGGTTGAAGACATTCTCTTTCTCTTACCTTCCCTCCCTCTCTCTTCCTTCTTTTTCTCCTTCCTTCCCTTTCCCTCCTTTTCTTCCTTAAGCTAGAGCCTCAGGTTGCCCTACAACTCACTAGATAGTCCAGGCTGGTGTTGAACCCACGGCAGTCCTGCCTCCTGTGTGCTAGGATTGAATCCTGCATTTCTAAGAACAAGCTTCCTTGTGATATCACCAGTGTGGGACCGAGGACCATGCTTTGAACAGTGCAGTGAATTCCCATGGCAGGTCCACGGCTGGGTGGGCAGGATAACCTGAGCACTAAGGTGGGAAAGAGGGTACAGATTCATCTCCCAGATATCTATCACTCCCCACCATGATATACACTGGGCGGATATTCCCTGGGTGGACGGATGCAACCGTGAATGTAAGAGAGAGAGAAAAAAAAATCTCTGCTCTCGAGGATGTGGAAGAAAGCGGACAGGGGTGAATGTTGAATCTTGGATGTCAGGCTGAGGTAGGGGAAAGCACATAGAAGTGCAGTGAGTCTAGCATGTCTAAGGTTTGATTCTCAGCACTGAAAAAAGCGGGGGTGGAAGATAATGAGTCTTCATAGATTGATCACACAGCTTCAATTCTCTTTGAAAAATATTTTTCAATATATTTTATTTATTTATTTGAGAGAGAGAGAGAGAGAATGGGCGCACCAGGGCCTCCAGCCACTGCAAATGAATTCCAGATGCATGCACCCCCTTGTGCATTTGGCTTACATGGGTCCTGGAGATTTGAACTGGGATCCTTTGGCTTTGCAGGCAAGCGCCTTAACCTGCTAAGCCAACTCTCCAGCTCCTTTGAAAAATATTTTTAAGGTGGGCATGGTGGTACACGCCTTTAATCCCAGCACCTGGGAGGCAGAGGTTGGAGGATCACCTTGAGTTCGAGGCCACCCTGAGACTACATAGTGAATTCCAGGGCAGTCTGAGCTAGAGTGAGACCCTACCTTGAAAAACCTAAACAATCTCTATCCCTATCTCTATATCCCTATCTATCTATCTATCTATCTATCTATCTATCTATCTATCTATCTATCTATCTATCTATCTATCTATCTATCTATCTATCTATCTATCTATCTATCTATCTATCTATCTATCTATCTATCTATCTATCTATCTATCTATCTATCTATCTATTTTACTGGGCTGGGGAGATAGCTGAGCAGATAAAAGTGCTACTTACAAAGCCCTGTGTGCCAGGATTCGATTCCCCAGTACCCATGTGAAGCCAGATGCACAATGTGGTGCCTGCATGTGAAGTTCTCTGTAGCACTGGATTAAAGGTGTGTGTGCCACCACACCAGGACGTGGCTTAGGTTTTTAAAATTTTTTTTTTTTTTTTTGAGGTACAGTCTCACCTTAGCTCAGGCTGACCTGGAATTCACTATGTAGTCTCAGGGTGGCCTCAAACTCATGGTGATCCTCCAATCTCTGTCTCCTGGGTGCTGGGATTAAAGGTGCATGCCACCACACCTGGCTGTTTCTTTCCAATTTTGTGTTAAAAAAAGAGTCATTTTTGTCATTTAGATTTTACAGTCAACATTTTGCTGATTGAATACCCATCCTTTGCCTTTTGTTTTTCCTGAAAGTGAGTGCTCTGGTTTGAATGTGATTTATGCCAGCCAAAACTCATGTAGAAATTAGAAATTTGTTTGCTAAGGTAACAGTGTTAGGAAGTGAGGCCTTTAAGAGTGATTAATGCCAGGTGTGGTGGCGCACACCTTTAATCCCAGCACTCCAGAGGCAGAGGTAGGAGGATTGCCTTGAGTTTGAGGCCAGCCTGAGACTATATAGAGAATTCCAGGTCAGCCTGGCCTAGACAGTGAGTGATGAATGTCTTTCTTGCTGTTGCTAGACTGGGTAAATTCTTACTATCTGAGAATGAGAGTAGTTATCACAGGAGTTGGAGCCCTCTTCTCTTCTCTCCTCTCCTCTCCTCTCCTCTCCTCTCCTCTCCTCTCCTCTCCTCTCCTCTCTCCTCTCTTCTCTTCTTTCTCCTCTCTTCCCCTCCCTCCCCTCATTTCTCCTCCCCTCCCCTCTTCTCTTCTATACATACCCACTTGCTCTTCTCCTATCTGTCATGGGTTGAAGCTGTATGGCGATCTCACCTGGGGCTAGGCTAATTCCATGCACTTAGACTTCCAGAATCTTGAGCCAAAATATATTTGTTTCCTTTATAAATTAACCAATCACAGCCGGGCGTGGTGGCGCACGCCTTTAATCCCAGCACTCGGGAGGCAGAGGTAGGAGGATCGCTGAGAGTTCGAGGCCACCCTGAGACTACATAGTTAATTCCAGGTCAGCCTGGACCAGAGTGAGACCCTATCTCGAAAAAACCAAAAAAAAAAAAAAAAAAAATTAACCAATCACAACTATTCTGTTGTAGCAACAGAAAATGTGCCAGAATAAAGAGGAAGTTGTATTTTTATTGGGATTAGTGTTTTGAGGTGATGATAATCATCAGGAGGCATATGATATCTGGTTTGGTATAGTATTTTCTATTTATTTATTTATTTATTTATTTATTTATTTATTTATTTTTCTTATTTTATTTTATTTATTTACTTTTTATTTTAAATTTTTTTGTTTATTTTTATTTATTTATTTGAGAGCAACAGACAGACACACAGAGAAAGAGGCACACACACACACACAGAATGAGAGAGAGAGAGAGAGAGAGAGAGAGAGAATGGCACACCAGGGCCTCCAGACACTGCAAATGAACTCCAGATGCATGCACCACCTTGTGCATCTGGCTTATGTGGGTCCTGGGGAATCAAGCCTTGAACCAGGGTCCTTAGGCTTCACAGGCAAGCGCTTAACCGCTAAGCCATCTCTCCAGTCCTACTTATTTACTTTTTAAAAATATTTTATTATTATTTATTTGAGAGAGAGAGATGAAATAGGCTAGGTAGTCTCAGGGAGGCCTCGAGAGAGAGAGGCAATGGGTGCCTCTGCCTCCTCTAGCCACTGCAAAGGTATGTGCCAGATGCATGCACCCCTTTTTGCATTTTTAAAAATATTTATTGGATTTATGAGACAGAGAAAAGAGGCAGACAGGGCTCCAGAGGCAAGAGTTTAGACCAGAGAGCCATCTCTCCAGCCCTACTTTTGTTTTTTTGACTGCAAACTCACTCTAGCTTAGGCTGACCTGGAATTCATCTGTAGTCTCAGGGTGTCCTGGGAACTCATGGCAATCCCCTACCTTTGCCTCCTGAGTGCCAGTATTAAAGGTCTCTCTCCAGCCCTGCCTTTATTTTTTTTTTTTTTTTTATTTATTTATGAGACAGAGAGAGAAAGTCTCAGAGAAAGAGGCTCAGGCTGAGAGAGAGAGAGAGACAATGGGTGTCTCAGGGTGGCCTCACTGAACAACTCCAGACGATCCTCCTTGTGCATCTGCCTCCCAAGTGCTGGGATTAACCAAGGTCCTTTGGCTTTGCAAACAATCACCTTAATTGCTAAGCCCTCTCTCTCCAGCCCCTCTCTTGTTTTTTAAAATTGCTAGGAATTAACTCAGGGTCTCATGTATACTAGGCAAGCACTCCCCCACAAAACTACATCCCTAGCTCTGGCATTTTAGCATTTTAAATGTCATTTTTTAAAGGATGCTGAAAATTGGATATACAACAGATTTTTCCATATTGACCTTTTCCTTAGAGACTTAACTAAATTTGCTTCCTTATCAATTCAGATTTTGTATCAATGGGCTTTTGGAATGTTCTGTACAAGCATATAATATGCAAGTAATGACAATTTTATTTTTTCCTTCCTAATATTTACTTATTTATTTACATGTTCTTAGAGGGGGCACTAGGGCTTCTTACCACTACAAACAAATGCCAGACACTTAATGCTACTTTTGTGTGTGTACTGCTTATGTGGGTGGCTTGGGAATTGAACCTGGGCCTGCAGGTTTTGCAAGCAAGTGCCTTTAATTACTGTGCCATCTCCCCAGCCCCTTTCTAATCTTTTTTCTCCCTTTCTTTCTTTCTTTCTTTCTTTCTTTCTTTCTTTCTTTCTTTTTTTTTTTGTATTTTGATTTTTGTTTTTTTATGGTCTCACTCTAGGTCAGGCTGACCTAAATTCATGATGTAGCCTCAGGGTGGCCTTGAACTCTTGGTGATCCTCCTACCTCTGCCTCCCAAATGCTGGGATTAGGCTTCTCTTTCTAATCTTTATATAAAAAAAAAGCTTTCTTCTTTAATCAACTTTTTTTTTTTTTTTTTTTGGTCCTGATATTTTTGCTGATATTTTGCTTGTTTTTTTTTAATTTCTGTAGCTCAGGCTAACCTGTAATTTTCCTTTTTGGTAAGGTCTTAGATTTTAGAATCAAGATTATTCTAGCCTCTCAAAGGAAGCAGTAAGGTAACTCTCACTAGCATAACAGATACCCCTAACATTCATGAAGTTAAAATAGCTTTAAAACTTTGTGCTTTGGGGCTGAGATGCTGGGATTAAAGCCTGTGCCTAAGGACCCAGGTTCACCCCAGACCCACATAAGCCAAATGCACAAGCAAATAAAAATTAAAAAAAATAACTAAATAAAAATTAAAAAAAAAAAACAACTTTGTGCTTTGGGCTGGAGAGATGGCTTAGCAGGTAAGGCATTTGCCTGCAAAGCCAAAGGACCTTGGTTCGATTCCCCAGAATCTATGTAAGCCAGATGCACAAGGTGGCACATGTCTGGAGTTCATTTGCCATGGCTGGAGGCACCGGCACCCCCATTCTATCTGCCTTTTTTTTTCTCTCTCTCTGCCTGCCTCTTTTCCTCTCTTGCTGTCTCAAATAAATAAATAAAATAAAATAACTGTGTTTTATATTAGGGGCATGGACCCCATTGTTCTCCAGGATAACATACACAGACACATAGACACACACACAAATGCACACATCTGAGGAACAGGAACTGGATTTAATATTTTTATTTGTTTATTTATTCATTTGAGAGAGAGACAGAGAGAAAGAAAGAAGCAAATAGAGAGAATGGGTGTGCTAGAGCCTTCAGCCACTGCAAACAAACTCCAGATGCATGCACCATCTTGTGTAGCTGGCTTACATGGGTACCGGGAAATTGAACCTGGGTCCTTAGGCTTCGCAAGCAAGTGCCTTAACCATTAAGCCATCTCTCCAGCCCAGGAACTGAATTTACGATTGAGGCTTACATAGTTCTTCTGAAATCCATAGAACAAACTGAAACTCAGGTGAGAGCTGGTCTCTTATAGTCTTGAGTCCAACATGTGCTGGACAGGGCAGGTTGGACATTCAGATAGGATTGCTGTGTTCCAGTCTTGAGGAAGAACTCCTGGCTCCTCAGGAGATTTTAGCCTCTACTCCTAAGGCATTCTGCTGGTTAGATGATGCCCACTCACAGTATGGATGGCAATCTGCTTTACTGTGTGCTGATTCTAAATGTTAAGCACATCCACAACGAGTGTCTTGGAAACATCGAGACTAATGTATGACTAAACAATGGGGTGTCATAGCTAGCCAAGTTGACATAAAATAAGCCATCAAAATCCACCTCCCCCACTCTGCTTTGAAAGAGTTTTATAGTTTTAGCACTTACATTGAAGTCTTTATTTCATCTTGAATTAATTTTCAAGTATGGTGTGAGGCAAGATTACAGCTTCAAGCGGGGGAAATGGTTTGGTGGATAAAGACGTTTGCAAAGCCTGACAGTCTGTATTCAGTTCCCCAGTACAATGTAAAGCCAGATGCCCACAGTGAAGCATGCACCTGAAGTTTCTTTACAGATAGCAGCCCTGGCATTAGGCTTATTCTCTTTCTCTCCAACAAATAATTTTTTGTTCTTGTTTGTTTGAGGTAGGGTCTCGCTCAAGCCCAGGCTGACCTGGAATTCATTACGTAGTCTCAGGGTGGTCTCAAACTTACAGCGATCCTCCTACCTCTGCCTCCTGAGTGCTGGGATTAAAGGTGTGTGTCACCATGCCTTGCTTAAGAATATTTTTATAACATATTGATACATTATTTATTTATTATTTTTTAGTTAAATTGAATTTTATTTCATTTATTTAAAAGATACTCATTAGCTAAGTGTGGTGGCACACGCCTTTAATCCCAACACTCAGGAGGCAGAGGTAGGAGGATCATTGTGAGTTCGAGACCACCCTGAGACTACATAGTGAATTCCAGGTCAGCCTGGACTACCTTAAAAAACCAAAATAATAATAATAATAATAATAAAAAAGATATTCATTGGACTAGAGAGATGGCTTAGCGATTTAGGTGTTTGCCTGCAAAGCCAAAGGACCTAAGTTTGATTCCCCAGGACCCATGTAATCCAGATAGATGCACAAGGGCACATGTGTCTGGAGTTTGTTTGCAGTGACTGAAGGCCCTGGTGCACCCATTTTCTCTCTATATGTATCTGCCTCTTTCTCTCAAATAAATAAAAAATAAAAAATATTTAGCTGGGCGTGGTGGCACATGCCTTTAATCAGAGCACTCGGGAGGCAGAGGTAGGAGGATCACCACGAGTTTGAGGCCACCTTGGGACTACATAGTGAATTCCAGGTCAGCCTGGGCTAGAGTGAGACCCTACCTTGAAAAACTAAAACTAAAACTAATAAAATAAATAATAAAATAAAAATAAAAATATTTATTTATTTGAGAGGGAGGTTTTGCAGATAAGTATGAGCCATCTCTCCAGACTTTTATTTTATTTATTTATTTAATTTTTAAATTATTTTATTTATTTGAGAGAGAGAGAGAATGAATGGGTGTGCCAGGGACTCCAGCCACTGGAAATGAACTCCAGATGCATGTGCCACTTTGTGCATCTGGCTTACATGGGTCCTGAGGAATCAGACCTGGGTCCTTTTGCTTCACAGGCAAATGCTTTAACTGCTAAGCCATCTGTCCAGCCCTTTATTTATTTTTGAGGTAAGATCTCACTCTAGCCCAGGCTGACCTGGTACTCACTATGTATACCAGGCTGGCCTCAAACTCATACCAATACTTCTACCTCAGCTTCCTGAATGCTGGGATTAGAAGTGTTTGCACCATGGCTAACCTCTAATTTTATTTTATTTTAAAAATTTATTTATTTATTTGTAAGGAGAGAGGGAGGGAGAGAAAAAGGGTCTCTTGCCACTGCAAATGAACTCCAGATTTATTTGAGCATCAGGCTTTGTGAGCAAGCACCTTAACTGCTGAGCCACCTATCAAGCCAGACTTTTATTTTATTTATTTTTTTAATTTTTCGAGGTAGGGTTCATTTATTTGACCTGGAATTCACTTTTAGTCTCAGGGTGTCCTTGAACTCACGGTGATCCTCCTACCTCTGCCTCCCAAGTGCTGGGATTATGAAGGACCAAACTGACGCCAGACAGGCCAAAGTTTCAATTTCCAGTAGGGGCGAGCTCTGGGGCTGAGTCAGTTCCTAGGGACACTCCAAACATGCGCAACATGTCCTGCCTGAAATTCCCTAGACCTGGTCCTTTGATCAATAGCCCTTTATTTATTTTTGAGGTAAGATCTCACTCTAGCCCAGGCTGACCTGGTACTCACTATGTATACCAGGCTGGCCTCAAACTCATACCAATACTTCTACCTCAGCTTCCTGAATGCTGGGATTAGAAGTGTTTGCACCATGGCTAACCTCTAATTTTATTTTATTTTAAAATTTTATTTATTTATTTGTAAGGAGAGAGAGAGGGAGGGAGAGAATGGGTGCACCAGGGTCTCTTGCCACTGCAAATGAACTCCAGATGTATGCACCACTTTGTGCATCAGGCTTTGTGAGCAAGCACCTTAACTGCTGAGCCACCTATCAAGCCCTACTTTTATTTTATTTATTTTTTTTTTTTTTCGAGGTAGGGTCTCACTCTAGCCCAGGCTGACCTGGAATTCACTCTTTAGTCTCAGGGTGTCCTTGAACTCACGGTGATCCTCCTACCTCTGCCTCCCAAGTGCTGGGATTATGAAGGGACCAAACTGACGCCATGACAGGCCAAAGTTTCAATTTCCAGTAGGGGCGAGCTCTGGGGGCTGAGTCAGTTCCTAGGGACACGTCCAAACATGCGCAGACATGTCCTGCCTGAAATTCCCCTAGACCTGGCCGCCAAAACCTTCAGATCAATCAAAAAACACAAGTACAGTTACTGTTCAAATTAGCTAATCATGTTAAAAGACTAAAAGCCCACCAAAATTCCTTTAGCTGTGCTTAAAAGGAGCCTATGAGCTCCTCTGAGGGTCACTATTTTGTACGAGTGGTTGACCCCAGCATGCTGGCTGCTTCTGCAGAATAAACACTCTGCTTTTACATACTATTTGACTCTGGGGTCTTCAGCGATTTTTTGGACCCTTACAGATTAAAGGTGTTGCACCACTACGCCTGGCTTTTTTTTTTTTTTTTTTTTGAGGTAGGGTCTCACTAGCCCAGACTGACCTGGAATTCACTCTGTATTCTCCGGGTGCCTCTAACTCATGGTGATCCTCCTACTTCTGCCTCCATAGTGCTGGAATCAAAGGTGTGCGCCACCACGCCCGGCTTATTTATTTATTTTGAGGTAGGGTCTCACTCTAGCCCAGGCTGAGCAGGAATTCTTATGTATTCTTGGATTGGCCTTAAAGTCATAGCAATCCTCCTACCTCTGCTTCCCCAGTGCTGGGATTAAAGGCATACACCTCCACACTTGGCAGTTTTATTTTGTATTGACAATTTTTATAAATGTATATTATATTTTGATCATAATACCCTCCGGTTACCTTCTCCTGTCCCCTTCCTTATCCCCTTTCCACTAAACCCATTCTTTTCTAGTCTCTTATCTATTTTGTCACCTATTTTTCCTGTGTGTGTGTGTGTGTCCCACTGAGTTTAATTAGAGTTGCCTGAGTGAGCATGGATGGGGGTTATTTACCAGAGCACATGAGACTTACCAGTGGCTACATCATGGCAGAAAACGTCCCCCTCTCCTCTGGCAACCATTAACTATCTTCACACCCTCCTCCGTCATCCAGGACAGAATGTTGCTGAGCTCAGTATTGGGTGGACTGTGTGTATGTGTATGGATTGTGTGCATATGATGACAGTAGCTACAGGATCATGGATGCAGTGTTTCTGTGTCGTGTCCAGAGGACAGAGTTGTACAGTACTGCTCCCACCCTCTGGTTCTTACATTCTTTTACTCCTTCCACAATGTTCCCTGAGCCTTGGACAGGGGACATAGATGTCTCATTTAGTGCTGAGCACTCCGTAGTGACTTTTCTCTCATCTATTTTCCTGTCTTACCAACTATCTTACCCATGCTGTGGGCTTTACATAAAAGTGGATGAAGTTAGGTGTGGTAGCTCACATCTTTAATCCCAGCACTTGGGAGGCTGAGGTATGAGGATTGCTGTGAGTTCCAGACCAGCTTGAGACTACATAGTGAATTCCAGGTCATCCTAGGCTAGAACAAAATGATCCTGCCTTGAAAAACAAAACAACAACAACAACAAAAAAAAAAGTGGCTGGGGGAAAAAAAAAACGAGGAAAGGAACCATGGAAAGAATCATAGAATGGTTTGCAACTCTATGGAAGTGAAGATACTGGAAAGAGCAGGCGTGTCCTAGTAGTGTGTACCTGTAAACCCAGTCCTGAGAATGCAGAGACTGACCTGGAATTCACTCTGTAGTCTCAGGGTATACTTGAACTCATGGTGATCCTCCTACCTGTGCCTCCTGAGTGCTGGGATTAAAGGCATGAGCCACCACACCTGGCTCCCAGGTATATTTCTGTTACAGCATTTATCACGTTTTAAAAAAAAATTTTATATTTTATTTTACTTATCTGTTTTGACAGAGAGAGAGAGAGAGAGAGAGAGAGAGAGATGGGGAGGGGGAGAAATGGGCACGCCAAGGCTGTCAACTGCTGCAAAAGAACTCCAGACGCATGCACCACCTTGTGCATCTGGTTTACATGGGTCCTGGGGAATCAAACCTGGGCTCTTTGGTTTTGCAAGCAAGTGCCTTACCCACTAAGCCAACTTTCCAGTCCTCACATGGTGTTTTAACTTCTTTGTGTAAATAGTTTTCTTCTCTAGTGTGAAGTCTTAGAATACAGGGTTTATATTTATCTTTGTAGCCTGAGCACCACACATAATGACTTAGAATGCACTAAGTACTTAAATGAGTAACAAAGTGTACAAGGTATTAATGACATCATTATAAATTCCAGTTGTCCTGATATTGGAAAACAAAAGATACATCAATATATATTATCTATAGGATGGGATATGCTGTCAATAAATCTCTAACCTAGAATATAACCTGCTTTTCTTTTTTCCTTTTGGTGTCTGTCTAGACTTCAAAGCAACATAAACTGAAGAAGATCCAGAAACCCACAGGTTAGTGATCTCCTTCCTGACTCTTCGGCTCAAGGCTAACAACAGATCAGCTGTGAATGTGCTTAAGATTCTAGCCTTAAATTGAAAGTGAAAGGAAGTTGAAAAGAGGATTAACTGAAGAGTATTCTAATTCTTAGTGTATGTGACGTATTCACGTATGTGTGTTCATATGAGTGTGGGAGCACATGTGTGTGCACACGTGTGCACAGATGTGGAGGCCACAGGTTGACATCAAGCATCTTACTCAACTGCTCTCTACCTTTTTCTTTGAGACGGAGTCTCTTGCTGAATTCGCAGCTCACTGATTTGGCCAGACTAGCTAGTAAGCTGCAGGGCTCCCTGTCTCCGCCTTCCCAGCACGTGGCTTACAGGCACACACTACCAGAACATGCCTGTTCTTTCTAGCATTTTCACTTCCAAAGAGATACAAACCATTCCGTAATTCCTTCCATGGTTCCTTTCCTCATGTTTCATCTACTTTTTTTTTTTTTTTTTGGAGAGAGTCAGAGAGAGAGAGAGAGAGAGATAGAGATAGAGATGGGCACGCCAGCAGCCTCGAACTTGTGGGCAATTGCGGCATTGTGCCTTTGCATCACTTTGCTAAACGTAAGACCTGGAGAATCCAACGGGGTTCTTAGGCTTCGCAGGTGGGTGCCTTAACCACTAAGCCACCTCTCCAGCCCTTCATCTACTTTTAAGCAAAGACCAAAGAATGGGAAAGAAACTTGGTGAGACAGGAGAATGGACAAAGATTAAATCCCAAGAGTTTGGTACAGGATGTTTCATTGCCTTTATTTCTCTACCAGAGATGCTGAATAGAATTTGAAAAGATATGCATCAGGACCTCCATTTTCCCACCCAGCATCCTATTCCTGTGATTATTCCCTCTGTTTTTGTTTTTGTTTTTTTGAGGTAGGGTCTCACTCTGATCCAGGCTAACCTGGAATTAACTATGTAGTCTCAGGGTAGCCTCAAACTCATGGTGATCCTCCTACCTCTGCCTCCCAAATGCTGGGATTAAAGGCATGCGCCACCACGCCTGGCTTATTCCCTCTCTTCTAATGGCTCACTTCTACTGCATAGTAAAGGCAGTATAGTATATATATATATTTTTCGAGGTCTTACTCTAGACCAGGCTGACCTGGAATTCACTCTGTAGTCTCAGAGTAGCCTCCAACTCACAGCGATCCTCCTATCTCTGCCTTTGAGTGCTGGGATTAAAAATGTGTGCCACTGGGCTGGAGAGGTAGTTTAGCAGTTAAGGCATTTGCCTGCAAAGCCAAAGGATCCCAGTTCAACTCTCTAGAACCCACACAAGCTAAATCACAAGGGGGCACATGCATCTGGAGGTTGTTTATAGTGGCTGAAGGCCCTGGTGTGCCCATTCTCTCTCTGTGTGTCTCAAATAAATAAATATATTTAAAAAATGAAAGTGTGTGCCTCCACTCCTGGCTAATAGTATAGGATTTTTTAAAATCTTGAGCTACACCACTAATGAGCTTTATAATCTTAGCATGACTTGTCTTTGTGTTCTAATTTACAAAATGAGGGAGTTGTGTTGGATGACATTAATAGTCATGATTCTAACAGATTTTTTCACTCCTATTCCCAGTTTCAGAGTTGGAAGAAAGCTCCAGGATGGAGTTCGTGGAAGCTAATCTGACATGGTGAGTAAAATCTATCTTCAGCTTGTCCTGCTAATAAACTCCTAATTATAAACACTAGGAAGAAAAACATTAGCTTAGTACTTTAAATTTATTTATTTTATTTTATTATTATTTTTGTTTTTTCGAGATAGAGTCTCACTCTAGCCCAGGCTGACCTGGAATTCTCTATGTAGTCTGTCTCAGGGTGGCCTTGAACTCATGGTGATCCTCCTACCTCTGCCTCTGAGTGCTGGGATTAGAGGCATGCACCACCACGCCTGGGTACTTAGTACTTTTATTTACTTTACCATGACAGTAGCTCTTCCTAAATTAAATCTCATTACCTGGCTTACTGGTACTTTAATTTCACTACAATTACAAAGACATATTCTGCTATATCCAGTATTTCAGGACTCCCTGTGACCTGGACCCAGGAATATTTACTCTGGTCTATTGAAAGGAGTCTTCGACAGATCTTCCATCATCTGGAAAATGCAAGGTGAGGGAGCATAATTTCAGGGTGGGTGATTGAAGGTGACAGCATTTAAGAGAAAGGAGAGTGACAAAGAGGGAAGAATTATTTTGAGTAATGAAGAACTTTCTGAGTTCAAATTGGTCTGAGAATTATTCCTGAGTGAGATGGAAATATTTTCCTTCCTTTGTCCTGAATGCTTTGCATTAGTAAATTTATGTTTAAAAAAAAATTTTTTTTTTTTTTTTTTCAAGGTGGGGTCTCAGCACTCTGGCGCAGGCTGACCTGGAATTAACTTTGTAGTCTCAGGGTGGCCTTGAACTCATGGCAATCCTCCTACCTCAGCCTCCCAAGTGCTGGGATTAAAGGCATGCGCCACCATGCCCAGCTAAAATTTTTTTATTTTTATTTATTTATTAGCAATAGACAGAGAGAAAAAGAGGCAGAGAGAGAGAGAGAGAGAGAGAATGGGTACACCAGGGCCTCCAGCCACTGCAAATGAACTCCAGATGCATGCGTCCCCTTGTGCATTTAGCTTACATGGGTAATGGGGAATCAAACTTTGAAATAGGGTCTTTAGGCTTCACAGGCAAGCGCTTAACCGCTAAGCCATCTCTCCAGCCCTAAACTGATGTTTTGAATACAACCTTCTCCACTCCTAATTCTCCCTTAGATCAAAAAATATTTTGCATTTGAAATAGCCAATCTTTTTCTTCTTCCTATTTTTTTCTCTACTGATTCCAAAGCAAATGGAGATATTTCTCTTTATTTTTTAGATCAAGTCTTATGGAACTGAGATTGCCTGAATCTCAAGATGTGACTTCTTCCTCTGCATCCTCTGATCTTATGGCTCAGGAGGTTGCTCTACCTTGCTGTTACTGTAAGAAGGCAAAACGTTCTACCAACCACAGCATCTCCTCTGCATCATCCAACAACAGCCCCAGCCTGTCTTATTTTCCAGTCTTTCCTGAACGAACAACTTGGCAATTCCAGAGCAACAGTGCACCTGTTTCCTCTCCAAAACAACCTTTAGCGTTCAGTAACCAAGGCACATCCCTGTCTTCTTTTCAGCTGACCGATCCTGAGAAAACAGAACTTCTTCAGAATTTGGCAGCTCTTTCACCCTTAAAATCTCAGAGTTCTTTCATTAGCTCTATTTTAGAACCTCCAAATCCCTGCCAGCAGCAAGAGACAGCAAAAGATAAGAGCAAGAGTCACTCGGTATCAGATCATGGGACACATTCCATCTCATATAAGAGGGCAGGATTACCAGGAGGGGTTCCACTCCAGCTCTCTCCTGTAACCAGAGGGGAGCTAGAAAAACATACATCTTGGGAGGTTTCTACTTTGCAGGAACAAACAGTGCCGCTGCCCGTGAGAAAATCAAGGGCGATGCTCCATTATCAGATGGATGTACAAGGAGTCCTTGAACCAGAGAGTCCTCAAACTCAGTTACCTACACCCAGTCCTCAAAACACTGATCAAAACACCATCAGATCCCAAGACCTTCCATCATTTCATCTCCATGTAAACATTGGAGTGGATTCTGGATTAAATAGGACAGAAACAAAAATTCCACAGTCGCATATCTCAGTTAAGCAGTTACAATCTGGGGATGACCGCCAAATCCTTGCATCTAAGCCTTTAGTTATCTCAGTGGGCACTCCACCTCCCAGACATTTAGGAGTTAACATAATTCAAGAAGAAACCACTTTGCTGAAGAAGGACCCACGGCATGTGCTAGAGCTCAGTATAGAAGAGAGGGTCCCAGGTCTTCCAGAAAAAAGGGCACAGCCACATAAGACACAAGTGACTAATATGGAGCTGGCTCCCAGACTACCACACCAAGTCACAGACAGTATAAAGATAACTCCGTTGGCATTACTTCAGGTCATGGATTCAATGGGGATGATCCCAGAATCACATTCCGAAGTGATAGAATCTGTCAGTTTGTTTCCACAATCACAAAATCAAGTTGTGAAACCAATGGAAACAGTGGGTGTAACCCCCAGACCAGCACATCAAATAATTGAATCAATGAAGATAATCTCGAGTCCGCAGCACCAAGTTACAGAATCAAAGACTATGATCTCAAGACTGAGTCAAGCAACAGACAATGTAAAGGTAACTCCTAGAGCATTGCTCCACGTCATGGATTCCATGGGGATGATTAACAAATTACACCCGTATGTCACAGAATCACATCATAGGCCACAACATCAAGTCATGGAACCAGTGAAGATGGGCACACTGTTGAACCATCAAGCTATAAAACCAGGAGAGATGAGGCTAAGACCACAACATCCAGTCGTGGAAACTGTGGAGATGATTCCTGGGCAAGTCAGACAATCAGTCAGCATGACCTCAGGGTCACAAAATCAAGCCATGAAACAAGTCAAGGTTACTACAGGGCCAATACACCCCAGCACACAATCACTGGATATGGTCTCAACACCATTACATCAAGTTACCGATTATACACAAGTCACTCCAGTGACACTACAAGCCATGGATTTCATGGGGCCAATTCCAGCAGTACAGCCAAATTTTAGAGAACCTGGGACCCCAGGTTCACAGTCCCAAGCTGCATATTTGATCCCAATGTCAACTCAACCAGATGGTTTGACTTCTTCTAAGTCTTCTACTAGCACCCCACTAGGAGCCGTAGAACCTGTGCGCTTACCTTCAAAGGTACCATCTGAAATGCTATCAGGAGGCACGCTTCTAACACCACATCAATCTGTCCATGCTCTAAAGGAAACCCCAGTAGCACAGAGGTCACCCACAGGAATGATCACACCATCACAGTCTCAAGGTTTGACTCCACAGCCAGCATCTCAAGTGAAGGAACCTCTGGAATCACCTTCTGGGTTACAGGCTCGGGTTCTAGATTCTGTGGGGATGACTCCACAATATCGAGACACATTAACTTCAGCATTGCTTCATCAGGTCGTAGATCCTTCGAGGTTGACCCCTGAGCACCAAGTCTTGGACTACTCAGAGGTGATTCCAAGGCACAGTCACGATGTGATAGAAACTACAGGGTTGGCCTCTGATACATGGACACAAATGAAAACACCTAAAGATCTGGCAGAGTCACATCAAACAACGGAGTCTTTGAGGAAAACCCCAGGGTTACCAGGTCAAGGCACAGAACCTATAGGAATAAGCCAAACGCCATGGCACCAAGACCCAGAATCTGAAGTACTGACTACTATATTACCACCTCAAGGTATAGGAGATACTGAGATGGACTCAATGCTACGACTTCAGGCTGTAGATGCTATGACGTTATTCCCAGGATCACCAGATGTAAAATCTGAGAACCTAATCATGGATCCAGAATTGCAAAGTATGAAATCTGCATATATAACTCCAGATTTAATCCCACAAATGGAAAAATATGGGCAGTTGGCTCCAACTATGAAGTCTATGGAGATTGTCCCAGAATGTCAAAGGAAGAATGTGAAATCTGAGGCATTAACCAACATATCACAGTGGCAACATGGGGCAACTGAACAAGCAGCCCCTGAGTCTCAGCTTCAAGGCATGAAAGTGACCCAACTGGCCCTTGGGCCACAATCACAAAGTGGACAATTTGCTGAGATGGCTCCAGATCCACAGTTGGAAACTAGGAAATCTATAGACTTGGTCCCCAGTTCACAATTTCAAGGTATAAAATATGTTCATTTGGACCAACCACAGGAGTTTCAGGATATAAAAACTCTGGAATTGACACAAAGACCACCACTGGAGGATATCAACTCTGTAGAGCTGGCCCTAAGACCATGTTTACAAAATACCAGCTCTGATAAGCCAGCCACAGAAATACTACTTAAAGATGAAAAAAGTCAAGAGGTAGAAAGGGGGAGGGTAATTCCTGAAACACAAGTGCAAAGTCTAAAAGTTGGGGAATTGATGCCAGGTGCACACCTTCCAGCAGTAAACTCTGTATTGTTGAATGCCAAACCAAATTATCACACCACAGCACTGGAAGGTTCGATTCTGTCGCATCAAGCCCTAGACACTGTGATGATTTCAGAGCCAGGGGATCAAGCAACAGGAGTAAAGCTGACTTCTGACACTTGTCATCCGGTGGAAGAGTCTGCTAGACTGACACGATCGTCTGTAGGAATTAGCCCCACACCACAGAGCCAAACCTTGGAATCTATGGGGGTGAGCTCACCATCATCCCAAGGTCCTCTTGAACCTGAGCTCCAGGTTGAACAGAAGATGGGGGAGGCTCCAGCATCACAAAACACAGTCAAAGATACTTTGAATTTGCTATCAGAACCAGAGGTACAAAGTATGAAACCAGAGATGCTGTCCCCACAGCCCCAGCCCTCAGGCGTGAAGCTTATTTATCTGAATCTAGGACCAAGTTCGTCAGGTACCGCGTTGTCAGATACACCCCTAAGGTTAGAAGATGAAAACACAGAATCAGTGGGGTTAACATTGCCTCAAGTTGATAAGACCCAGAGGGCCATGTCAAAATTGTATTTGGGAACAAGATCTATGAAGTTGAGTCCAGGGTTAGGGGGACAACATGAGAAATCAGAATCATTGCAACACTTAAAACCTGTTGCATTAACTTCTGAGTCCTCCCCATCAGTGATTGGACCTAGTGAGTTAACTACAGGATCCAAACCACTTGTTAAAGACTTAACCCCAGGCCCACAGCTTGAGGGAATCAAGTCTGGACAGATGGAGTTAGAAGCACAGCTACAAAATGAGAAATCTGTGGATTTAATCCAACAGTTGGCTTCAGGAGTGGGAGTTCCTGAAAAGCCAAAACCTGAGTCAGGGCTACAAAGCATGCCACTGGAGGAATTGACTGAGGGGACACGACCCCAATGCGTGAAATCTGTGGATTCAAGTCTAGGCCAGCAACAGCCAAGAGTAGTGCATCTACTGACCCCTGGGCAGCAGCTGCAAACTGTCAGGCTGCCAGAGCTGTCTCCAGGGCAATTTCTTCACGGAGAGGGGCCTGTAATGTCAATCCCAGGACCTGTGCGTTATGGTGTGACATCTGATGAAACAATTCCAGGTTTGCCAGTGCAAGAAATCACATTGTCAGATTTTAAAGTGCCAAATTATAAAAATGTGAAATTTATACAGTTGAATCCAGAGTCACAACCTCAAGGTATGAAATCTGTGGAACTAAACTCAGGACCAAGCTTGAAAGACATCAGCTTTTCTGATTTGACTACAGAGTCAAAGCACCAAGGTTTCAGAGATATACAGTTGGTACCAGGTGTTCAGGTTCAAGACATAAAGTCTCAGGGACATGTACCAGAATCATTTTGGCAGTTAAGCCAAGAGCCACAGGTTGATGATGTAAACCTCACTCTGCCTATGGGAGCATCTGAGTTTCATAGCATGAGCTCTACAATACAAACCTCAGAACAACACGATCGAGGTGTGATATCTGAGGAAGTAAACTCAGGACTGAGGCAACAAGATATCAGATCTTCTGAGCTGGATTTGGGGCCAAAGCTTCAAGGTGTCAGATTTGGGGATCAAACCCCAGGATCAATATTTCATGGTGTGAATTCTGTGGAGATGACTCCAGAGTTAGGGCTGCATGATCCCAAATTAACAAAGGTGTCTATAGGGTTACAAGATATGAATCAGGTGGGTCTTAACTCAGTGCCATGGCTACAAGATGTTGAGTTCTTTGATTTCATATCAGGAACTCAACCTGAAGGTAAAGTATCTTCCAAATTGGCACAAGAACCACATTTGGAATATGTACAACCTATGGTGCAGATCCCAGTCTCAAGGCTTCAAGGTTTAAAATCTGAAAAGCTAACTCCAGAGCCACAGCTAGAAGATATGACATCGGTAGTGTTAACACAAGGGCCACATTTGAGAGGTATGAAATCTATGCACTTAACACCAAAGCCAGAGCTGGGACAAATCAAATCTAGAATGTTAACACCAAGGCCACAAGCAGGAGATATGAGGTCTGCGGTCCTGATTCCAGATTCAAAGGTTAAGGGTTTAAAGTCCAAGTTATTATCATCAGTATCACAAGAAGATATGGCATCTGTGGTCTTAATTCCAGAACAATGTGTAGAGGGTATGAAATCTACAGCAACAACCCTAAGTCCCCAGCTGGAAGGTGGGACATCTATGACATTGATTCCAAGTTCAAGTACTCGAGATCTGAAAAATGTGGAGTTGCTTCATGGTTCACATGTTCCAGATGTGAATGCCATGAAATGTGGGCCAAGGAGGCAAGGTAAGAGCTCTGCGGCTTTTGCACCAGGGACATTGCTTCAAGTTGTCAAATCTATAGAGATGCTTCAGAGGAATCAATTGAAAGGTATGAAACCCAAGGAACTGACTTCGGAGCCACAAGTAAAAAGCAGAAAACATGTGGACATTATCCCATGTTTGAAACAGATAAGTCTCAAATCTGTAGAGGTGACTCCAGATCCACAGCTGCAGTGGGGAAAATCCACAAAGCTGACCCCAAGGCACATGAAGCAGGAGGTAAAATATGTTAATGAAGCTAGAAAGCAAGGAGTAAGGTCTGTGGATTTAGCTTCAAAGCAACAGTTCCAAGGCATAGCACCTGTGGATTTAACTCTTGGGCCTGGACAAGATGGCCAGATATATGCAAGCTCTCCAGAGTGGAAATGTGTGAATTTAGACACACTGAACAGAGGGAATGAGACAGAAAATAGAATGTATTTGGAGTCAATTCCAGAGCGAAAATCTCAGGGCATCAAGTCCACAGACCTCAATTCTAAGCTACACTTGAAAGATATGAAATCATTTGAATTGACTCCTGAACCAGTAATTCAAGATGTACAAGATAAAGAGTTCCAATGTAAATCACAGTTGCAAAAGATGAAATCACACAAATTGACCTCAGGATCAACTCTAGAGGCACATCTTCAAGGTGAGAAAACTTTGGAGTTAAACAGAGAAGCACAGTTTGGCTATAGAAAATCTGGTCGGTGGCTACCAAGCGCCGGGGTCCAAAGTGAGGAATCTGTAGGGTCAAACCTTAGGTTGCAGCTTCCATGTGTCAAGCCTGCAGGACTGAAGCAGTGCTCACAGTTGTGGGGTGTGGAGTCATCTGAATTGACAGTAGTGCCAAAACTTGAAGGAACAGTATCAGTGGAGTTTAATCCTGAGCTGTCACAGCTACAGCAAACACAAACCTCTAAGTTGTTCCCAGGATCAGAGCTACAAAAAGGAAAAATTTATGCTTCAGCTTCAGAGCCACAGCTTCAAGGTATCAAAATGATGGCATTAAACAAAGAGCCACAGTTTGGAAGTACAAAATCTATCCAGTGGATACCAGGACCTGACTTTCAAGGTGTGAAATCTTTAGGATTACATTTTGGGCCACGATGTCAAGGTATCAAACCTGTGAAATTGAAACCATCCACACAGTCAGGACGTACAGCTCCATCTAAAATGACTCTAGGGCCAAAACTTCAAGGTGACAACTCTAAGAGATTTAATGTAGGGCCACAAGTGCAGTGTGTGAAAACCCCTGAGCTGTCCCCAGAGCTGCAAAAAAGAGAAAATGTCCCATCAATCTCAGAAGTACAGTTTCAAGATGTGAAAACTGTGGCATCACCCCAGGGACCACAGCCTGGGAATATGAGATCTATTCAGTGGGTACCAGTACCTAACTTCCAAGTTGTGAAATCTATGTTAAATCCTGGGTTACCATCTAAAGGTGTCACAGCTGAAAAGTTGAAATCTTCCATACAATTAAGAGATGTGCAGACATCTGAGTTGACTCCAAGGCCACATCTACATGGTAGACAACCTTCAGTATCAGCTCAGGAACGTCAGCCTCACAGGTTCAAACCTACTGATTTGAAATCTGGGCTACAGTTGAGAAGTATGAAATCATGTGAGTCAAACTCAAGGTCAAAGCTTAGTGGTATAACATCGATGATGTTCAAACCTGGGTTTAACTTGCAAGATGTAAATTTTTCTGAGTTGGACCCAGGACTACATCTGCAAGAGGTGAAACCTTTAGAGTCATCCTCAACAACACAGGTTCAAGGTATGAAATCTCTAGTGTATATACAAAAGCCTCAGCTGCCAAGAATGAAATCCAGGATATTAAGCCAAGGGCCACGATTACAAGATGGTATTATACAGTTGATAAGGACAAAGTCATCTGAGTTGGCTCTTCAAAAACAGCCTCAACATATGAAATCTAAGGAATTAAATGCTGGGCTCCAGAGGCAATGTAGAAAATATTCTAACTTGACAACTAAGACAAAGTCTCAATATATGAAATATACCAAGTCAAGCCCCAGCTCACAATTGAAAGGCACAGATCATGGTTCCCATGATTTAGCCATGGGAACCAAAACTCGAAGTGTCAAGATAGACTTTAAACCTGGGCCACAGATGCAAGGTATAAAGTCCTCTGAGTCAGTTCTGAGGACAAAGCCTCAGAAAGTGAAATTGGTGAGATGTGAGTCAAACCCACAGTTACACGATGTGGAATCTTCTAGGACAATCATGGGTATAAAACTTCAAGGTATCAAACCTATGAATTTCAGTCCTGGACCACACTTACAAGGTGTGACGTCTTCTGAAGTAATCCTAGAGAAAAAGTTTCAAGGTGGGAAATCCGTAGACTCCAAACATAGTCCAAAGTTACAAGGTGAGAAAACTGATCCGGCCTTGGGGAAGAATTTTCCAGGTATGAAATTGGTAAGACGGGACTCTGCCACCCATTTACAAGATAAGAAATCTTCTGAGCTTCTGGGTATACAACTTCAAGCTATAAAATCTGTTGAGCAACACTTTAAATGCACAAAGTCTTTTGAGGCAGTAGTGGGGACAAAACCTCAATGTGCAAAACCAGAGGACTTTAATTCTGGACAACAAATACAAAGTAAAAAATCTGAGTTGGTTCAAGGGGGAAAGCTTAAAAATGTGAAATCTGTGGAGTTCAGCCACAGTTCAAAATCACAAGATATAACATTTGAGTTGTCATCAGAATCAAAGGTCCAAAAAGTGGACTCTCTGAAGGTCAACTTGGGCTCCCAGTTGCAAGATATGAAATATTCTAAGTTGATTCTGGGGACAAAGTTTCAAAATGTAAAAGCCCTCGGATGTAGTTCGGGACCACATTTTCAGAGTGTGGAATCATCTGAAGCCACTCCAGAAACAAAGCTTCAAAAAGAGAAATCTGTGGGCCTCACACCTCAACCACTGAGGCAAGATGTAAAATCTTGTCAGTCCACTTTAAGTAAGATACATGGTGGGAAATTTTTGCAGTTCAGTTCAGCCCCTCAGTTACCAAATAGGAAATTGTCTATGTTGACACCAGAGATACACCTTCAGGGTATGAAACCTATGGCATTCAAGCTTGGGGCCAAGGTGCAAGGTGGGAAATCCTCTGGACTGAGCTGTGAACCAGGGCCACAGAGTCATTGTAAAGATGTGACATTTAACACTGGGCCAAAGTCACACAACATACGAACTTCTGAGTTGATCCCCGATCCAGACTCTCAAAGTATAAAATCTCAAGTGTTCTGCTGTGGACCACTCTTTCAAGATGTGAATTCTGAATGCATTTCAGATCCAAATTTTCAATGTGTAAATTCTACTGGGTGTACCCCTAGACCACATTTGCAAGCTATGAATTCATTTGCATCCATTCCAGGGCAAAAACCTCAGTGCCTGAATTCTGCTGGGTGCAACCCTGAGCCACATTTACATGGAATGAATTCTTCTGCATCCATTTCAAGGCCAGAACCTCAATGTGTGAATTCTACTGGGTGCAACCCTGGACCACATTTGCAAGGTGTGAATTCTGCATGCACTGCAAGGTCAAAACCTCAGTGCCTGAATTCTGCTGGGTGCAACCCTGGAATACATTTGCAAGGTGTGAATTCTGCATGCACTCCGGGGCCACACATTCAGTGTGGAAATTCTACTGGGTGCAACCCTGGACCACATTTGCAAGGTATGAAACTATCTGAACCAACTGATGTTTCCAAACTTCAAGGTATGAAGTCTTCTGACTTTAGTGCAGGAACAGAAATTAAGAGAGAGATGTGTATGGCAGTCAATTCTGGACAGAATTTACAAGATTTGAAGTCTGAATTGACTCCAGAGGTGAAGTTTCTGGGAGTAACACCTATTCAATGTAATCCTCTGCCCCGGGTACAATGTGTGAATTTTTCTGAATTGAATACAGGGTCAAAACTACAATGTGTAAATTCCATGGAATGCAAATTTGAGCCTCACTTGCAGGATATAAGACCTTTTGAACTGACTTCAGAGACAAAACTTCAAGGTATGCGATCTCCTAAGCTGCAGCCAGTCCCAGAGCTTCAAGGTATAGAGTCTGTTGTGCAATGCTTACAAGATGTGAAATGTGAATTGACTCCAAGGACAAAGTTTCAAAGTATAACACCAATGAAGTTCCACTCTGGCCCACAATTTCAAGGAACGTATTCTTCTGAGTTGAATTCAGAGTCAAAAACTCAATGCAAAAATTCTATGAAGCTTAGTCCAGGGCCACAGGTGCAAAATACAAAGCCCACTGAGTTGACCCCTGAATCAGAATCTCAAGGTACAAAGTCAGTTCTGTTCAACTCTGGGCCACATTTGCAAGGTGTGAAATTTTCTGACTTAATGTTAGGGGCCAAGTTTCAAGGGGTCCCATTTTTGGAGAACCAACTAAGCTCACAGCAACAAATTGTACAACCTGTGTTTACTTTGGGGCCTCAGTCAAATGATATGAAATCTGTGGTAGTTTTGCCAAACCCACTGCTTAAAGATGTAAAGTCTGTGAAGATGAGTAAACAGTCATTGCTTTGTAGTACAAATGCTGTAAAACTGACATCAGGCTTTGGGATGCAGGACTTGGAATATGAAGTATTTACTCTAGAGCCTTGTTTTCAAAAAGTGAAGTCTGTGCCATTGAAACTGGGAGCACAACCTCCAAGTGTGGATTCTTTAGGGTTGGCATCATGCCTCAGGTCACAATGTGTTAAATCTGTAGTCTTTGCACCAAAGCCATGTTTTCAAGATGTAGAACCTAAGCAGCTGAGACTAGGGTCCCAAGAGCAAAGTATGGACTACCAAAAATTGACTTTAGGATGGCATAGTATGGACCCAATGGTGATGGCACCAGAGCCAGCCAGGAAGTTCTTATCAGGACCAGCATTGACTACTGTCAAATTTTCAAATTTGGTCCCAGAATCACAGCAACAAGGTGTAAAATCTTGGGATTTTACTCCAGAGTCAAAGTGGGAAAGTGTAAAACATGTGAAATTGTCTTCAGTGTCCCTGCAACAAACTGTAAAATCCATGGAGTTATTACCAAGGTCACTGCTTCAAAGTGTAAAACCTGGTAACCAATTCCCCCGAACAAATGATCAGATCACAGCATCTTGTGAAGTCATCCATAGACCAGAGCAGCACCTTGTAGAATATGCAGAGATGACTCCAAATGCAGGGTTTCAAGTCTCTCAATCCATGGGGTTGATTTCAGCACCTACTTATCAAACCATAGAATCTTCAGAAACAACAAAAGCGTTGGTACATAAGGGCACAGAATCAGTAGAGAAATTGGTGGGGGTGACCCCAAAACTGACCGGTAAAGTCATGGAATCTTCAGGGATGCCTCTGCAGTTAGATCTTCAAGCACCAGGATTTGTTGCTCCGACTCCAGTGCTAAGGGATCAAGGCTCAAAGCCCTTAGAACTAACTCCAGAGAAAAGCTACCAAGTCCCAGAAACTCTGGAGTTGCTTTCTCACTCACGGCTTCCATTCAAGGATATGCAGGAATTATATGCAAAGCAAGTTACAGAATCAAAAGAAATGGCCACAGAGCTCAAGCATGTAACAGAAGCAATGGGGTTGACTTATGAAGCAAGACTTCAGGGAAAAGATTTGTTAGTATGACCCCAAAGCCAGTAGTAAGTCAAGCAACTGAACATACAGAGAAAACTCAAAGGCCTTGTCCTCGAGACTTAGAACCTGTGGCACTGGTTTCTGAGGGAAGACCACCATGGCAAGAATCTGTTGTAGTGACACCAAAGTCATTGCATCATGCCCCAGCTTCTGCCTCAGAGATGACACCAGGGATAGGCCATGGCATTCCTGTATCTATGGAGTTGACCCCAAAGTCAGAACCTCATGTGGGATCTTTAGGAATAGGGTTAGGACACCAACTCCAAGAATCTGTAAATTTGACCTCTAAGCAGTTGCTACAAATGGAAGAATCTTTAAAGTTGTCTCCAAAGCAAATAAGTCAAGTTGTGAGAAATGTGGACTCTGTAGACCTTGCCTCTGAGTCATGGCACCAAGGGCTGACACAGCCTCAGAGTCCAAGTGTGAAAAACTCGGGGGGAGCTCCAGCAGGTCCACTTGACAAACTGACAGAATATGCAAGGACACAACTTCAAGTCGCTCGATCAGTACGGGTAGCCCAAGCAGCTCCCTCCAAAGTTGCTGAATGTGTAAAAGTGACTCCTGGACCCCCACATCAAGTTGTGAAGTCAGTGACAACACCAGAACCAGCACAACTGTCCAAATACGGTGAACTGACCCCAAAACTACAAGATGTAAGATTTTCAGAGTTTACCTCAAGTCTTTGGCTCCAAAATGTGAACTCTAAGAACATAAACACACAGCCAACACACCAAATTTTGGAAATAATGGAGTTGTCAGGATTTCAAATTATAAAGACTGTGTTAATCCCAGGACCACTGCTTCAGGTTGTAAAATCTGAAAAATTAGCACCAGGACCAATTCCACAGGTTGTAGAACCAATAGGAGTTGCCACAGGATCAGAAATTAAAGTATTGGATTGCTCAAGTTTACTTCCAAAACTGATAAAGCCTATAGAATTAACTACAAGGCCAAATATTCAAATTAATTCTACAGAATTAACTTTACAGCAAGCATCTCCATTTGATGAACTTACAATATTGACAAATGCACAAAGGCTTCAAACTGTAAAAGCTATAGGGATAAAAGCAGAGCCTCCTAAAGTAGTGGAATTTGAAGATTTGAATCAAGGTCAGCTGTGTCTGAATAAAGAGTCTGAAATGTTAACATCAGAAGCGTTACAAATAAGGGATTATTTCTCTAGGTTCTTACACAGCCCTTCAATCCCAGCCATTTCAACATCTGTCAAAACATCTGAATTAGGAGGACTTCAGGAATTTGGGATGCCAGATGGATCACGGACTTTGGATAAGAAAAACCTTGGGATGGATACTTTGCAGCTAGTTGAGACCTATACGGACCCTGTTATGACACAATCTTCCTCCCTTCCATTGCCCCTTCATAATCAACTCTCTGACCAGACAGTGAACCCTGGGGAAACAACACATCCTGAGACCTGGGGAATGGATGTCACATCTAAGGAAGGGACTGTGAGGAAGCACATGGAGAAATTAGAGGAGTCACTCCAGAACCAGTCTCCATATCCACTGCAAAGCTGGAGAGCACCATCTGAGAACTTTCAGTCGGGGTCAGGGGTTCGAAGAGGCCCAATCCGGTCTTTCCTGGGCAGACAACAGAATATCTGGGAAAGTCATGCCTGCAGGCAGCGCCTACCTAGGAAATATCTCTCCACTATGCTAATGCTGGGGAATGTTTTGGGGACCACTATGGAAAGGAAGACTTGTTCTCAAACACGTTTAGCAGAAGGAGCCACTGAAGATATCTGTCAATCTATCCAGAATTTATTTGGGGTTCCAGCTGAACTGATGGAATTTTCCCAGACCTTGCTAGATAAGAGTCCAAGTATGATTTCACAGACTTCAGTGATCAAAAACTATATTCAGAGACATACTTTATGCCATGGCTATGAGAAAAGAATGGCCATAAGGATGTGGACACGTGGCTCAACATCTTCCATAATACGGCAGTACTCTGGGACTAGGCTGGGAATAAAGAAAACAAACTCAAAGCTCAGTGACATATTCCAGGAGGCCCCTCGGCACACACCTGTCTCATGTGCAGGAGGTCCACTTCCTCCCTTAGTAAAACCAGAATCTTCCCTCAGGACATTGTACAATAGGGAAGATTCTAGTCCCATGAGAGAGTGTGAAAGCTCACAGGGTGACATGCATGAAAGGACTTTTGAATCCCAACACTCCTTCAAACCAAGTCATTTTTTGCAAGCTAAGACCGACTTCTCAGAACAGCTCCACTGGCAAGATCTGCAGCTAAAAATAGCAGCAAAACTCTTAAGGAGTCAAATACCCCCCAACATGCCTCCACCTCTAGCTTCAGGTCTTGTCCTAAAATACCCCATCTGCCTACAGTGTGGCCGCTGTTCAGGATTTAATTGCTGTCATAAGTTACAGTCTACTTTTGGGTCTTATCTTCTCATCTATCCACAGCTCCACCTTGTAAGCACTCCTGAAGGCCATGGTGAGATTCGATTGCATCTTGGCTTTAGGTTGCAAACTGGGAAAAAACAAGTCTCAAAGTATCGTGGAAGAGACAGGTCAGATATTCGAAGGTGCACTACGTTGCCACCACAAAGGGAAACTTCCAAGAGTCCTACTCCCACACAAGATTTCCAATCAGGATCTTCCCAGTCTCCTCCTCCTGTACAAGGCCACATTAGGCAAAGGCAATGGGGCAGCCCTGACATAGTAGGAAAGACAGAAATTAGAGATCTTGGGCATTATGAATTCCACAAAGTTCACTCCTTATCAGAAAGTGACTTTGAAAGTAATCGGGACAGAAAATGGGCTAGAATGAAACTCAAAAAGACTTCTGCTTTTAAATATCCAATGAAGAGAATCACTGAGAAACTCAGACCACAAAACACAAAGCTCTATACAAACAATACAGCCTCGATAGACAGTCCCTCTAGAAAGTCATCAGCCCCTGTAAGAAAGAAGAATTCTGGAGCAAGTCCAACAAATACTGCTTCCTTAAGAAGACAGTCTAAGAAATCTTCCCAGCCCAAGTTCATGCAACTGCTTTTTCAGGGCTTACGGCAGGCATTCCAAACATCACATAGAATTATAGCTTTTGCTGGACAGAAACCTAGGGGCAGGATGAGACTAGACAATTTATGGTCAAGCAAAAACTACCATCCAAAACAAAAAGCCGGAGATTATTGCTTACCAACAGAGAGCAAAAGAAACAGGGTGCCAGTTATCAAGCAAAGTCCAAAAGGTTCAACCATTAAGCAAGAGGACATATTGTGGGGAGCCAGAGATGAATACAGATCAACTCAACAGTCAGAAGAAGAGTGCCCTTTCCAACCCAGATCTCTCCAATTGCTGGAGACCACGGGTTCCCAAACAGATAAAACTTTCCTAACTTCCTCAGTCATACATCCTTTGGGTACAATTCAAAATGAAAGCAACAGAGCAAAAAACTATAATGATGAACTGTCCAGCCAAAAGTCTAAGAACCTTCCCAAACAAGAAGCCAGATTTCAGGCCCAAGGAAGAAGTCCATCTAGTTGCCTGTTGAAGAGGACCTCGCACAGTCGCTTTAAAGAGAAACACACACACAGAGACCGAAACCAGCATAGCTTCTTTAGGGAGAAAAAGACACCCTTACATGATGCCTTGGAGAAGAGCCCAGGTAACCCCTCTGAAAGAATGGTTACTAATCTCTTTGGCCCCCCTAAGAGAATTCTACAAAGCAGCTCTGCAAGGAGACATGGCAGTCCTTCTAGAAAGCATCACAGTCCCTCAGAGAGAACCCCTCGAAGAGTCTCTGACAGGAGTTATTACAGTCCTTCTGAGGGGAGAGGTGGTCTACGGAGGAGACGACACAGTTCCTCCAAAAGGAGACCACACAGTCCTTCCAAAAGGAGACCACGCAGTCCTTCCAAAAGGAGACCACGCAGTCCTTCAGAGAGATCACGCAGCTCCTCCACAAGGAGACCACGCAGTCCCTCCATAAGGAGACCACGCAGTCCCTCCACAAGGAGACCACGCAGCCCTCCAAAAGGAGACCACGCAGTCCCTCCACAAGGAGACCACGCAGTTCCTCCAAAAGGAGACCACGCAGCTCCTCCACAAGGAGACCACGCAGTTCCTCTAAAAGGAGACCACGCAGCCCCTCTAAAAGGAGACCACGCAGTTCCTCCACAAGGAGACCACGCAGTTCCTCCACAAGGAGACGACGCAGCCCCTCTAAAAGGAGTCCACGCAGTCCGTCCACAAGGAGACCACGCAGCTCCTCCACAAGGAGACCACGCAGTCCCTCTAAAAGGAGACCACGCAGACCCTTGCAGAGGAGCTCACGCAGTCCCTCTGAGAGATGTCACAGTCCTTCAAAGAGGAGCCGGATCAGTCCCTCCAAGCGGATGCATCACAGTCCTTCGGAGAGAAGCTACGGCAGCCTCTCTGCCAGAACCCCTCCCGCTCCCCGGGACAGGAGAAGGCATACTTCCTCTGGAAGAACCCGTCGCAGTCCCTTCGAGAAGAGACCAATCAGGCCCTCGGCCAAGAGCGGGGGCGACGGGTCTGAGAGAATTCATCCCCGGCCTCCTGAGAAGAGTGGACATGGCCATTCTGAAAGGAGCCCACGCCATCACAGTCCCAAGGAGACACTCGGGCACGGCTCCCCCAAGGACAGGCCCAGACATAGTTTGTCTCAAGAGTCACGGAGTTGCTCAGATATGGCTCCTCGGGACCACACTAACACATCCAAAAGCTGGACCAGTCTGGAGGCTTGAAGCGAGTGGATGGGAGAGATCCGCCCCTACTTAGAATAGTCCCGGAAGTCCTCACCTAGCGCCCTTCCTGTCCCGCTCACCCCGGGCCGCCCAGGGCTGCACCCTTGGCCGTGAAAGGGCGTCTACGGGGGCGGGCGGGCGGGCGGGGCCGGGTCTGTCGTTTCCCTGAGACCAATAAAGGGGCAGTGACTGAAGTTCACGAGCATCTACGGGACCATTCGTGGGTGGGACGCGGGGGCGGGATCCGGCCGTCCCGGGGGAGGCGCGAGGAGGCACGGACAGCTTCCGCCAGGCCCCGACGGCGGGCTCGCGTCACGTGACTCGGCGGCTGCCGGGCGGAAGTCGGCGTTGGGAGCGGGGCCAGGCGGCGCCGGGACCACATCCGGGAGAGGCGAGCCGAGCGGAAGTGGCGTCGGTGTGGCCGGAGCCCTTGGGTGAATTGTTAGGCGTGGAGGGGAGTGATGTCTTCCCGAGCCGGCGCCGGCCCCGCCGTGAGTTTCTTGGTGTGACCGTGATCTGTAGAGGTAGTGCTGTCGAGCCCCCGGGAGCACGCGCCCTCCTTTGTCCCGGCCCCCGCGGCCTGTGTCACCGCAGGCCCCACCCTTTAGCGCGGCTGCACCGGCCCCTTCTCTGTTCCACTTTTTTTGTGTGTGTGTCTGTTCTCCATCTCCTCGGACTCAGTTTCTAGCCAGATCGCCGTTACTGCCTCTTCCCTTTGCATCCCGTAGTGCCTCCCATATCCGTTGTCTTTTTCTTTTTTGTTGTCGTTGTTTTTCTCTCTCGAGCCTCGATCTGAGACAGGGCTTTGAGAATGGGGAAAGATGAAGGCTCTGGCATCGCCAACCTGCCTTTACATGATAGGAAAATAGGCTGGCACACTTTTCCTAAAAAGTCTGAGTGGTTGCCCCGGGAGAGCTTTGCGTCTTCTGGGCACAAGGGGGACTCGTCTCTGTGGCCGAGGTTCAGAGGTCCCTGGCACTCACTCGTGTGCTTGTGATTTGCCAGACCCCGGGACCCACATCTTTTAAGCAGCAGAGGAGCGCCAGGATCGTAGGAGCTAAGAAGTAAGTGAGGCTTTCCGAGGACCTTTCTATCATTGTGTAGCCGATGGAATCGTTCTGGATCTGCACTGTCCAGTATCCGTAGACACCAGCCAGATATGGCTTCGGGGCACTTGAGACGTAGCTAGTGCAATGGAGGAATGGAATTTTAATTAACTTTAATTAATAGCCACCTGTGGTTAGTAGCTACTGGATTGGACAGTGTAGGTCTTTAACCTAGTGGGGGGCGGGGCGAGGAAATCCTAGCTCCCAAGAAAAATACACATCATAATAAATATGGACTGTATGATTCAGTTAGTGGTAGAGCTGCATTTTTTTTTTGCGCATCAAATTTGTGCTCATAATTACATTGATGAACTTGGGGAGGAAGATAAAAATGGCTGTAAGAAATCTTACATTATCAAGCTACTTGACTGAAGTACTGCTTTATTATTTTGTATGATGAATGTACTAAATTTTCCAGGGTTAATTCAAAAAGAAAGCTTTTTATTAACTAGAATCTCTGCTTAGGTGAACTCATTCATTTAAATAACATTTACTAAATGTCTGGTTTGTGCCAGCAGTGTAGTAGGTTGGCATAGAGACATGAAAAACAAAATAAAGGCTGGAGAGATGAATCAGCATGCAAAACCTGGTGGCTTGAGATCGATTCCCCAGTACCCACATAAAGCCAGATGTACAGAGTGGTGCATGCATCTGGAGTTCATTTGCAGTGACAAGATGCCCTGGCATGCTCATTTTCCCTCTCTCTCTCTCTCTCTTTTTTTCCTTGTAAATAAATAAAAATTTTAAAAAAGAATTCTTTTAAAAAAAAAAAAAAAAAAAAAAAAAAAGGAAAATCAGCCAGGTGTGGTGGTGCACACTTTTAATTCCAGCCCTTGGGAGGCAGAGGTAAGATCACTGGGAGTTCGAGGCCACCCTGAGACTACATACTGAATTCCAGGTCAGCCTGGACTAGAGTGAGAACCTACCTCAACAAACAAACAAACAAACAAACAAACAAACAAACAAACAAACAAGAATAAGCAGTCCAAAAGGGAAGGTAGGAAAATACATCAACACAATACAGTGCAATAAGTTAAAATTTTTTTGAGGCAAGATCTCATTGTGTAGTCCATAGTGGCCTGGAATCCCCAGTGAGGTCCAGCCTGGCCTCCAGTTTGCAACTCTTCTGCCTCTTCCCTGAGTGCTGGGATTATAGGCCTGTGCCACCACATACTTGGCTTAGTAAATTATTATTATTATTATTTTGTTTTGTTTTGTTTTTCGAGGTAGGGTCTCACTTTCGAGGTAGGCTGACCTGGAATTCACTATGTAGTCTCAGGGTGGCCTCTAACTCTCGGTGATCTTCCTACCTCTGCCTCCCGAGTGCTGGGATTAAAGGCGTGTGCCACCATGCCCGGCTTAATTATTATTAATAATTTTTTGTTTGTTTGTTTTTTGAAGTGGGGTCTCACTCTAGCCCAGACTGACCTAGAATTCACTGTGTAGTCTGAGGGTGGACTTGAACTCATGATGATCCATCTACCTCTACCCTCCCAAGTGTGTGTTACCACATCTGGCTTTATTATTATTTTGAGGTAGAATTCACTGTTGGGGGGGAGGGGCCTGCTGACCAGGAACTCACTGTGTAGCCCAGAGTGGAACTGAATTTGTGGCAATCCTCTGTGTTGTTGGCTTTTTTTTTTTTGGGGGGGGGAGAAGGGTTTTATTTGATGCTTACAGATTGTAGCAGACAGCTTCAGGTTCTCTAAGATGAACTTCCAGACCAGGCACAGTTATGGAGGAAGGGATTTATTGAAGCTTACAGATCCAGGGGAAGTTCCATAATGGCAGAAGAAGCTGGCCTACTCTTACAGGACCAGGCAAGAGAGAGAGAAAAGCCTGTTGTTGGCTTTTTGAGTGCTGGGATTACAGATCTGAGACACCATGCTCAGAAAGAGAGAGAGAGAGAGAGAGTGAGTGCATGGGTGTACTAGGGGCTCTTGGCACTGCAGACAAACTACAGATGTACTTCTGGCTTTATATGGGTACTAGAGAATCGAATCCTGGGCCTGCAGGCTTTGCAAACAAGTGCCTTTAACCTCTGAACCACCTCTCCAGCCCTAGTAAATTTTTGGGGGGTGGGGTATCTCGAGGTAGGGTCTTCCTCTAGACCAGACTGTCCTAGAACTCACTGTGTTGTAGTCTCAGGGTGGCCTTGAATTTACAGCGATCCTCTTACTCTGCCTTTGTAGTGCTGGGCTTAAAGGCGTGTGCCACCATGCCCAGCTAGTAAATTCTTTTAAATGGGAATTTAATACTTTTGGGAAAAGGAGTGATAATTTGGAAAGGAAGTGTTAACACAGCAAATCACTCCAAAGCAGTGACTTGAAAGCCAAAGAATAATGCAGTTCATCAGGAGAAAGTTTTTTTTTTTTTTTTTTTTTTCCAGGAGAGAGAGCAAGCATTTGAACAGGTACAAGAAGTTAATGGAAATAACAACTAGTTCTATATCATTGGCATGGAGAATGGGTGTGGGATTATGGGTATGGGGACATCCTTTAGAGAGGTTAGCAGGAATCAGATCATGAAGGGGCTTTTATGGGGCATGCTAAGGTGTTAAGGTCAGTGTGGTAGATCCATGAAGGATGAGTCAGAAGGGTGCTTGGAAACTGGTTCTAAGACCATTAGAGTAACTTGAGAAAGAGATGAAGAACATCAGCAGGCCTGTCAGGTTCTTTAGGGTGCTTGCTTGAAAAACCTGCTGGCCCTAGTTCAATTCCCTAGTACCCACATAAGGCCAGCCGCACAAAGTAGCACATGCATTTACAGCAGCAAGAGACGCTGGCACTCCTGATCTTTCTCTTCCTTTGTCTTTCTTTCACAAAAAACTAGATAAATAGGGCTGGAGGGATGGCTTAATGGTTAAAGTGTTTTCCTGCAAAGCCAAAGGACCCAGGTTTGATTCCCCGGGACCCACGTTAGCCAGATGCACAAGGTGGCGCATGCATCTGGAGTTCGTTTGCACTGGCTGGAGGCCCTGGCACGCCCATTGTCTCCCTCCCTCTCCCTCCTTTCCCCTCTCTCTTTCAGATAAATAAAAAAACACAAATAAGTAAATAAATAAAATGAACCTGGTAGTCTGTGGTAGCAATACTGTATTAGGAATATACATGATTATTGCTGGTGAGAGACAAGAGGAAGGAACACAGGATGTCTGTGGGTAAATTTGGGCAGCCTGCTGGCTATTGGCATCATAAACTGAATTGAGAATTTCTAAGTGAGGAACATTTGGAATAAACATAAGTGGACTTGGACCTCAGATGAGAGTTGATCTGAAATATAGACTTGGTAATTGTCTGGTATAAAAAGTAATTGGGAGCCGGGCGTGGTGGCGCATGCCTTTAATCCCAGCACTGGGGAGGCAGAGGTAGGAGGATCACCATGAGTTCGAGGCCACCCTGAGAATACAGAGTGAATTCCAGGTCAGCCTGGGCTAGAGCAAGACCCTACCTTGAAAGAAAAAAAAAGTAATTGGGGGCTGGAGAGATTGCTCGGTGGTTAAGGCACTTGACTGTAAAACCTAATGACTTAAGCCGGGCGTGGTGGCGCACGCCTTTAATCCCAGCACTTGGGAGGCAGAGGTAGGAGGATCGCAGTGAGTTCAAGGCCACCCTGAGACTACATAGTTAATTCCAGGTCAGCGTGGGCCAGAGTGAGACCCTACCTTGCAAAACCAAAAAAAAAAAAAAAAAAAAAAAAAAAACCTAATGACTTGAGTTCAGTTCCCCAGTACCCATGTAAAGCCAGATGCACAAAGTGGCGCATACATCTGGATTCCTTTTGCAACCCTGACCTACTCATTCTCTTTGCAGTTGGGAGTGGTGGTGCACACTTTTAATCCCAGCAGTCAGGAGGCAGAGGTGAGAATTGCTGTGAGTTTGAGGCCACCCTGAGACTACATAGTGAATTCCAGGTCAGCCTGGGCTAGAGTTAGACCTTACCTGGAGAACATACACACACTGCACACGCATGTGTGCACACACACAAACAAAAATGTAATTGGATTCCAGTTGTGGTGATTCACAGCTTTAATTCTAGTACTTGAGAGGCTTAGGTGAGATGATCACCACAAGTTTGAGGCCAGCTTGGGCTGCAAAGTGAGTTCCAGGTCATACTGGACTAGAGTGGGATACTGCTTCAAAAACAAAAAAAGTAATTGGAAACAAGATATTTTCCTCTACAAGATGAGTATTCATGAGATTTGCCTAGGGATAATGACTAAAAAAAATTAGGAAGATGAATGATTTACAGATTGTAGCAGACAGCTTCAGGTTTGCTGTGATGAACTTCCAGACCAGGCACAGTTATGGAGGAAGGGTTTTATTGAAGCTTACAGATCCAGGGGAAGTTCCATAATGGCAGAAGAAGCTGGCCTGCTCTTACAGGACCAGGCAAGGGAGAGAGAAAAGCCTATTGTTGGCTTTTCTTTTATATATACATACATACATATACATATATATATGTATATATAGTGTGTGTATATGTATATATATACACATATATATATTTAAGACAGAGAGAGAGAGTGCATGGGTGTACTAGGGGCTCTTGGCACTACAGACAAACTCCAGATGTACTTCTGTAAATCCGTTAATCAGGACTGGAATCATTGAGAATCCTCATTTTTAACTACCTTCCTAGGAAATTATGGTGAGAATAGAAAGGGCTACTATGAAACCATGCTGCATACTAGACTTTAAAGACAGGCAGAATTGGGTGTTGGGCTTGTTTGCAAAGCCTGCTGGCACAGGTTCAATCCCAAGCCACCTATGGAAAGCAGACAAACACAAAAAGTGGCCCAAGCATCTGATATCCATTTGCAGTGGCAAGAGGCCCTGGTGTGTGTGTGTGTTTGTGTGTGTGTGTGTGTGTACACGTGCATGTGTCCCACCATGCCTGGCCCATTTTTTTTTTTTTTACCATGTTTATGCTTATTCCTGAGAGGGGAGGTGGGTATTTCTGAGTTCTCCACTGAAAATTACTATACAAGAGTAACTGGAGTTACATGGATTTGTCTCTTCATGGCCTATTGGTGCTGCACAATCTTAATTTTTTAATTAATTAATTTTTTTTTGGTTTTTCAAGGTAGGGTCTCACTCTGGTCCAGGCTGACCTGGAATTAACTATGTAGTCTCAGGGTGGCCTTGAACTCATGGCTATCCTCCTAACTCTGCCTCCCGAGTGCTGGGATTAAAGGCGTGTGCCACCACGCCCGGCTTTAATTAATTTTTATTTGAGAGAGAAAGGGACAGAAAAAGAGAGGAGTGAGAGAGAATGGGCATGCCAGGGCTCCTAGCCCCTGCAAATGAATTCCAGACGCATGTGCCACCTTGTGCATCTGGCTTATATGGGACCAGGAGAATCGAATCTAGGTCCTTAGGCTTTGCAGGCAAGCACCTTAACTGCTAAGCCATTTCTTCAGCCCCCAGCCCATCTTTTCTTTTCTTTCTCTTCCTCTTTCCTCCTTTCTCTGAAATAAATAATAAATATATTAATAAAGAACATACTGGAGTTTGATATCATAACCTAGTATCTTGTCATTTTTTTGAGGGGGCGGGTTTCGAGGTAGGGTCTCACTCTAGCTCAAGCTGACCTGGAATTCACTGTGTAGTCTCAGGGTGGTCTTCAACTCATGGCAATCCTCCTACCTCTACCTCTTGAGTGCTAGGACTAAAGGCTGTGCCACCACACCCGGCTCTTGTCACTATATATGTATGTTTTTTTTTTTTTTTTTTTTTGCGAGGTAGGGTCTCACTCTGGTCCAGGCTGACCTGGAATTAACTATGTAGTTTCAGGGTGGCCTCAAACTCATGGCGATCCTCCTACCTCTGCCTTCCGAGTGCTGGGATTAAAGGCGTGTGCCACCACGCCCGGCAACTTTTTATATTTTTTTAAAGTTAATTAATTTTTTTTTCGAGGTAGCATCTCACTCTAGCCCAAGCTGACCTGGAATTCACTATGTAGTCTCAGGATGGACTTGAACTCATGGGATTCGCCTGCCTCTGCCTTTTACATGTTGAGATTAAAGGCGTGAGCCACCAGGCCTGGCTTTTTAAACTTTTTTTTGACAACTTCCATAATTGAGACAATAAATCATGATCATTCTCTCCCCTCCCACTTTCCCCATCACAAATCCACTCTCTTATTTATTTTTTATTTATTTATTTTTAAAATATTTTATTTATTTATTTATTTATTTATTTATTTATTTATTTGAGAGAGATACAGAAATAGGCAGGTAGAGAGAGAGAGAGAGAGAATGGGTGCGCCAGGGCCTCCAGCCACTGCAAACGAACTCCAGATGCATGCACCCCCTTGTGCATCTGGCTTACGTGGGTCCTGGAGAATCGAGCCTCGAACCGGGGTCCTTAGGCTTCATAGGCAAGCGTTTAACCGCTAAGCCATCTCTCCAGCCCCTCTTATTTATTTTTTAAAGATTTATTTATTTATTAAAGATTTTTTTTGAGAGAGAGAGAGTCAGAGAGAGCAAGAGATAGAGAATGGGCACACTAGCAGCCTCTCAACTACTGTGAACGAACTCCAGATGCATGCACGCCCTTGCATCACTGCGTCTGGCTAAATGTGGGACCTGGAGATTGGAACCAGTGTTCTTAGACTTAGCAGGCAGGCGCCTTAATCACTAAGCTATCTCTCCAGCCCTAAAGATTTATTTTTATTTATTTATTAGAGAGAGGGAGGGAGAGAGAAAATGGGTGTGCCAGGGCCTCTAGCCACTGCAGATGAATTCCAGACTCGTGCTCCACCATGTGCATTTGGCTTACGTGGGACCTGGAGAACTGAACCTGGGTCCTTAGGCTTTGTAGGCATGCACCTTAACTGCTAAGCAATTTCTCCAGCCCTATTTATCTTTATTTTAGGGAGAGCAAGAGAGAGAGAGAATTGGTGTGCCAGGGCCTTAGCCCTGCAATCAAATGCTGGATACCTGCACTACCTAGTGGGCATGTGCAACCTGCGCTTGCCTCACTTTTGTGTGTCTGGCTTATGTGGGATCTGAAGAATAGAACGTGGGTCCTTAGGCTTCACAGGCAAGCGCCTTAACTGCTAAGCCATCTCTCCAGCCCCAGATCCATTCTTCATCATATTCCCTCAATTCGTCTCTATTTTATTTATTTATTTATTTTGTTTTTTTGAGGTAGGGTTTCACTCTAGTCCAGGTTAATCTGGAATTCACTGTGAAGTCTCAGGGTGGCCTTGAACTCACAGTGATCCTCCAACTCTGCCTCCTAAGTGCTAGGATTAAAGGCATGCACTACCACGGGTGGCAGTCTCTTTCATTTTGATGTCATCATCTTTTTCCTCCTATTTTGGGAGTCTTGTGTAGGTAGTATTAGGCACTGAGAGGTCATAGATAGCAAGGCAAAATTGTGGCTAGAAGATTGCATTGTAAGTACTTCCACCCTTCCTTTGGCTCTTACATTCTTTCTGCCTTTTGCAATGGATTTTTTTTTCATTCGTTTTGTTTTTTTGAGGTAGAGTCTCACTCTAACTCAGGCTGACCTGGAATTCACTATGTTGTCTCAGAGTGGCATTGAACTCGTGGCAATCCTCCTGCCTCTGCCTCCTGAGTGCTGGGATTAAAGGCATGTGCCACCACGCCCAGCTTTATTTTCTTTTTTTGATCCATTGCATCCGGGTTTATAGGGTTTGTAATCTCAATCCTTAGAGGCTGAGGCAGGAGAATCATTTCAGGTTAGCCAAGACTATACATATGGAGTTCGAGACAAGACTGAACTACATAGCAACCCCTGTTTCCGTACCACAAGAGCTCCCAAGAAAAAAAACAAACAGCCTGTTGCCGTGGTATTCAGCATGAAACCAGGCCTGGAGTCTTCTTTTAGGAAAGGATTTGATACATTCCGTTTCTTCAGGCATAGAGTACATAGATTTTCAGTTTCTTCTGGGAATCAGTTTTATAAGTTGTATTAAAAAAATATATATATCCAGTACTTGGGAGGCAGAGGTAGGAAGATCACTGTGAGTTCAAGGCCACCCTGAGGCTACATAGTGAATTCCAGGTGAACTTGGGCTAGAGTGAGACCCTACTTTGAACCCCCCAAATTATGTATGTGTGTGTGTGTGTGTGTGTGTGTGTGTGTATGTATCTACTAAGCCATCTCTCCAGCTCTTATTTTATTTTTTCTTATTTTATTTTTAAAAGATTTTATTTTTATTTATTTATTAGAGACAGAGAGAGAAAGAATGAGAATGGGCACGCCATGGCCTCTAGCCACTGCAAACGAACTCTAGTCGCATGCACCACCATGTGCATCTGGTGTGGGATCTGGAGAATCAAACCAGGGTCCTTAGGCTTTGCAGGCATGCGCCTCAACCGTTAAGTCATCTCTCCAGCTCTCATTATTATTATTATTATTATTATTATTATTATTATTATTTATTTTTTGGTTTTTCGAGGTAGGGTCTCACTCTGACCCAGGCTGACCAGGAATTAACTATGTAGTCTCAGGGTGGCCTCGAACTCATGGTGATCCTCCTACCTCTGCCTCCTGAGTGCTGGGATTAACGGCGTGTGCCACCATGCTCAGCTCTTTATTTCATTTTTTACAAAAATTTATTTGCAAGCAGACAGAGAGAAAGAGACAGACAGATGGGTGCACCAGGGTCTCCAGTCACTACAAACAAGGTCTAGACACATGTGCCACTTTGTGCATCTGGCTTTACATTGGTATTGGGGAATCAAACTTGGGTTGTTAGGCTTTGCAGACAAGTGCCTTAACTGCTGAGCTGTCTCTCCAGCCCTCAACTTTCTTTTTAAGTTATCTTAAAATGAAACCTTAAGTCCTTATCTCTCTATTATTATTTCTTTTTTTTTTTTAAATGTGTATTTATTTGAGAGCGAGAGAGAAAGAGGCAGGGAGAGAAAGTGAGAGAGCATACCAGGGCCCCGAGCCACTGCAAAAGAACTTCTGACACATGTGCCACCTTGTGCATCTGGCTTACATGGGTACTGGGGAATTGAAGCTGGGTCCTTAGGCTTTTCAGGCAAGCACTTTAACTGCTAAGCCATCTCTTCAGCCTTCAACTTTTCTTTTTAAGATAACAAAGTGAAACCTTAAGTCCTTGATTCTTGGTCTTCATTTCTAATATAAGCAATTAGAGCTTCCTTCTAAGTTATGTTAGTTGTAGCCACACATTAGGAAGAGAAGGTTTTTGTTGTTATTCATTGTAAAATATATTTTTTCATACTTAATTATTTGAGAGAGAGAATAGGTGTGCCAGGGCCTCCAGACACTTGTGCCACTTTGTGCGTCTGGTTTTATATAGATACTGTGGTCATCAAACCCGGGCCATCAGGCTTTGCAAGAAAGTGCCTTTGGGCTGGAGAGAGATCGCTTAGCAGTTAAGGCATTTGCCTGAAAAGCCAAAGGATCCTGGTTTGATTCTCCAGGACCCCCATTAGCCAGATGCACAAGGGGGTGCATACCTGTCTGGAGTTCGTTTGCAGTGGCTGGAGGCCCTGATGTGCCCATTCTTTCTCTCTCTCTCTCTGTCAAAAAAACAAAAACAAAAACCAAAAAAACATGCCTTTAACTGCTGAGCCATCTCTCCAGCCATTATTATAAAATATTTTTCAAGTCGGGCGTGGTGGCTCACGCCTTTAATCCCAACACTTGGGAGGTAGAGGTAGGAGGATTGCCGTGAGTTCAAGGTCACCCTGAGACTACATAGTTAATTCCAGGTCAGCCTGGGCCAGAGTGAGACCCTACCTCAAAAAAAAAAAAAAAAAAAAAAAAAAAAAAACTTTTCAAATTTCCTTTATGATTTCTTTTTTTTTTTTTTTCCTGGCAGGTTCTTATTCTAGCCCAGGCTGACCTGGGACTTACTCTAGCCCCAAGCTGGCCTCAAACTCACAGTGATTCTCCATCCTCCATCCTCAGCCCTGGTGCTAGGATTAAAGGCATATACCACCACGCCCTGCCTATGTTTACACTTTAAAATAATATTATTGCCGGGCATGGTGGCGCACACCTTTAATCCCAGCACTCAGGAGGCAGAGGTAGGAGGATCGCCGTGAGTTCAAGGCCAGCCTGAAACTACATAGTGAATTCCAGGTCAGCCTGGACTAGAGTGGGACCCAACCTGGAAAAACCAAAAAAAAAAATATATATATATATAATTGATTTGTGTATGTGTGTGTGAGAGAGTATGAATACTTGTGTGAGGAAGAGACAATAGAGTCTCTTACCACTGCAAATGAACATCAGATGCATGTGTCACAGTATGCATCTGCTTTATGTGGGTTGGCAGGCTTTGCAAGCCATGTGAACCATTTCTCCAGCCCTGTTTTCGTTGTTGATCTATGAAATATTTAGATTATTTAATTTCTAGATAATTTGGATTTTTTGTTTTTGCATGTTGATATCTTACTTCTATTGGCTTCTAATTTGTTTCTGATGTAGTCAAAGAATACACTGTGAGTTCCCCCCCCCCTTTAATAATCATTTAAAGTTTATCAGGGCTGAAGAGGAGGCTCAGTGGTTAAAGTGCTTGTCTAAAGTTTATGGCCCAGGGTACCATTACCCACTGAGCCGTCTCCTGCAGCTCTCTTCCTTGCTTTTCTAGCATACTGACATACTCTTCTGTTTACTCTGTCCCATATCTATCCCTTTCCTCTCAGAAGAAACTGTTAGTAAGTATGATGTTTACCTTTAAATATTTTTAAATTCCTTTAAACTTAGATCTGCTTTATACTCTTCTGGGCAACATTTGTTATTAATTTATTGAGATGCCATTGTACTGTTGTACTGGAAATCCTGTTTTTTTTTTTCTTCCTTCAGCAATATACCTTTTAATTGAATTCCATCTCTACATGTTAACTTGCTTTATTGCATTTGACAACTGCATAGTATTTCATACTAGGCATCTGTCCCATTTTATTTATATATTTTCCTAAGAATGGTCACCTGTGTAACATCCACTCTCTACAGTCACAAACATCTGTGTGAGATTTCTTTAAGCTAATTAAAAAATTTTTTTAGTTATTCATTAGAGATGGGGAATGGGGGAGAGAATGGGCATGCCAGGGCCTTTAGCCATTGCAAACAAACTCCAGATGTATGTGCCACCATCTGCATCTGGCATATGTGGGACCTGGAGAATTAGACTTGGGTACTTAGGCTTTGCAGGCAAGTGCCTTAACCGCTAAGCCATCTCTCCAGCACTAAAGCAATTTTTTTTTTTTTGAGACAGAGTCTGTTTATGTAGTATAGGCTAGCCTTGAACTTGGAATCCTGCTTCAGCCTCCTAAATGCTGGGATTAAAGGCCTATGTCACCGTGTCCAGCTTCTCCAGTCGGCTGAAGCAAGCTAACTCTCTTTGCTTACTCTTTGCCCCTTGGGCTATCTTTGTTAAACCAGGCAAGATGAGCTTTCATTTCATTTTATTTTATTTTATTTTATTTTATTTTATTTTATTTTATTTTATTTTATTTTATTTTATTTTATTCGTTTTTTTTTTTTTATTGACAACTTCTTTAATTGTAGACAATATCCCATGGTATTTCCCCCCCCACATTCCCCTTTGAAACTTGACTCTCCATCATATCCCCTCCCCCTCTCAATCAGTCTTTCTTTTCAGTTTGATGTCATGATCTTTTCCTCCTATTATGATGGTCTTGTGTAGGTAGTGGCAGGCACTGTGAGGTCATGGATATCCAGGCCATTTTGTGTCTGGAGGAACACGTTGTAAGGAGTCCTACTCTTCCTTTGGCTCTTACATTCTTTCTGCCACCTCTTCCACAATGGACCCTGAGCCTTGAAAAGTGGGTTTGAGATGTTTCAGTGCTGAGCACTCCTCTGAGCCTTCTTCTCAGCACCATGGTGCATTCTGAATCATATCAAGGTCACCACCATCTGAAAATAGAAGCTTCTCTAAACAAAAGTGAGAGTAGGGTTGGAGAGATGGCTTAGCGGTGAAGGCATTTGCCTGCAAAGCCAAAGGATCCCGGTTCAACTCTCCAGGACCCACATAAGCCAGATGCACACAGGGGTGCATGTGTCTGGAGTTCATTTGCACTGGTTGGAGTCCCTGGCGTGCCCATTCTCTCTCTCTCTCTCTCTCTTTCAAATGAATAAATAAAAAATATATTTAAAAAAAGTGAGAGTAGCATTAATATATGGATGTGGACATTAGGAGGAGTGCTTACTGGGCAGTTTGGTGAGCATAGTATATACATTTAGCAAGACACCAGCAGGCACTACACCCTTAGGGCTCATGACTACCCCTGTCGTAGGTTTTCAGTATCAGGGATGTATTCCCTTCCATGAAGCGGGCCTCTAGTCCAATTAGAGAGTGGTTGGTTTCCCCCATAACAGACATGCCACTATTGCACCTGTTGGCTCATTTGGCCTGGCTGACCAAATTTAAAACTTGCAGAGTTCACTGTTGAGTATCTTGTCTGGTGTTTCTCCCTCTCCCATTGAACTGCATGCAGCGTAGCTTTTTCCAACTTTCTGTCTGCTGGTTCTCATGGAGGAGGCTTTCAGCTCAGCTCCAGCAGGATTTCTCAGTGACCTTGCAGCTGAAGTATGTGGAGTCTTCAGCAATAGGTTCTTACCATCTATTCCTGGTGGGAAACCAAGGGCCTCGGCAATGGCCTATAATGTTTTGGGGGTATCTATGACCTCTCCAGCCAACAAATAAATAAATAAACAAACAAACAAAAAAGGTATCCCATCCCTGGCACTGAAAATTTTCTGATAACAATCTGTGGCTTCTGAGTGTTCCATTGTCCAGAAAAGTAGGTTTCCATATAACTTATTTATATCCTCTTAGATTTTGATTAGCCCTCCTTCCACCTTTCCTTTACTCAATCTCATCCCCTGACCTCACTTAGGCCTTTTCACCCCCATTAATCTGTTCTTCTACTTACATATATACAATACCATCCTATTAAGTACCCCCCTCCCTCCCTTTTTATTCCCTTTATATCCCTTTTCTAGCTTACTGGCTTCTGCTATTGAGTTTTTTTTTTTTTTTTCAGGGTGAGCTTTCTAAATGCTAAGCTGATAATAAGCCTCATACAAGTACTTAACTAGAACAGGGAGGGTCTAGGGAACCTTGGACCACACCTGCTGTTTCACTGCATCTTGAGCCACCTAGAAAAGTGTGTAATACCCTGGGGCTGGGGAAATGGCTCAGCCATTAAATGTGCTTGCTTGCAAAGCCTGCTGGCCTGGGTTTGATTTCCCCAGCACCCATGTAAAGCCAGCCCCAGAAAGTGGTGCATGCATCTGGCATCCCTTTAGCAAGAGACCCTAGTGTGCTCATGTGTGTGAACCAGGCGTGGTGGCTCAAGCCTTTAATCCCAGCACTTGGGAGGCAGTAGTAGGAGGATCGCTGTGAGTTCAAGGTCAGCCTGGGACTACAGAGTGAGTTCCAGATCAGCCTGGGCTACAGTGAGACCCCATGTTGAAAACAATTTTTCTTTAAAAGAGAATGATACTTTTTAGTTATTTAGTCATTTTTCTTTAAAAAAATTTTTTTTTATATTTTATTTTTATTTTGGAGAGAGACACAGAGAGATAGGGAGAGGAAGACAGACATGGGCATGCCAGCAGCCTCTCAGCCACTGCGAATGAAATCCAGATGCGTGTGCCCCCTTGTGGGCAAGTGTGACATTGCACCCTTGCGTCACTTTGCATCTGGCTAAACATGAGACCTGGAAATTAGAACTGACGTTCTTAGGCTTAGCAGGCAGGCGCCTTAACCACTAAGCCATCTCTCCAGCCCATTTAGTCATTTTTCTTAACTGATTTATCAACCACTGATTTAGAAACCTGGATCCAGCTTTTGATTAATGCTGTCTGGCCAGCTTAACTCAGATAAGGGAACATCTGATCTTGAAGTATGAAAAGATGTTGTGTGGCCTAAGTAAAATGAGGCACCTCTGGTATCAGTGCTGAGAGAGAGGCTGAGGGAGAAGCAGATGAGCAGATGAGGGTCTACAGTGTTCTTTTCCTCTCTGTTTTCATATGCATCTTTCCATCATGTCCTATCAGAGAGACAGGGAGAGTAGGCCTCATGCAGTTACCTATCCAGGGGCATCTCTGAAGGGTCAAGCAGCACCCAGTTACTCTGTCCATTTTATTTTCTCAAATAAATAGGAAGGAAAGCCATAAACACTCTTCTGGGGTCTGGGAAGATTGCTCAATGGTTAAAGACACTTGCAAAGCCTGCCAGCCTGGGTTTAATTCCCAAGTGACCCAGTAAGCTAAACGCAAAATATGATACAAGTGTCTGGTGTTCTTTTGCAATGACAAGAGGCGTGTGCACATATTCAGACACACACATGTGCAAATTAAAATAAATACAAACTTTGCACAAAGAATCAATGTGGTTATAATCTCATGATATAAAGGAACTAATAGGGATTTTTGCCAAGCCTCTGTGGTAGATAACTTTGCGTCATGTCAGTAGCAGGACCCAGTGCTCCATAAAGGATAATAGTTTCCAGTACACCATCCCTCATGATGACTCCTTAAGTGGCTCATCATCTGCCTCCTCGTGTGAACCAGCCAGCGATTTCCCAGCATCCTTCAGAAAGTCTACCTACTGGATGAAGATGAGAAGGATCAAGCCAGCTGCCACCTCACATGTTGAAGGTATTCATGTCAGAGCCTTAATTCCAAGCTAGTAATCTCTGAACATATATTTTGAGGAATATATCTGCTGTGACTCTTATGTGCTAAATGCCACATGCATCTTTCTCATTAGTGGTTAAACAAGATTAAAAAAAAAAATTTTGTTGTTTATTTATTTATTTGAGAGCAACAGACAGAGAGAGAAAGAGGCAGATAGATAGAGAATGGGCACGCCAGGGCCTCCAGCCACTGCAACTCCAGATGTATGCACCACTTTGTGCATCTGGCTTATATGGGTCCTGGGAAATCAAGCTTCAACCGGGGTCCTTAGGCATCACAGGCAAACACTTAACTGCTAAGCCATCTTTCCAGCCCCTAAACAAGATTTTGTTTGTTTGAGATAGGGCCTCACTAGTTAGTCCAGGCTAGCTTCATACTTACTATCTAGGTCAAGACGGCATCAAGCTCATGATCCTTCTTCCTCAGCAGTCCCAAGTGAATCATCATCCCAGCTTTGATTGAACACATTTTAAGATACTAGGCTATCATAAGCCATTATTTCATGAACAATTCCTTGTCTCACAGACTAAAATTCTGCTGATCCTACTCCATATGTTAAACTTAATATCAGCCTTTCTCTTCATCAAATTTGAACTTTAAAAATTATTATTATTATTATTATTATTATTATTATTAACAATATATTTTGTATGGATACATCATGTGTTGGTACCCTTTTATCCCTCGTCCCTGCCCCCATTCCGCTGGGGACCCTCCTCAATGGGGTTGTAGGTATTCCCTATGGCGTTGTGGGTTATGCATTGTGGGAGCAGCAGTCAGTTATTTTGGGGGGTGGGGTGGGAATACCTCTGGGCATGATGTCTCATCCTGTGGCTCTTACGATCTTTCTGCCCCCTCTTCTGTGAACTTATTATTTCTTATTATATCTTTTACTCTTTTAGCTTCCCCAAACTTTTTGACGATGTGGGAGGTGGGGAATGGTTGTAGTATATATTCCAGAGGGTCACAGTCTCAGGGATTCCTCATCACCCTCTTGACCATGTTTTCTGCTTCATTATCTCCTAATTCGTTAGTAAGCAAGATTCATTTCATGAAGGCCCTTATGTAGAGGGGAGACCTGATGATTCCAAGGGAGAATAATCCAAAAGGAAAGGGGTGGCTCTGTCAAATCAGCTTTCTTAAAACTTACAAACATGGGCTGGAGAGATGGCTTAGTGGTTAAGGCACTTGCCTGCAGAGCCAAAGGACCCAGGTTCAATTCGCCAGGACCCATGTAAGCCAGATGAACAAGGTGGTGCATGCGTCTGGAGTTCATTTGTAGCGGCTAGAGGCCCTGGTGTGGCCATTCTATCTCTATCTGCCTCTTTCTGTGCTTGTTTCTCTCTCACACAAGAAAGTAAATAAATATTCTTTAAAAACCTGTCACAGGGCTGGATAGATGGCTTAGTGGTTAAGGTACTTGCCTGCAAAGCCAAAGGACCCAGGTTCAATTCCCCAGGTCCCACATAAGCCAGATGCACAAGGGGGCACATGTATCTGGAGTTTGTTGCAGTGGCTAGAGGCCCTAGCGCACCCATTCTCCCTCTCTCTTTCCCTCACTCTGTCTCTAATAAATAAAAATAAGGTCTTTAAAAAAAAAAAAAGCTGGGTGTGGTGGTTCATGCCTTTAATCCCAGCACTCTGGAGGCAGAGGTAGGAGGATTGCCGTGAATTCAAGGCCACCCTGAGAATACATAGTGAATTCCAGGTCAGCCTGGGCTAGAGTGAGACCCAACCTCGGAAAAAAAAAAAAAAAGCCTGTCACAAACAGTTCTGTGAGGCCTGTGTTCACTAGTGGTCTTTACCTCTGATGGTATGGAGAGTGATGTTTTTAGGCAGGCCCAGATGGTCATTTGCACACTCTTGTCACTTGTTATGTTAGGAGCAGGTGGAGTATCTACCAAAGGAAAAAGGAAGCCCAGGCAGGAAGAAGATGATGACTACCGAGAGTTTCCTCAGAAGAAGCATAAGCTTTATGGTAAGGGCAGCTTCACTGGCTCTTGTTCTTGGCTTTGCTTGTTTATGTGAGGATTAAAGAGAGAGAGACTGATTTGGAGCCTTGGCTGGGTCCTTGGGATTTGGGAGAGGGAATGGTCTCCATCATTCTTTACTGTACCCTTTCACTCAGTTCTGTCTTGGGACAGTCAGCTGAAGAAGTGTGAATTAGCATGTTAAAATTGAAATGTTGGGGCTGGAGAGATGGCTTAGCAGTCAAGGCTCTTGCCTGCAAAGTCTAACAACCTGGATTCAATTCCCCAGTACCCGCGTAAAGCCAGATGTACAAAGTGGTGCATGCATCTGGAGTTCATTTGCAGTGGCTAGAGGAACTGGTGCACCCATATTTTCTCTCTCCTTGCAAATAAATAAGTAAATAAAAAATATTTTTTGAAAATTGAAATGTAAAGGTGACATGTCTGACTTCCAAGTTTCTGTCTTGTATTAGGGAGGAAACAGCGGCCTAAAACTCAGCCCCATCCCAAACCCCAGGCTCGTCGCATTCGGAAGGAACCACCAGTGTATGCAGCAGGTATGTGTTCTCTGCAGGTTTGTGGGATGCGGATCTCATATTCTGACTCTCTGTTACTTTCTGTGAGAGTGATGTGCGGAAGTTTTCATTTTTATTTGTTTGCCGTGTTGGGAATTGAACTCAGGACTTTGTGCACGGTAGGCAAGCACACTATCACTGAGCTTCATCCTCAGCCCACTGGAGCTTGTTTTTATTTAGTTTTTTTTGTTGTTGTGTTTTGTTTTGATTTTTTGAGGTAGGGTTTCACTCTAGCACAGGCTGACCTGGAATTCACTATATAGTTTCAGGGTGGCCTTGAACTCACAGAGATCCTCTTACCTCTGCCTCCCAAGTTCTGGGATTAAAGGCGTGTATCACCATGCCCAACTCTTATTTAGTTTTTATTTTATTTTTTAATGGGATAGTTTTATTAAGGGCCTAAGTTTGGAGGTCACATAGACTTTATTTAGGTTTTGGCATGTTAAGCCTTCTGACCTGCCTCAACTTATTTCACTTCTGCAACCTTCATAATGGTGTAAAGAGAATCAGAATTGTGAAATTTAAATGACATATAAAAATATTTAACACATAGGACTCTGCATTCTTAGATCATAGTCTGGAAAGTAGTGCCCAGTTCAGTATGTCACTGAGCTTTGGAATGGTTCTCAGATGGTTTTTGTCTAGGAAACGAGTAGGCATTCCAGAAAGTACAGAGCATGGAAAATGTTATGTCTAGAAGTCATCTACGGCAAGAGCTGTTCACTGTCATCGACCAAGAAAGGGAAAACATTTTATGATACTTTTCCTAAATTGTGGAGTTCTATATTTTTTTTTCTAGAAAATACTGCCGATTACAAAGTGTCCCTTTCTTTCCATTGTAGGCAGTTTGGAGGAACAATGGTACTTAGAAATCGTGGATAAAGGCAGTGTTTCCTGCCCTACCTGCCAGGCAGTGGGGAGGAAGACCATAGAGGGTTTAAAGAAACACATGGAAAACTGCAAACAGGTTAGCTATTTTGTAGCATTTCATAACTATTAGGATTTTTTACCTAAACATTAGCCTTTTGGAATCTGCTGTTACAGTGGACTAGAGGCATCTTTATGTGGTAGAGCAAACATAGGCTTGGGTTTGTGTGTTTTCTTAGCTCTGCATCAATTGTTGGCATTTAGCTTTTTACATGTGGACCTTGCTTTCTTCTTTTAGAATCGAGGAAAAATAACTATTTTGAAGTATCAGTTATTTTTGTGTCACTGTGACCAGATACAGACAGAAACAACTTGAGGGCAAGGAGGTTGCTTTTGGCTCACGTTTTCAGAGTAGAGTCCGTGTGGCAAGGGAAAGTGTGGTGGATGAAGTGCCTCCGGGTACAGCTGAGGCGCTTGTATGGAGCTCCAGGAAGCAGAGAGCAGGAGGAAAGCAGGCCCCTCACCTACAAAGACCCTCCCTAAGCGACCCGCCACTACCCCACCCCATCTCCCAAAGGTTCCAGAACCTCCTAAACAGTCCCACCAGCGTGAAACCAAGTATCCTGACACATGAGCCTGTGGCGGGAGGGGTGCATATCACATCCAAGTCTAATACTCGCACAGTACAGGAGAGGATAAGAAGGAATTTATGCATGCTAAGTGCCTAGCCCATTGTAAGACAGTCAGTGACTTTCTGTTTTTCCATTGGACAGCCCGGCCCTGAACACTATGTTTTTGTTTTTGTTTTTTTCCTTTTAGGAAATGTTTACCTGTCATCATTGTGGGAAACAACTACGTTCAATGGCAGGGATGAAGTATCATGTTATGGCGAATCATAATAGTTTGGTGAGAGTTTCCTGTGTTTTTTATAAGTCTATGTGGTATGTGTGTTTGTTTAAAGGGAAGAAGATTTATTTAGTTTTTTAAAAAAACATTTATTTGAGCCGGGCGTGGTGGCGCACGCCTTTAATCCCAGCACTCGGGAGGCAGAGGTAGGAGGATCACCGAGAGTTCGAGGCCACCCTGAGACTACATAGTTAATTCCAGGTCAGCCTGGACCAGAGTGAGACCCTACCTTGCAAAACCAAAAAAAAACAAAAAACAAAAAAAAACATTTATTTATTTGTAAGCAGAAAGAGAGAGAGAGAGAGGAAGAGAAGAGGCACGCCAGGGCCTCTAGCCACTGCAAACAAACTCCAGATGCATGCATCCCCTTGTGCATCTGGCTTACGTGGATCCTGGGGAATTGAACCTGGGTCCTTTGGCTTCATAGGCAAATGCCTTAACTGCTAAGCCATATTTCCAGCCCTATTTAGTTATTTTTGTTCTTTTGGTTTTTCAAGGTAGGGTCTTGCTCTAGCCTAGGCTGACCTGGAATTCACTACATAGTCTCAGCATGGCCTCAAACTCATGGCAATCCTCCTATCTCTGCCTTCCAAGTGCTGGGATTAAAGGTATGCACCACTATACCTGGCTCTACTCCTATATTTTTTAAAAAAATTTAAAAAAAATTTTTTTTTATTTTTTGGAGAGAGACACAGAGAGAGATAGAGAAAGAGGGAGAGGGAGACAGAGAATGGGCATGCCAGCAGTCTCTCAGCTGCTGTGAACAAAATCCAGATGCGTGTACCCCCTTGTGGGCAAGTGCGGCATTGTGCCCTTGCGTCACTTTGCATCTGGCTAAACGTGGGACCTGGAGATTGGAACTGGCGTTCTTAGGTTTAGCAGGCAGGTGCCTTAACCGCTAAGCCATCTCTTCAGCCCTATTTTTTTTAATTTTCTTATTTATTTTATTTATTGATTTGAGAAAGAGAGAAAGAATGGGTGCACCAGGGCCTTCAGTTGCTGCAAACGAACTCCAGACGTATGCACCACCTTTTGCATCTGGCTTATGTGGATCCTGGGGAACTGAATCTGGGACCTTTGGCTTTACAGGCAAACCTAACTGTTAAGCCATCTCTCTAGCCCCTCCTATTTTTTTTTTTTTTCCCCGAGGTAGGGTTTCACTCTAGTTCAGGCTGACCTGGAATTCACTCCATAGTCTCAGGGTGGCCTTGAACTCATGACGGTCCTCCTACCTCTGTCTCCCAAGTGCTGGGATTAAAAGTGTGCACCACCACGCCCGGCTCCCTCCTATTTTTTTGAGACAGGACTTCACTCTGTTCCACAGTCTGGCTTGGTACTCACTATGTGACCCAGCAGGTTGGCCTCAGATTTGCAGAAATCCTCCTTGTCTCAGCCTCTCAAGTGTTGAAATTATAGGCATGAGCCATCATGCCCAGTTTGGTGTTTTTTTTTTCCCTGAGAAAGATCTCATGTACCCTGGCTAGCCTGAGCTCCCTATGTAAGCCAAGACTGACTTTAAACTCCTAATTCTCATCCATTTGCCTCCACCTTCCAAATGTTGGGATTGTAGTTGTGTACCACCATACCAGCTGCATACTAGAATTTATAATGTTCTATTAACATGTGAGAATGCAACCTGTTGATCATCCAGGGGAAAAATTAAAACTACAATGAGGAGCAAAAAGTTCCATAAAATCAGGTGTGGTGTCATACGCCTTTAATCCCAGCACTCGGGAGGCAAAGGTAGGAGGACCATTGTGAGTTCAAGGCCAGCCTGAGAACACATAGAAAATTCCAGGTCAGCCTGGGCTAGAGCAAGACCCCCACCTCAAAAACTTAAAAAAAGAACCGGGCATGGTGGTGCACGCCTTTAATCCCAGCACTTGGGAGGCAGAGGTAGGAGGATCACCATGAGTTCGAGGCCACTCTGAGACTACATAGTGAATTCCAGGTCAGCCTGCACCAGAGTGAGACCCTACCTCGAAAAACCAAAAAAAAAAAAAAAAAAAAACCTTAAAAAAAGGTTCACAGTGCACAGGCTTGTAACTCCAGCACTCAGGAGGCTGAGGCAGTACAGCACCAGTCTGAGCTACAGAGTGAGACTCTATCTGAAATTAATAAAACAAAATAAGTCTCTCAGCCAGGCATGGTGCTATACACCTTTGATCCCAGCACTCAGGAGGCAGAGGTAGGAGGATCACTGAGTTCAAGGCTAAACTGGGACTACAGAGAGAGTGAGTTCCAGGTCAGCCTGGGATAAAGTGAGATCTTACCTTGAAAAGACAAATAACAGCAACAAAAAAAAAACAACCAAAAACAGCCAGGCTTGGTGGTACACGCCTTTAATCCCAGCACTCAGGAGGCAGAGGTAGGAGGATCGCTGCAGGAGTTCCATGAGATGAAACCTTTGAGGTAGTTCATAGGTATTTATGATTTGGTTAGTCCTAAAGGCTCATTTGCTGGGAGTAGAAGCTCAGAACTCTTTTTGTTGCTGCTGCTGCTGTTAATTTATTTGAGAGAGAGAGATAATGGGCATACCAGGGCCTCCAGCCACTGCAAACAAACTCCAGATGCATGTGCTCCCTTGTGCATCTGGCTTACATGAGTACTAGAGAATCGAACCTGGGTCTTTAGGATTTACAGACAAGAGCCTTAACCAGTAAGCAATCTCTCTAGCCCTGTTTATTTTTGAGGTAGGGTCTCACTCTAGCCCAGGCTGATCTGGAATTCACTATGTAGTCTCAGGCTAGTCTTGAACTCACAGTAATCCTTTTACCTCTGCCTCCCAAGTGCTGGGATGAAAGGCATGTGCCACCACGCCCAACCAGAAGCTCAGAACTCTTATTCCATTATATTCACTTCCTTTACCTATCAAGGAGAAGAGAGAGAAAGCTAGAACTTAGACTTCTGGCATTGGCTTAACTGCTAGTGATTTTTGTGTTGGTTTTTTTTTTTTTTTTTTTTTTTTTTTTTTTTTTTGAGATAGGATCTCACTCTAGCCCAGGCTGATCTGAAAGTCACTATGCAGTCTCAGGACAGCGTTGAATTCATGGTGATCCTCCTACCTCTGCCTGCCTAGTGCTGGGATTAAAGGTGTGCTCCCCACACCTGGCATATTTGTCTTTTCCATGAACCACCTTGTTTCTTTGCCTCCCTTGCTTCTAGCCTATTTTGAAGGCTGGTGATGAAGTAGATGAGCCAAGTGAGCGGGAACGGCTGAGAACAGTTCTAAAGAGACTGGGAAAGCTCAGGTGCATGCGTGAGGTAAGAGCCCCACTATGTTGTCTTGTCCTCCCTGGAGTCTCAGGTCAATGTCTTCCTGTTGCTTTTTCCCATTTCTCCTCCTCTTCTCTCATAGAATTCCTAGTTCTTTGCCACCTTAGAGGATAAGGGTGGCTTCTGCTTTTCCAGATATCATGCAATTATTAATTATTTTCTGGCTCATCTCCAAGAATGTATCCCCTTTCGCCTTTGTTCAGAGGGATTTCTTTGCCATTTCCTGTAGCATCATGAAGACTATTTGTGTAAGCTCACTGTGATGAACTTTGATGTAGCTGCCTATTTGATCTGGTGAGAAGGAAGTACTGACACAGAGTGGATGCTTAGAGTTTCTCAAATGCTCACTAAGCTGGCTAACCACTGTGGCTTATAGATAGGCTTGCCAGGGAGAAGAAGGGCTGTGCCAAGGGCAAATGTCAGTGAGCATCTCCTAAATACCACTGTCATTTTGTAGGTTGTGGTGGTTAATGGTTTTGTATATAATAAAATAAAGGGGGATCATGTCAGATATATAAGATTCTAAAGTAGGTGCTTTTCCTGTGTTCAGAGTTGTTCCAGTACCTTCACCAGCATTATGGGATATATGTACCATGTTAGAAAATGTGGTAAAGGGGCTGCAGAACTGGAGAAATTGACCCTGAAATGTCACCACTGTGGAAAGCCATACCGTTCGAAGGCTGGGCTTGCGTATCACCTGAGGTCAGAGCATGGGCCTGTGAGTACTGATTCAGCTCTTGACACTGGGATGCGCTGAGTGTTTCTCTTGCTTCCTCATTTGTGTCCTACTTATTCTAAATGCTTTTTAAAATACATACATTTATTTATCATTTATTTGAGAGAGTGTGAGAGAGAAAAATGAGCATACCAGAGTTCTGCCACTGCAAATGAACTCTAGATGCATGTGTCACCTTGTGCATCTGGCTTTATGTGGGTACTGGGGACTTGAACCTGGGTCTTTAAGGCTTTGCAGGCAAGTGCCTTAACTGCTGAGCCGTATTTCCAGTACTTCGATTTTTTTGTTTGTTGTTTGTTGGTTTTTCAAGGTAGAGTTTTATTGTAGCCCAGGCTGACCTGGAATTCACTATGTAGTCTCAGGCTGGCCTCAAACTCACAGCAATCCTCCTACCTCTGTCTCCCTAGTGCTGGGATTAAAGGTGTGTGCCACCACACCCAGCTTGAGTTTTATATATTTTTTATTTTTATTTTAGAGAGAGACAGAGAGAGAGAGAGGGAGAGAATTAGCATGCCAGGGCTCCAGCCATTGCAATTGCACGCCAGTCACTTGCACCACCTAGTAGGCATGTGCAACCTTGTGCTTACCTCACCTTTGTGTGTCTGGCTAACGTGGCATCTGGAGAGTTGAACATGGGTCATTAGGCTTCCCAGGCAAGCACCTTAGTTGCTAAACCATCTCTCCAGCCTGAGTTTTATATTTTGATAAAGCATTATTTATATTTTTTTTCCTTTATGGTGTTGTTACTATATGTAAGAAGTCTTTTCCAATAAAGCAAATTTCTACTTTGCTGTAGAAAAAAAAAAACCACAAATCTAATGGCACGCATGCTTTATCTCACAATGTTCTATAAAGAGTTTTTAAAATATTTTATTTACAACCAGAGAGAGGGAGAGAGAATAGTTGTGCTAGGGCCTCCAGTGACCGCAAACAAACTCCAGATGCATGTGCCATTTGGTGCATCTGGCTTTACATGGGTACTGGGGAATCAAACCTGGGTCATTAGGCTTTGCAGGCAAGCGCCCTAACTGCTAAGCCATCTCTTCAGCCCTCACAGTACTTTAAAAGCCAGAAGGTCTGCTATAGCATGACTCAACTGGCTCTTCTGTTTACACTCAGCAGATTGGGCTATTCCTTCCTTGGAGGCTCCAGAGAAGAACTCTGTTTAGACTCATTCAGGTTTTGCATAATTCCTTGTAGTTACAGGAGCTCCTTTTCTTAGTTGCTGCTGGCTAAGAGTTGCTCTCAATGCCAGAGGCCACAGCCTTCCCTGGCTCATGGCCCTTCAGCTTCACTTAGCAAGAGAAGTTTTATCTCACATGCTACAGTATCCCGACTCTTCCTCTCATCTCTCTCTCTCTCTCTTTTTTTTTTTTTTTTTTTGGAGAGAGGCACAGAGGAAGAGGAAGACAGATAGAGAATGGGCACTCCAGCAGCCTTTCAGCCTCTGCGAACGAACTCCAGATGCATGTGCCCCCTTGTGGCAAGTGCAGCATTGTACCCTTGCATCACTTTGCATCTGGCTAAACATGGGACCTGGAGATTGGAACTGACGTTCTTAGGCTTAGCAGGCAGGTGCCTTAACCGCTAAGCCATCTCTGTAGCCCTCTTCCTCTCATCTCTTTTGTTTTTAATTTTTTTATTATTATTTTATTTATTTTTGGAGAGAGAGACAGAGAGAGATATACAGAGAGGGAGAGGGAGACAGATAGAGATGGGCGCGCCAGCAGTCTCTCAGCTGCTGTGAACGAAATCCAGATGTGTGCGCCCCCTTGTGGGTAAGTGCGGCATTGCGCCCTTGCCTCACTTTGCATCTGGCTAAACGTGGGACCTGGAGATTGGAACCGCTGGACATTGGAACTAGCATTCTTAGGCTTAGCAGGCAGGCGCCTTAGCTGCTAAGCCATCTCTCCAGCCCGTCTTCCTCTCATCTCTTAATGTCAACATCTGCAAAATCTTTTCACATCAACACCTAGATGTGTTTGATTATATAATTTATGTTAATAGCCTTGTCAGATAGACACTTTGCTATCAGAGAAATGTTATTTCTTAATTTTTTTGAGAAGTTTGGTAGTTTCACATTTTACACTTAGAGCTAATGATCTGTTTTAATTTTTTTAATTTTTTTATCTTTTGGTTTTTCGAGGTTGGGTCTCACTCTAGCCCAGGCTGACCTGGACTTCACTGTAGTCTCAGGGTGGCCTTGAACTCACAGTGATCCTCCTACCTCTGCCTTACAAGTGCTGGGATTAAAGGTGTGCGCTACCACGCCCAGCTGTGGGTCCTTGGCTTTGCATGCAAGTGCCTTAACCACTAAGCCATCTCTCCAGCCCAAGAAGCTTTTTCAGTGGTAAAGTGTTCATTAATCTGGTGGTGCTGCTTCATATGCAGGAAGAAGAGCCAGAAAGAAAGAAAGAAAGAAAGAAAGAAAGAAAGAAAGAAAGAAAGAAAGAAAGAAAGAAAGAAAGAAAGAAAGAGAGAAAGAGAGAAAGAGAGAAAGAGAGAAAGAGAGAAAGAGAGAAAGAGAGAAAGAGAGAAAGAAGGGAGGGGGGAGGGGGGAGGGAAAGAGAGAGAGAGAGAAAGAAAAAAGGACCTTTCATCACTGGCTGGGATGGAAGCCACTTGTCAGACCTGTGCTTTTTACTGTGTCTCCTTCCTGCAGGTCTCCTTCTTTCCAGAGGCAGGACAGCCAGAGTGTTTAAAAGAGATGAGCCTGGAAACAAAGAGTGGGGGCCGAGTTCAGAGGCGTTCTGCCAAGATAGCTGTGTACCACCTACAGGAACTGGCCTCTGCTGAGCTGACTAAGGAGTGGCCCAAGAGGAAGGTGCTGCAGGACCTTGTGCCTGATGATCGGAAGGTAAGGCTTGTGTCACAGGTACTGTTGAAGAGGTCAAGCTGGATACTTTGTAATGTCCCCAGAATGGATTTGTTTTCTCCAGACTAGGTCAAGGTAACATGATGGTTACAAGAACACTACTTCAGGAAGTGTTGGCCTTCTTTTATTATTATTATTTTGTTTTGTTTTGTTTTTCCAGGTAGGGTCTCACTCTGGTCTAGGCTGACCTGGAATTCACTCTGTAGTCTCAGGGTAACCTCGAACTCCAGTGATCCTCCTACCTCTGCCTCCTGAGTGTTGGGATTAAAGGCATATGCCCACGCCTGGCTATTATTTTTTATTTTTTTGAGGCAAGCCAACAGGCTGGCCTTTTGTTGTTGTTTTGTTTTTTTCGAGGTCGGGTTTTGCTTTTGTTTTGTTTTTTAAAATATATTTATTTTTTGAGAGAGAGGAAGAAGCAGAGAGAGAATGGGCACGCTAGGGCCTTCAGCTGCTGAAAACGAATTCCAGACACATGTGCCCCCTTGTGCATCTGGCTTACGTGAGTCCTGGAGAAGCGAACCAGGATTTTTTTGGCTTTGCAGGCAAACACCTTAACCGCTAAGCCATCTCTCCAGCCCTTTTTTTTTTTTTTTTTTTTTTTTTTTTTTTTTGGGTTTTTCGAGGTAGGGTCTCACTCTGGCCCAGGCTGACCTGGAATTAACTATTAGTCTTAGGGTGGCCTTGAACTAATGGCGATCCTCCTACCTCTGCCTCCCGAGTGCTGGGATTAAAGGCGTGCGCCACCACGCCCGGCTTCTCCAGCCCTTTTTGTTTTTTAAAAATATTTTATTGTTATTTATTTGAGAGAGAGAGAACGAGGCAGAGGAAGAGAGAAAGAATGGGCGTGCCAGGGCCTCCAGCGACTGCCAGCGAACTCCAGATTCATGCACCACCTTGTTCAGCTGGCTTACATGGATCCTGGGGAATTGAACCAAGGTCCTTTGGCTTTGCAGGCAAGCGCCTTAACCAATAAGCCATCTCTCTCCAGCCCAATGTGTTGGCCTTCTTGATGCATCATGTCAGAGGGCATATGGCATTCATGTATTTTTTACTGAAGATGGTAATTGATCATTTGGGAAGGGCTAGCAGGCTTTGCAAGCAAGTGCCTTGAACCACTGAGCCATCTCTCCAGCCCCCAAACTTTAACTATTTTTTCAAGGTAGGATCTCATTCTAGCCCAGGCTGACTTGGAACTGACTCTGTAGTCCCAGGTTGGCCTTGAACTAATAGCTATCCTGCTACCTCTGCTTCCCTAGTGCTGGGATCAAAGGCATGAGCCACCATGCTTGGCACAAACAAAATTTTTTTTCTTTTGGGTGGAGGTAAGGTCTCACTTTAGCCTTGGCTGGCCTGGAATTCACTATGTAGTCCAGTCTGGCCTCAGACTCATAGTGATCCTCCTACCTCTGCCTCTCGAGTGCTGGTATTAAAGGTTTGTGCCACCATGCCTGGCCAAATTTAATTTTGTTTTTTTTTCCAAGTTAGGGTCTCACTGTAGCCCAGACTGACCTGTAATTCACTATGTAGTTTCAGAGTGGCCTCAAACTCATGGCTATCCTCCTACCTCTTCCTCCTGAGTGCTGGGATTAAAGGTGTGTGCCACATCTGGATTTCGTTCACAGCAACTGAGAGACTGCTGGCGCACCCATTCTCTATCTGTCTCCCTCTCCCTCTCTCTCTCTGTCTCTCTCTGTGTCTCTCTCTAAAAAATAAAAAAATAATCTGCCGGCGTGGTGGTGCACACCAGCACTCCAGAGGCAGAGGTAGGAGGATCGCCCTGAGTTGGAGGCCACCCTGAGAATACAGAGTGAATTCCAGGTCAGTCTGGGCTGGGGTAAGACCCTACCTTGGAAAAAAAAATCTTTTGCCAGGTATGATGCTACAGTCCTTTAATCCCAGCACTCGGAAGGCAGAGGTAGGAGGATCACTGTGAGTTAGACACCAGCCTGGGACTACAGAGTGAGCTCCAGTCAGCCTGAGCTAGAGTGAGACTCAACCTCAAAAAAACCAAAAACAAAAATTATTTCTATGTTATGCTCCGTAGTGTTTTTTTCTCTTTTTGAAAGTATGAAACGTTACATATGAGATTCTTGTCATTAGTTGAAAATCTAAGACTGAATGATAGTCAGTTATCTTTACTATTGAGGGTTTTATATCTTATTTTGTGTGTGTGTGACTATATACTTTTAAGCTTCTGAAATACATGAATTTAAGAATGGGTATACTATGGGGGATTTTTTGGTTGGGAGTTCATTCTTACAATCAAATGTTTGTCTTCTAGTTAAAATATACTCGTCCTGGGCTGCCTACTTTCAGCCAGGAAGTGCTGCACAAATGGAAGATGGATATCAAGAAGTATCATCGCATTCAGTGTCCTAACCAGGTGATTGTCTCTCCTGCATTTAGTAAATGTTGCTGAAGAATATGTGATCCCTTTTGGTTGACTACTGCATGATGAAGCACTTGAACAGCAGTGGGTTCAAGCAGCAGTTACTTTATGCTGTCAGGACAACACTGCTGCTGATGGAGCGTCAGCTGAGCTCACTCATAGGGGACTGAACTGGAGCTCAGAGGAGACATTCCATGTCCAGAGTAGCTTTTGTGCAGCTGCATTCAGCTAAGCTGCACTCCATTGGCCTTTCTGTCTGCAAGATAGTTGGATTCCCAGTGGGGGTTGTAGTGACCCACTGTGTCAGGCATGACTCCGAAACCATGAAAGAAACAAGATAGATTTCTTAAAACCTCCCTTCAGCATGTGCACATTACTTCCATGGTTCTCTGCTCTACAAAGGCAAAGGCAGAGGCATCACAAGGCTAAGCAAGACCCATAAAAAGGGCAGATGGACTCTACTTCTTTCCTTTTTTTGTTTTCTTGCTTTTTTGTTTGTTTTTATTTAATTTTTTTAAATTATTTATTTATTTGAAAGAGATATACAGAAATAGGCAGAGAGAGAGAGAGAGAGAGAATGGGCACGCCAGGGCTTCTAGCCACTGCAAATGAACTCCAGGTGGGCGTGCCCCCTTGTGCATCTGGCTTACGTGGGTCCTGGAGATTCGAGCCTCAACCAGGGTCCTTAGGCTTCACAGGCAAGCGTTTAACTGCTAAGCCATCTCTCCGGCCCTTGTTTTGTTTTTTTGAGGTAGGGTCTTGCTCTACCCCAGGCTGACCTATAATTCACTATGTAATCTCAGGGTGGCCTTAAACTCACGGCAATCCTCCTACCTCTACCTCCTGAGTGCTGAGATTAAAGGTGTGCACCACCACACCCAGCTTTTTTTTTTGGAGGCAGGGTCTCACTCTAGCTCAGGCTGATCTCAAACTCATGGTGAACCCCTTACCTTAGCCTCCCAAGTGCTAGGATTAAAGGCATGTGCCACCAAGCCTGTTCCAGACTCCAGTTCTTCATAAGTGTAGCCTCTTTAGATTTGGTACCACATTTGTCTATATTATACTTTTGGGACAAATAAATGTAAAAGTAGTGAACACATTTACACCAAATCAAGTGGAATTTAAAAATACTACTTTAAAACATTCTGTATTCTGTTCAATGTCAGAAAAAGTACCAGGAGAAAGAGTGGCTTTTTGTTTCATTTTTTGTTTTGTTTCCTTCCTGCTTTTGTGGCTTTCCTATAGAGTCTTTTAGGGCTTGGTTTGTAGCTGTGTTGATTGGTCTTTCTCTAAATGTGGAGTTGTCAACGTTAGTGATGAGGTTGCTCAAAGGATGCTGTTTGGCGTGGCATTCACTTTCTTATTTCTCTTTTTCAGGGCTGTGAGGCTGTCTACAGTAGTGTATCTGGCCTTAAAGCTCACCTGGGCTCTTGTACTTTGGTTTGTAACATTTTCATTTTAGTATCTTGTTATGTCCTCTCAGATAGTTGAAATGGAAGAGAACTCAGGTTCGGTGGACAGAGGCTGTTTTAGACCTCGATGTCACAGAGATTCTTGTCTCATAAGGGGTGGGATGGCAGGGTACATCCAAGATTCAGAAAAGGCCAACACTATAAGTCATACCCATTAAAAAAACTTGGAGAAAAATGTGAGTTTTGAGTCCCAACCAGAGACTTACTTCCTTCTATCTGGGCCTCACACACTGGGATTATCCTGTCCTATTTTGTTATAAATTTTCTAAAAAATTATGCGTAGCAATTTGGATTGGTGAAGGTCCTCCTAACCCATCTGAACTCTGCTGGCCTCTGGGATAGGAGCTGGGACAGGGTGTTAGGCTAACAGCCACTCACCTCACTGAATCTTTTCCATGTTGACCCAGGTGTCCTACAACCCACGAGCCATGGGAAATGCTGCCACTTTCCAATCCCATTCAGAAGTATCTCCTCACACAAAATGAGCACCATGGAAACCTGCAGCTTCAGGAGGGGAGAGAAGTCTCAGTTCAAGGCAACAAGGGAGTTGTAGGCATTCCAGCCAGATCTGTACAGCAGTGCTTAGGAGGTTGTCATCTTGACCCTAGTTTCTGAGTCCTTAAACTAGGTATTATGGATGGTATTCTTCTCATTCTGGAGTTTCAAGGCACTGTGCCAAGTAGATCACAGTGGGACGAACTGCACAGTGGTGCCTCTGGTGAACTTGGGCAATTTGATCATTTGGGGGGAGGAGCCAAGAGAAGCTGAAAGTGAAGTGAAAGGAAACTGGGACAGTAGAAACATGTGGCCTGGTCAATGAAGGAGGATTCCAGTGGTGCTGAGGGGCGGGTGCTTGCTACAGCATGGCATTAGGACAGGTTTGTATTGGAGAGTCTGTCCAGCTGTTCCCCTGATGTTGCTGTTTTGGACCTCTTCCCTTATTTCTGATTAAGTAGAATCCCCTCTTTTCATGTCTTAACAATCTACCCGTGCGTGGCCCAGGTGGGTGTTCTTCACCTTACTCACAGTCCTTTTGTCTTGTTCTCTTTGGAATAGGGAAGCTTTGTGGCTGGGAAGTACAGGTGTCTCCTCTGTCAGAAGGAGTTTGTGTCAGAGAGTGGTGTCAAGTATCACATCAACTCCGTCCATGCCGAGGTGAGCTCTCTGCTTTCTCTAGTGTTTTTGTGATGCCACATGGCCTACATGTAAGCCATGAGAGGTGGACTTTGTCCCAGGTTTTATGTGCTAGGACTGTCAATACAAGTAATTCTCTGGGGCTGGAGAGATGCTCAGTGGTTAAGACACTTGCTTGCAAAGCCTGATAGCCTGGGTTCAATTCTCCAGTACCCATATAAAGCTGTATGCACAAAGTGGTGCATGCACCCAGAGTTTGTTTGAGCAACAGGAGGTCCCGGCACTGTCATTCTCTCCCTCTCTCTGTCTCCTTGCACATAAATAAAAGTACTTTTTAAAGAAGTAATTCCTGGGCTGGAGAGATGGCTTAGCGGTTAAGGCGCCTGCCTCCTAAGCCTAAGAACGCCGGTTCCAGTCTCCAGGTCCCACGTTTAGCCAGATGCAAAGTGACGCAAAGGCGCAATGCCGCACTTGACCACAAGGGGACACATGCATCTGGATTTCGTTTGCAGCAGCTCAGAGGCTGCTGGCGCACCCATCTCTATCTTCCTCTCCCCCTCTCTCTGTCTCTCTCTCTGTGTCTCTCTCCCAAAAAAAAAAAAAAAGTATTTCCTGGGCTGGAGAGATGGCTTGGCAGTTAAGGCGCCTGCCTGCCAAGTCTAAGAACACCAGTTCCAATCTCCAAGTCCCATGTTTAGCCAGATGCAAAAAGTGACGCAAGGACACGATACTGCACTGGTCCACAAGGGGACACATTTGGAGTTCGTTCACAGCAGCTGAGAGGCTGCTGGCACACCCATTTTCTCTCTCTCTCTCTTTCTATCTCTCTAGCTCTCACTATCTCTCTCAAATTAAAAAAAAAAAAGTAATTCCCGCTGGGTGTGGTGGCGCACGCCTTTAATCCCATCCCAGCACTCGGGAGGCTGAGGTAGGAGGATTGCTGTGAGGTCAAGGCCACCCTGAGACTACATAGTGAATTCCAGGTAAGCCTGGTCTAGAGTGAAACCTTACCTCACAAAACCAAAAAAAAAAAAAAAATTCCCAGCTGGGCATAATGATGCATGCCTTTAATCCTAGCACTCAGGAGGCAGAGGTAGGATGATCACTGAATTCCAGGCCAGTCTGAGACTACACAGTGAATTCCAGGTTAGCATGGGCTAGAGTGAGACCCTACTTCAAAAAACCAAAAAAAACCAAAAACAAAACAAAACAAAAGCCGGCATGGTGGCACACACCTTTAATCCCAGCACTTGGGAGGCAGAGTTAGGAGGATGGCCGTGAGTTCAAGGTCACCCTGAGACTATATAGTAAATTTCAGGTCAGCCTGAGCTAGAGTGAGACCCTACCTTGAAAAACCAAAAATAATAACAATAATAATAATAATTCCCAGCCAGGAGTGGTGACACATGCCTTTAATCCCAGCACTATGGAGGCAGAGGTAGGAGGATCACCATGAGTTCCAGGCCACCCTGAGACTACATAGTGAATTCCAGGTTAGCCTGGGCTAGAGTGAGACTCTATCACTGGAGAGATGGTTTAGTGGTTAAGGCACTTGCCTGCGAAACCTAAAGGACCTAGGTTCGATTCTCCAGAACCTACATAAGACAGATGCACATGGAGTTGCATTCATCTGAAATTCGTTTGCAGTTGCTGGAGGCCTTGCATGCCCATTCATTCTCTCTCAATCCTTGCAAGTTATTTATTTATTTATTTATTTATGGCTGACCTGGAATATACTATGTAGTCTCAGGGTGGCCTTGAACTCACGGCAATCCTCCTACCTCTGCCCCCCAAAGTGCTGGTATTAAAGGTGTGTGCCACCATGCCCAGCAGAAGGATCTTTAAAAAGGTCCATATGCTGCAATTATCTGTTTGCAGGCCACCCTGAGGAATTCCAGGTCAGCCTAGACTAGAGTGAAACCCTACCTCGAAAAACAAAAAAAAAAAAAAAAAAAAAAAAAAAAAAAATTTGTTTTTATTTTTTTATTTATTTTGTTTTTTTATTTTTTATTTTTGTTTTTGGAGGTCTCACCACCATGCCCAGCTGTTTGTTTTTTGAGGTAGGGTTGCACTCTAGTCCAGGCTGACCTGGAATTCACTCTGTAGTCTCAGGGTGGCCTCAAACTCATGGCAATCCTCCTACCTCTGCCTCCCAAGTGTGAGCCACCATGCTTGGCTCTATTTATTTATTTGAGAGAGAGAGACAGAAAGATACAGAGAGAAGCAGATAGAGAGAGAGAATGGGCGTGCCAGGGTCTCTAGCCACTGCAAACGAACTCCAGATGCATGTGCCACCTTGTGCATCTGGCTTACATGGGTCCTGGGGAATCAACCTGGATCCTTTGGCTTTGCAGGCAAGTGCTTTAATCACTAAGCTACCTCTCCAGCCCTGATATCATCACTCCTTTTCCCCTTCTATTATACAGATCTCATGTAGGTAGTGTCAGCCACTGTGAGGTCATAAATACTATTGACACTTTGTGACTAGAAAACAATATTGTAAAGCCCTCCTCCCCTTCCTTTGGCTCTTACATTCTTTTTGCCACTTCTGCTATGGCCCCTGAGCCATGGAAGGTTTAATAGAGGTGTTTTGCTTTATGCTGAACACTCCACTATCACTTCTGAGCACTTTGATGAGTTTTGAGTCTCCCCAAGTGGTCACCACTATCTGAAAAGAGAAGCTTCTTTAGGGCAGAAGAGCTGGCTCAGTAGGCGCTTGCTTGCAAGTCCTGACAGCTCAGGTTCAATTCCCCAGGACTAATGTAAAGCAAGATGCCCCAAGTGACTTATGTATCTGGAGTTCATTTGCAGTGGCGTTAGGCTCTGGTGTGCCCATTCCCTCCCTCTCATTCTCTCTCTTTCTCTCTCTGTCTGCTTGCAAATAAATAAATATTTTTTAAGCCAGGCATGGTGTGTCATGCCTTTAATCCCAGCACTTGGGAGGCAGAGGTAGGAGGATTGCTATGAGTTTAAGACCAACCTGAGACTACACAGTGAATTCCAGGTCCGCCTGGGCTAGAGCGACAACCCTACCTCGAAAAAAAAACTGGGTGGGGGGTGGCGGGCATGGTGGCACACAGCTTTAATCCCAGCACTCGGGAGGCAGAGGTAGGAGATTGCCATGAGTTCGAGGCCACCCTGAGACTACATAGTGAATTCCAGGTCAGCTTGGGCCAGAGTGAGACCCTTACCTTGAAAAAAGAAAAAAATGAAAAAAAAATTTTTTTTTTTTAAAGAGAAGCTTCTCTAACCAAAAGTGAGAGTAGCACCAATGTGGGCATACATGTGTGTTTAGAGGGCATTTTGGTGGGCATAATATATCCATTTAGCAGACAACAGTAGTTGCTTTCCCCTACTAAGGCTTATGACTTCCCCAGCCATAGGTTTTTTTATTTTTTATTTTTTAATTTTTTTTAATTATTTCTATTTTTGGAGAGAGACACAGAGAGAAACAGATAGGGAGAGGAAGACAGAGATGGGCGTGCCAGCAGTCTCTTAGCTGCTGTGAAAGAAATCCAGATGTGTGCGCCCCCTTGTGGTCAAGTGCGGCATTGCGCCCTTGCATCACTTTGCATCTGGCTAAACGTGAGACCTGGAGATTGGAACCGCTGGAGATTGGAACCAGCGTTCTTAGGCTTAGCAGGCAGGCGCCTTAACCGCTAAGCCATCTCTCCAGCCCTAGCCATAGGTTTTTGATTATGCTTTCAGGACCAGGCAGGAATTCCCTCCTATGGAGCAGCTGTCAAGCCCAATCAGAGAGCAATTGATGCCGCTGGATTTCTTTAGAGTTTTGCTATGTGGTTCCATGCGGGTTTCCTTGTTCCTGGTATGCTCTAATCCTGCCTTTGTGCACCCATCTTTCTGTCCTTCATTGTGTTTCTGACTGGTGCACATTGCTGTTTTGCCCTCCAGGATTGGTTTGTTGTAAACCCATCAACCACAAAAAGCTTTGAGAAGCTGATGAAGATAAAGCAGCGGCAGCAGGAAGAAGAAAAGCGGAGGCAACAGCACAGGAGTAGACGGTCTCTCCGAAGGCGACAGCAGCCTAGCCCCGAGCTTGCTGAGGCCCAGCCTAGTCCTAGAGTAGGGAAGGAACAGAAGGGGACCGATGAGGAACTGGTGGTGTCAACCTTCTGTAAGGAATCAGAGCCGGAGCCAGTACCAGCACAGCCCCCCAAAGTAAAGCCCGCAAAGTCAAGTCACAGACGAGGAAGGAAGTAGGCAGTCACTGAATGAGCTCCTAGGAGAGTGGACGTGACGCTGTAGTCATGGGGCCCTGTGCGGGGGGACCCTGAGCTTTGGTGCTGATTGAAGATGTTTTCAGCCATTGGTATAGGTCTGTGACTTTCTCAGCTCTCTCGTGTAAATTTCATGGTTTTCCTATTCACTTTCGTCCCTCCCCCCCTTTTTTTTTCATTGGTTCGTATTATTCCTCACTGAAGTTCTCTTGCTTTTTCTTCTGCCCAACTATCTCCCTCAGAAACCAAGTGCAGGCCCTGTACATGACTAAGAAACCATGCTGGCTATTATTTCCTTGCTGAGGTGAACATTCTTGGAATTACCATTGCTTTAATAGCCACTCCATCATCCAGCCTATAAAACAATTTCAATCTAAAATTTTTTAAATCCATGACATGTTTTATCATTCTGTACTTGTGGTATTAAAAAGAAAGCTTAGAAGCCAGGCATGGTGGTGCATGTCTTTAATCCCAGCACTTGGGAGGCAGAGGTAGGAGGATCGCCATGAGTTCAAGGCCACCCTGAGACTACAGAGTGACTTCCAGGTCAGCCTAGGCTAGCGTGAGACCCTACCTCAAAAAAAAAAAAAAAAAAAAAAGCTTAGAAACTAGAATTGTCACTTTTGTTCAAGAGTGAGCATGAATCCTGGGAAAACAAAACTATGGAGTCCGTTTGTCCACAATTTGGCGTTAAGATTGAGAGGAAGACGGGGCTTAGCATGGAAAGGCTGGAAGCTCACTACACTTGATCTCCTAGGAACTGCTTGGTTTGTACCAAGTAGTAGATTAGGGACTAACTAGACCCGCAGGCGTGGAAAGTAGCCTTTGGAATCGTGTCCCAAACATCTAAAACGAATAGGAAGAAAACAGCAAAAGCAGCAATAAATACTGCCTCACCTTTCCTGGGGCCTGAAGCTTTGTTTTGCCCGTGGGTTTAAGGATGGAGAAATGGCCATTGCCTCTGATGTGTTAACATAGTGTAGTAGTGCCCCTCGTATTGCCACTGAGGCTGCAAACCAAGGCGTGCGTTCCTTCTCCCTGGACTTGACCTCACTTGTTAGGCTATATTTGCTAAGTCCTCATCCATACCATTAGTCCATCGCTGTCTCTGAGTGTTCTGAAAATATTGTCCTCCTCTGTTTTCTATATGGAATTCTATCTGCTTTATATTGTGAGACTTGGACACAGATGTAGATATTTCTCTGGAGCTGTACCTCATGCCTCCCTGGTGGTGTTGTGGTGAGGGTGGTGATCTTTGGAGCATTGCTTAGAGCAGCCATGTTGTCGTGTTTCTAGGTTCTCTTTTCCTTCTGTGTAAATAGTGTCCTTCTATATTCCTGCCTATTGTGTAAAACTCACCTGCATATGGACAAATCCTACCTTTCACATTCTTCAAGGCTGTTGCCACCCCAGAGTCTCTGTTCTCTGTATCCTCTAAATAGCTTTATCCCTTGTGCTTTTGTGAAGGTCACTTTCAGACAGGGGCAATGAAACTTGAATTTGATGTTGCCAGAATGGGTCATTTTGAAACAAGTGAAGGAAATGGTGTCGTTTTTGTGCTACATTTTCATTCTCACTTGTGCCCTTAAAGCCCTTATAATCGATGAGGGTTATCATGGAGGAGAAATGAAGAAGCTCTGTTAATTTCTGGTGAATAAGACTTGGAGAATGTTTGGCAATGACAAAAGAAATAAACGATTCTCACTTACAATGGTGTTTCCAGTTTTCTTTAAGCTGCTGCCTGACTCCTTGCTGATACCGTGTGGGACACAGAAGGTGGCTAGAGCTTGGATGAGTTTGATATAAGTCCCAAATGCAGTTGTCTCTGTACTTCTTTGACTCCTGAAACCAGCTGACCAAAATGATTTGCAACAGAGGGATGGGGTCCAGGAAACCTGTCCTGTTTCCTACAGGACTCTTGTAGCCCCCTCCTCTTTTCTTTCCTTCTCAAGGCCAGAGATCACCCAGTCTTAGCAGATTATCCTAATCACACTATTCAGGTTTTTAAGAATTCATTAGGGGGCTGGAGAGATGGCTTAGTGGTTAAGGTGCCTGCCTGCTAAGCCTAAGAACCTCAGTTCCAATCTCCAGGTCCCACGTTTAGCCAGATGCAAAGTGACGCAAGGGCACAATGCCGCACTTGACCACAAGGGGGCGCACACATCTGGATTTCGTTCACAGCAGCTGAGAGGCTGCTGGCGGCACCCATCTCTGTATCTCCCTCTCCCTCTGACCCTCTCTGTGTCTCTCTCAAAAAAAAAAAAAAAAAAAGAATTCATTAGGAGCCAGGCGTGGTGGCGCACACCTTTAATCCCAGCATTTGAAAGGCAGAGATAGGAGGATAGACTGTGCGTTCAAGGCCAGCCTGGGACTTCGTAGTGAATTCCAGGTCAGCCTGGGCTAGAGCGAGACCCTACCTTGAAAAACCAAAATAATAATATAAAAAAAATAGTAAAAAAAAGAATAATATAAACTAGGGTGATGGTATTTGGTACATGTAGGTTGTTGAATAATGTGAACTCATGTATGCTGTGAAATCTAAATTGATGCAATCACTTTGAAAATGATTTTGTAACATCTGGAAAAGCTGAACATGCCCCAGCGATTCAATCCTAGGTATGTGTAGACAGACTCATCTTGCCGCCTATGCCGGGAGAGATGTCAAGAGTAACAGCCCCACTCTAGGTACAATAGTGAGCTGCTGGGAAGGGTGAACTACTACCTGGTCATCAAAATCTGTTCTCATCTCAAAACTGACAAATGGCTAGACTCCATTTCCTATTTTCCCCCTTTCTGCCCTCCATATGGTCAGTGACTAGGCAGCTAACTTTTCTCCCTTGGAATGTGTGTAGAGTGTGTGTGTGTTTGTGTGTGTTTAAACCAGAGAGCTTAAGCTTGGAATGTAGCTTCCTGATGGACTGCCTGACTAGCATGCACAATGCCCTATGTGTGGTCCCCAGAGCCGGGAGGCAGCGAGTTCTCATCTAGATTCTGTCCTTCCTCTGATTCTTTCGTTACCATGATGTGAGCTTTTCTGACCTGCCACACCCTCTGTGTCATGATGAACTGATCTCTGAAACTGACTAAATAAATTCCTCTTAAAATAAGTTAGTGTACCGTGTGCTGTTTTTCCTCCCCCCCTCCCCCCCCACCCAACTAGACGTAGCTAATGATGATGCCTTACAGGATAGGAGTATAAAGCTGAAGATAGTTGGTTCCCTGCGTCAGCATGAAGGAGAAGCCACTTGCCAGCCAGGTACATCTGAGACTATTATGGAAGCAATAGCTGTTGAGTTATACATTCTTTGGTCTTTAAATTTTTTAATTTAATTATTTATTTTATTTATTATTATTTTGGTTTTTTGAGGTAGGGTTTTGCTGTAACCCAGGCTGACCTGGAATTCACTGTGTTGTCTCAGGGTGGCCTTGAACTCACAGCGATCCTCCTACCTTGGCCTCCCGAGTGCTGGGATTAAAAGCCTGCGCCACCACACCCAGCCAAACATTTATTCATTTACTTGAGAGAAAGAAACAGAGAGTATGTGAGCATGCCAGGGCCTCCTGCCACTGCAAATTATCTCCAGATGCATGCACCACTTTGTGCATGTTGCTTTACATGGGTACTGGGACCCTGAACCCAGGCCCCTCAGACTTTGCAAGCAAGTGCCTTAAACAGCTGAGCCATCTCTCCAGCCTGCTTTTGTCTTAAAAAAATTTTTTTTGTGTTTTTTAAAATATATTTTATTGAGCCGGGCGTGGTGGCGCACGCCTTTAATCCCAGCACTCGGGAGGCAGAGGTAGGAGGATCGCCGAGAGTTCGAGGCCACCCTGAGACTACATAGTTAATTCCAGGTCAGCCTGGACCAGAGTGAGACCCTACCTCGAAAAACCAAAAAAAAAAAAAAAAAAAATTTTATTATTTATTTGAGAGAATGAGAAAGAGGCAGAGAGGTGAGGGAGAGAATGGGGGTGCCAGGGTCTCCAGCCACTGCAAACAAACTCCAAATGCATGTGCCCCCTTGTGCATTTGGCTTATGTGGGTCCTGGAGAATCAAACTGGGATCCTTTGGCTTTGTAGGCAAATGCCTTAACTGCTAAGCCATCTCTCCAGCCCCTGCTTTTGCCTTTTTTTCAGCATACTTTGATACATTCCTTGTCCATCCAGAAGGCTGGATAAACTGATATAGCCATTCAGTGGTGTTCTATACAAACTATAAATTTAAGAAGTCCTTGTTATAAAGAAATCCTAGAAGTCTGTCACTTTTGCCCAGTTCCTGAAACCCCATGGCTGGGGGTGAAGCTCCACTTGCTAACTACATTCTGCAGGAATCCAAGGGCTTAGACTCACTGAGGGTGACTGCCAAAAGCACAAGTCCACGTTCAGAAAGTTCTCTAGTTCTTCCACTCCGTGGTCAATACCACTCTACTTGGTCCAGCTAGCCACCCTGTTCTGGCCCTGGCAGCCCTAGGTCATTTAACTCCTAGGCTGCTAGACAAACCCTTGTGGCTCGGGAGCTCACAGACACGTGCCCCAGGGTTTTGCGGTGAGAGACCTTCTAGATGTCACACGCCTGACCCTCCTGGGACTGACCAGGAGCTTCTGCTCACTGAGGTCTTCCTGGCTCCCTGCTGTCTTTTCTCTTGCCCAGAGCCACTGTCACTAGCTCACCTGAGCCTCTCGCCTCTTCCCTGTGTGGTTGTCTTCTGTTGTGTGTTCTATGTACAGCCACTGTCAGGAAGGCCCCAGAAGTTTCTAGTCACTTCACAACTCTTCAGCATGGGGATTGCAGGAAAGTCACCATGGGTTTGTGGGAACCCTTAAGTCCTCTGTGTGTGTGTGTGTGTGTGTGTGTGTGTGTGTGTGGGAATGGTGGTGTCCGGGGAAACCACCTGTGTACAGGTAATTTACACAGTGTGGATATGGTACCAGTGTGCCAGAGGTTTCCTGTGGTACAAAGGGAAGGCCAGAAATAGAGGTATTTACAAAGTTGAGCATCGAGATTCCTAGCTTTCTGGGACTTGCCTCTGCCTACTGCATCCTACAGGCATGCTTAAGAAAACTTCTTTAAAAAGGGCCGGGTATGGTGGTGCATGCCTTTGATCCCAGCACTCGGGAGGCAGAGGTAGGAGGATCATTGTGAGTTTGAGGCCACCTTGAAACTACATGATGAATTCCAGGTCAGCCTGAGCTAGAGTGAAACCCTACCTTTAAAAAAAAAAAAAATTGGGCTGGAGAGATGGCTTAGTGGTTAAGCGCTTGCCTATGAAGCCTAAGGACCCCGGTTCAAGGCTCGATTCTCCAGGACCCACGTAAGCCAGATGCACAAGGGGGTGCATGCATCTGGAGTTCGTTTGCAGTGGCTGGAGGCCCTGGTGCACCCATTCTCTCTCTCTCTACCTGCCTTTTTCCGTATCTCTCTCTCTCTCTCTCAAATAAATAAATAAATAAAATAAAATAAATATTAAAAAAAAATTCTTAGAAAAAAATTTTTGTGAAGGGGGAAGTGGGAGAGGAGAGGGAATTATCATGGTTTATTGTCTATAAGTATGGAAGATATCAATAAAAAAGTTTTTTTTTTTAAAAGAAAATTTCTTGCCAGACTTGGTAGCTCATATCTGTAATCTAGCACTCAGGAGGCTGAGGTAGAAGGATAACTATGAGTTTGAGGCTAGCCTGGACTACAGAGTGAATTCCAGGTCAATCCCTGTTTTAAAAGGGGCATGGGGGTGGTGGCTGGAGTGATGGCTCAGCTGTTAAAGGCACTTTCCCCAGTACCCACATAGAGCCAGATGCATAAAGTGGTGCATGCATCTGGAGTTCATTTGCAGTGAGTGGTAGAATGCCCTGGTGCACTCATACTTTCTCCCTCTCTCTCTTCCCCTCCCTCTTTCTCTCACCCTACCTTGAAAAGTGTATATAATTTGAGAAAGAGGGAGAAAGGCAGACAGAGTGTGAGTATGGGCGTGCCAGGCCTCCTGCCAGTGTAAACGAACTCCAGACACATATACCACTTAACTTGAGTACTGGGGAATTGAACCCAGGCTGTCAGACTTTGCAAGCAAGCACTTTTAACTGCTGAGCCACCTCTCCAGCCCTCAACTTAAACTTCATGAAAGTTCCATTTGCTGTGTCTGTTCCAGTACTTTGTCATTGACTTGCATAAAATCCTGAAATGCTGGCTCATTGTGATTTTCCTCAGTAGCTACAAGGAAAAGAGAAGGGTGGTTCTGTTAGGACCCTTGATGACAGCTCTTGTTATTCATCCATTAGAAATAGTACTTTAGTGCAGTAGCGCACGCCTTTCATCCCGGCACTCGGGAGGCAGAGGTAGGAGGAGCACCGTGAGTTTGAAGCCACACTGAGACTACATAGTGAATTCCAGGTCGGCCTAGGCTACAGTGAGACCCTACCTCAAAAAACCAAAAGAAAAAGAGGTACTTTACTTATAGGGAACTGAGTCCATGTTTCTGTAGGGGAATTTCTCCCAGACACTGTGCATATGTAATAGGTTGCCCACATGTACAGTTTATGCGGAGAGATTCCCTCTCTCAAAAGTAGTTGTTAAAACGAAGCCCAGTCTCAGGTAGGTTTAATCAAGTGACTACAGCAGAAGATGCTTAGTGAATGGACAGTGACACTATAGCACATGCATTCTTACTCCTTCCAGCAGCCTCTTCTTCAATTTCTTTGATGAAGTTTTGTCAAAAGAAACTAAATATGGACTGAAGAGATGGCTTAGTGGTTAATGGCACCTGCTTGCAAAGCTTGCCAGCCCAGGTTTAATTCCCCAGTATCTGTGTAAAACCAGATGCACAAAGTGGTGCATGCATCTGGAGTTCATATGCAGTAGCAAGAGGTCCTGTCCTGCCTGTGTGTTTGTGTCTCACTTTCAAATACATAAAAATATTTTTTAAAGCCAGGTGTGGTGGCACAGGCCCAGCACTCAGGAGGCAGAGGTAAGAGGATGGCCATGAGTTTGAGGCCAGTCTGAGACTACATAGTGAATTCCAGGTCAGTCTGAGCTAGAGCCAGACCCTACCTCAAAAACCTGGATTTCTTTTTTTTTCCGAGGCAGGGTCTCACTCTAGTCCAGGCTGACCTGGAATTCACTGTGTATTGAAATTCACTGTGCCTTGAAAATGGCAATCCTCCTACCTCTGTCTCCCGAGTGCTGGGATTAAAGATGTGCACTACCACGCCTGGCTTGGAAAAAAAATTTTTAAGAAACTAAATATGCTGGGCGTGGTGGCACATGCCTTTAGTACCAGCACTCGGGAGACAGAGGTAGGAGGATCGCTGTGAGTTGGAGGCCACCCTGAGAATACAGAGTGAACTCCAGGTCAGCCTGAAGTAGAGTGAGACCCTACCTTGAAAAACCAAAAAAAAAAAAAAAAAAAAAATTAAAAAAGAAACTAAATATAATAGGGTTATGTAAAGACTGATGGACAGTTTATAGCTTATCTATAGAGTGACTTTCTGTCACTTCAGCTGCCCATATTACAGCAGCTTCACCCACTAGGGTCAAGAAGGGAAGAGACAAGGGGGAAAAGAAGCCGGGCATGGTGGCACATGCCTTTAGTACCAGCACTCGGGAGACAGAGGTAGGAGGATCGCTGTGAGTTGGAGGCCACCCTGAGAATACAGAGTGAATGCCAAGTCAGCCTGGGCTAGAGTAAACAAAACAAAACAAAACAAAACAAAACAAAAGGATAAAAGAACATTTAGTATGTGAAGGCAGGAAAGAGAGTAAAAGGGGGCTGGCCAAGTGTGGTGGCACACACCTTTAATACCAGGACTCAGGAGGCCACGGTAGAATTGCTGTGAGTTCAAGGCCACCCTGAGACTACATAGGGAATTCCAGGTCAGCCTGGGCTAGAGTGAGAACCTACCTCGAAAAACCAAAAGAAAAAGAGGGGGAGCTGGATCAGGTAATCTGGGATCAATACTCAGAATCGCAAACAAAGAGAAAATAGGAATAAAGAAGAGGGCTGGAACCAGGCGTGATGGCGCATGCCTTTAATCCCAGCACCTGGGAGGCAGAGATAACATCACTCTGTCTTCAAGGTCACCCTGAGACTAGAGGGAAAATTCCAAGTCAGCCTGGGCTAGAGCAAGATCTTACTTCCAAAAACCAAAAAGAAGAAGAAGGCTAGATCAGGCACTCAAACAAATTCAAAGGAAATAAAGTAATTAATAAGGAAAAAAAAAAAAAGAAAAAGAAAACAGAAAACTGCCAGGTTGGAGGCTGTCCATGCTCTGTGAGACACTTCACACAATGCCAGGACAGTTCACTCACCAATATTGGCAGGAAAGGGGACTTCATGTACGGCTGGGTCCAGGTTGATCACATAAGGTGGAGAGCCTTGGCTGTGCAGGTGTCCCGTGAGCCTCTGCAGAAACATGGGGAGAGGGTCATGGGTGAGGATCAAAGGACCAGGGACCTTCCATTCCTTTACTATTTCCTTCTACCTGAAGTATCCACCTGCTAGGACTCTGCCCAACAGATAACTTAGTTCCAATGCTATCTTCCTTCATCACCCATCTGAATCTCCCCTAACTGTCCATCACGCCTTTACTTTGTACGTGCACCTCTGAGTTTTTCCTCTTTCACTGAAACATTAAGTCCATAAAAGCAAGGATTCTTGCTAACTTCATTTGTGCTGTACCCCCTTGCTTATAAAACGGCACAGGCTCTGCTTCACTATCTTCCCAAAACTTGACACCGTACTCTGTATTTGACTCAAATTACCCTTAAATTAAGCCCCAGCCTTGGAGAAGCTGGCGATGTCATCTTCAAGACAATTTCCCAACATCATGGTGGGGGGCTTACTCTTGACAGCACACACAAGCCCATCTTCACTGCCCAGCCTGGGATTGCAGCATTCCCGGAGGAAGGACCTGGAGTGGACGCCCAGCCCCACCTGTCCACCAGCTCCAGAGACAGCCAGCCTCTCACGGGCGCCTCCTGGAGGGGCTCCCTCGGGCCCCGGTGGTTTTTCTGGACCCTTCCATTCCCGGCACCAATGGACCCACAGGGGGTGGCAGAAGACCCACGGAGCCCCTCGCCATAGAGACACCGCGTCACTACAGAGACTTCTATGATATTCCACGAGGTCATTCTGCAAAGAATATTCGGGCTCAAACCCGAGGCTCAGCGCGCAGCAGGAGGCCGGCCGGGGCGTCTGCGCGGGGGCGCGGGGCGCTGAGACGCGGGGGAGGCGTGGGCGACAAGGGGCGGTCGTCCTCGTGGGGTACAGATCCCGAGCCCTGCTCCCGGGGTGAGCGGCAGGAGATGCGACCCCAAGGTCACAGCCACAGCACGCCGAAGCCCCGGGGCGTGTCCAGCGAGGTGGCCTCCTCGCAGCGGGCTCCTGTGGACCCCAAAGCAGACCAGAGATCGCAGGAGCTTCCTGCAGCCCGCCCTGCGCCCGCCAAAGGGCCAGCACCTAGCACGGGTCCCAGGGCGAAGACCCCCAGACAGACTTGCCGTGCTCGAGCTGGGGGTCCGCGCAGCAAGTACGTACCGCGGGCGGGCTCTCATCACCCTGGGCGGACCCTGGAGGGCGCAGAAAACCTGCTGCTGTCATCTCCTTGGCCCTCTGTAGCTGCGGTTCGTGCTCAGGCTCTGCCACTTGGAAATGATGTTAAATCACCAGCAAGTTAAAGTCCGTACCCGGCTTTTCCTTTTTTTTTTTTCCTTTTTTTAAAAAAAATCTTTTATTTACTTGTTTATTATTTTTTTTTTTCGAGGTAAGGTCTCACTGTAGCTCAGGCTGACCTGGAAGTCACTCTGTATTCTCAGGGTGGCCTCGAACTCACGGCGATCCTCCTACCTTTGCCACCCAAGTGCTGGGATTAAAGGCCTGCACCACCACGCCCGGCATCTTTTGATTTACTTTTTTAAACATTTATTTGGAGGCACGGTTTCTCTGGACCTCCTTCAGCTCAGGATTGCAGGGAATTCTTCTGTCACCGCCTCCCATCTCCTTGTCAGCATGCTGGCATGACAGAAGCCATCTTGATGGCCAGTGCTTTAATCCACTGTACTATCTCTGCAGCTCCCCTTCCACCTTTTTTAGAATTCTTTTTTTAAAATGCTCTTTAAAATTTTTTTTGACAACTTCTATACTTACATACAAAAAACCCATGATATTTTCCTCCCCTTCCCCCTATATTCTTGTTTTATTTATTTGAGAGAAAGAGGGAGAGAGAGAGGGAGGGAGGGAGGGAGGGAAGGAGGGAGGGAGAGAAAGAGAGAGAGAATGGGTGCACCAGGGCCTCCAGCCACTACAAATGAACTCCAGATGCAGGTGCCACCTTGTGCATCTGCTTACATGGGTCCTGGGGAATCCGACTGAGGTCATTTGGCTTTGCAGATAAGTGCCTTAATCGCTAAGCCATTTTTCCCAGCACTTTCCACCTTTTAAAAAATCAAGACAATAATTTGGGGAGGAGTGAGTTGTGGCAACAGCATAGTGGACTGTGAGCTACATTGCTCATGTTTTTTTTTTTTTTGTTGTTTTTTTTGTTTTTGTTTTTCGAGGTGGGGTCTCACTCTGGCCCAGGCTGACCTGGGGAATTCACTATGTGTAGTCTCAGGCTGGCCTTGAACTCATCTCTCCAGCAAAAAAATAAGTCCTTTTATTTACCTCTGCCTCCTGAGTGCTGGGATTAAAGGCATGCACCACCATGCCAGGCTGGCTTGAACTCATGGCAATCCTCCTTTTTTTTTTTTTTTTTTTTTTTTTTTTTTTTTTTTTTTTGGTTGTTTTTAAATTTTATTTTATGTATGTGACAAGTTAGACACTTTTATCCCCTTGCTCCTGTTTCCCTGGGGGCCCTTCTCCTCAGTGGGATTATAGGACTCACGGTGGGGGTCATGCAGGCCTCGTTAGTCCTTGGGGGGTAGTGGGAGGACAATGTCTCAGGGTATTCCTACCCACTCTATGGCTCTTACAATCTTTCTTTCTTTTTTTGTTTTTTTGAGATAGGGTCTCACTGTAGCCCAGGATCACCTGAAATTCACTCTGGAGTCTCAGGGTGGCCTTGAACTCACAGTGATTCTCCTACATCTGCCTCCTGAGTGCTGGGATTAAAGGTGTGAGCCACTATGGCCGGCTCTTACAATCTTTCTGCCTCTTCTTCCACAATATTCCCTGAGTCATGCCTAGCCTGGAGGCAATGTGATTTAGTGTTGAATTCTCTATATATAGCCTCTGGATTTCTGCTTTGATAGTTTTTTTTAACCTTTTATTGACAACTTCCATAATTATTGACAATAAACCATGATAATTTCCTCCCCCACCCTCACTCTCCCCCTCTCAAATCCCCTCAGATCCCCTCCCACTTTCAATTAAACTCTCTTTTATTTTGATGTCATCATCTTTTCTCCTGTTATGAAGGTCTTGTGTAGGTAGCATCAGGCACTTTATTTATTTGAGAGAGAGAGAGATACAGAATATCCAGGCCATTTGCAAAACGAACTCAGATCTGGAAGATTGCATTGTAAGCAGTCCTACCTTCATAGGCAAGTGTTTAACCTCTCTCTCCAGCCCCGGCTCTTTCCACCACCTCTTCTGAAATGGACTCTGAGCACTGGAAGGTGTGAAAAAGATGTCTCAGTGCTAGACAATCCACTGTCACTTCTTCTCAGCACTATGGTGCCTTTTGATAGGTTTTGATTGATCCTTGTGTCTGTCACCATCACCTTGGAGCTGGTTGTCAGGCTAGTAGTAAGAGAGTATTCATGTTGTCGCTTCCTCTGCAATTTCTCCTGGGCCCTGGCAGATGTGGTAGTGATGGTACGTCTCATGGTGGGCAGTTGGCTATCTTCTTGTCTTATAGAGGGGTCTTGGTTCTCCTCCATTTTCTCTGCCATCTGTAAAATAAAACCGATTCTCTCACCAGGAGTGAGAGCAGCTTGGTTTAAGGTGAGTATGCAAAGCTATTTTGAGGGCTGGGTGTGGTGGTGCACACCGTTAGTCCAGCACTTGGGAGGCCGAGGTAAAAGGAAGGATTGTGGTGAGTTGAAGACTACCCTAAGACCACAGAGCAAATTCCAGGTCAGTCTGGGCTACAGTGAGACCCTACCTTGAAAAACAAAAAACAGAACAAAAAGGCCAGGCGTGGTGGTGCACGCCTTGAATCCCAGCATTTGGGAGGCAGAGGTAGGAGGATCACTGTGAGTTTGATGCCACCCTGAGACTACATACTGAATGCCAGGTCAGCCTGAGCTATTACCTTGAAAAACAAAACAAAACAAAAGCCGGGCGTGGTGGCGCACGCCTTTAATCCCAGCACTCAGGAGGCAGAGGTAGGAGGATCGCTGAGAGTTCAAGGCCACCCTGAGACTACATAGTTAATTCCAGGTCAGACTGGACCAGAGTGAGACCCTACCTCGCAAAAACCAAAAAAAAAAAAAAAAAAAAAAAAAAAAAAAAGTTCTCTGAGAGTTATTTTGGTACTCAAGCCCACTCTTGTTCTCCAGAGAGCAGTGGGGACTTCTCTGAAGTCTGAGTTTCCTGACCATGGAATTCTGACTTGGTTTCCAGTACATGATATGAGATCTCTCCCACTGGGCCTCACATTCACTCAGAGAACAGCTGGTTACCTGCAGAGGCTGTGTGCCACTGTTGCACCGGTGTGTAACTCTTATTCAGCTTATTGATTTTGCAGTCTGCAGGGTCCCCTGCTTATTCATGCTGTTGGTGACCATTGTCCTCTAGAGGCTCCTATAGGGTTTTCCACCACCGTGAGGGCTAGCCGGAAGGGAGCTCAGTTCCAGCGTGGGATTCTGATGTCCTGTGACCACAGCCTGTGGTGTCTTCAGCAATAGGGTCTTACCTTTTAGCTCACTGTGAGGGGTTCTGGGCCTGGGATTTACCAGCCAGAGACCATGTTTTTGTGTTTTGTTTTGTTTTTCGAGGTCAGGTCTTGCTCTAGCTCAGGCTGACCTGGAATTCACCATGTAGTCTCAGGGTTGTCTCAAATTCAGGGCAGTCCTCCTACCTCTGTCTCCCAAGGGCTGGGATCAAAGGCGTGCACCACCAGGCCCAATAGTCCATGGTTTTAAGATGAAGCTTTTTCCACCTTCTGTCCTGACTATCTCCCCTCCCCTTTATTGGTGGTTATAAATTGCTGAATGCTAGCCAGAATGGGGGTTTCTATGGAAGACAACATAATTTCTTTGTTGTTTTTCGAGGTAGAGTCTCGCTGTAGCCCAGGCTGACCTGGTATTCTCTATGTAGTCTCAGGGTGGCCTTGAACTCATAGTGATCCTCCTACCTCTGCCTCCCGAGTGCTGGGATTAAAGGCATGTGCCACCACACCTAGCTTTTGTTTTGTTTTTAAAAATATTTTATTCACTTATTTGTTTCAGAGACAGAGGTAGATAGAGGAGAGAGAGAACACAGGTGTGCCAGGGCCTCTAGCCATTGCAAACTCCAGATGCATGTGCCACCTTGTACATCTGGCTTACATGTACACTGAAAAATCAAACCTGGGTCCTTAGGCTTCACAGGCAAGTGCTTTAACCACTAAGCCATCGCTCTGGTCCTGGTTTTATTTTTTTATTTTTTTAATTTTAGAGATAGTGTCTCACTCTAGCCCAGGCTGACCTGGAATTCACTATGTAGTCTCAGAGTGGCCTCAAACTCACAGCGATCCTCCTACCTCTGCTTCCCCAGTGCTGGGATTAAAGAAATGCGCCACCATACCCTGCTGGGTTTTTTTAGGGTCTCACTGTAGTCTGGGCTGACCTGACACTTGCTCTGTAGTCCCAGGCTGGCCTTGAACTCACAGTGATCCTCTTACCTCTGCCTCCATAGTGCTGGATTTAAAGATGTATGCCAGGCTAGAGAGATGGCTTAGCAGTTAAGGCACTTGTCTGCAAAGCCAAAGGACCTTGTTCGATTCCCCAGGACTCATGTAAACCAGATGCACAAGATGGCTCATGCATCTGGAGTTCGTTTGCAGTGGCTGGAAGCCCTGGCCACACCCATTTGCGCGCTCTCTCTCTCTGCCTCTTTCCCTCTCTCAAATAATAAAAATAAATAAAAACATAAATAAAACTTAACATTTAAAGGTGTGTGTCACCATACCGAGCTCAGGTTGGGTTTTGATTATTTTCCATATTATCCCTAGGAATGGATAAAGGAATGTCTCATTTCTTCTTCAGGTGCAGAAGTGGCTCTCCACAGTCAATCTATGTTACTATTCTGAAGGAATATCTCAAGCCAGTGAGGCTAAGCAGATTGGAGAACAGGGTAAAAGAGAGGACAGTGGAGGCACTAAAGAAGCTGGACAAGCTTATCCAGGAAGCTTGGATCCGCCAGGAGCAGCTGCTGCAGGACAGCAGGCAACTCCAGGAGGAAAAGTTACGTGTCGAGGCTGAAAACAGCTCCTTTTTGAAATACCTGAGCAAGAAAAACGATCAATGTAGAGAGAAACACGAAGAGCAGTGGCAGCGGTATTTCCACGAGTGTGAGGACATAGAGCGCCAGAGACGAGCATTAGCACGCCTGTATGCCAAGCGAACCGCAGACCTTCAAGCACAGCTCTTGCAGGGCAGAAAGACCCAGATCAGCCTGAAGCAGAAGATAGAGGCAATGAGCTACATTTCTTTAGTGAAGGAGAGGCAGGAAATGAAGATACAGATGTTACTGAGAGAGAAGGAGAAGGTCAAAGCTGAGACAGTTGACAAGGACTGGGAGGCACACCTGCAGTTCCTGCAGCAAAAGGCACTACTAGACAGACAAATGAGGGAACTAGACATGCTGTGGCTGACAGGCAGCAACACAGAGCAACTTAACAGCAAGGTCGAGGCCTTGAAGTTGACAGCCAAGAAAGCTCTTTCTGATTTTTGCCATGAGGTCAACAGAGAGAACAAGGAGCTAAGGAAGGAACTGTGGGGGCTGAGTCAGGAATACCACAAGCTGGAGGCTCTCAAACTGCAGTTAATAAAGCAGATACAGCAGCTGAAGGAGGAGCATTGGTATCTGGAAGCCTTAATCAGGGGGAGACAGCAACTGCAGAAAGAGTGTGGGAGTCACTGTGCTTGTAATCAGTGTCCGAAAGATCAGAGGTCACAAAGGTCACACTGAGCTGACCCACAGATACCAAGTCAAGAGTGAATCCAAACCCATTTTTACATAAACGGATGAAAGAAGATCTGGAAAAGCTCTGCTTGGTTACCGTCTAAACCCTACTGGGAAGGAATTAGGATTGCCTGTGATACTGGAAATGATCTATCTTGGAAAATCATTTTGAAGTGACTTGTGGAGATTGGACAACATAGGATCATCACTCTAGACGACAATTCACAGTCCAATAAATCACTGTTCTAGCCTTAGGCTATCAGAAGTGCCAAGAATACAACCACCCCAAATGAGTATACTAATTTATGAAGGAAAGTTTGGACAGGACAATGTTACAGAGAGTGAGTGAGGGAAGCATTAGGCTAGACTCACATAATAAAACTCTATTGAACAAGAAGCAGGGAAAGAAATGTCCCAGGCAGAGGCAGAAGTGAATCCAAAAAGCCCTAAAATAGGAGCAAGGTTGGTAAATTCAAAGAAATCTGAAGCTGGGCTTGGTGGTGCACGCCTTTAATCCCAGCACTCGGGAGGCAGAGGTAGGAGGATCACCATGAGTTTGAGGCCACCCTGAGACTACAGAGTGAATTCCAGGTCAGCCTGAGCTAGAGTGAAACCCTACCTTGAAAGACCCCAAAAAAAAAAAAAAAAAAAAAGAAGAAAAAGAAAGAAAGAAAGAAAGAAAGAAAAAAAAAAAAAAAGAAATAAATCTGTACATGGTGATTGTATAGTTGGGCAATGATAAGAGAATATAGTAGAGGAGAGGAAGACAAAGCTAGCAAGAGAGACAGGAAAAGTGAATAATGAATAATGATGTTGTTGGTTCAAACATTTGGAATCTGGATGCACGATACCATATGCCATACCACAGAAGAAGTGACTACAGGAGAGAGAGTTAAAGGTGTGAGTGTACCATGAGAAACATACCTGAAGTGTTGCTTTTAGGAAGGAGATGGGACTGGAAGTGGTGGCACACACCTTTAATCCCAGCACTTGGGAGGCAGGAACAGGAGGATCTGCTTGAGTTTGAAACCAGCCTGGGGCTACAGAGTGAGTTCCAGGTCAGCCTGGGCTAGAATGAAACCCTACCTAGGGGAGAAGGGAGGTAGAAAGGAAGGATATGTTATTCTTTCATATTGTAAACTTTAAAAAATGACTTTCAGAAATGTAGAAAGCAGGCCAGCACTTGGGAGGCCAAGGTAGGAGGATTGCTGTGAGTTCCAGGCCACCCTGAGATTACAAAATGAATTTCAGGTCAACCTGGGCTACAGCAACACCTTGCAACAATTAAAAAAAGAAAGAAAGAAAGAGAGAGAGAGAGAAGTATAGAAAGCTACAACTCACTGTCCATGTTCAGAAATAAAGTATAACCAGGCCTCGTGGTGTGGTGCTGTAATCCCAACTACTTGGAAGGCTGAGGCAGAGTCTCTCAAAAATTTTTTAAATTTTATTTTTGGAGAGAGACACAGAGAGAGAGAGAGAGGCAGAGAGAGAATGGGCAACCAGCAGCCTCTCAGCCACTGTGAACAAACTCCAGATGCATGCACCCCCTTGTGGTGCGGCATTGCACCCTTGTGTCACTGCATCTGGCTAAACGTGGGACCTGGAGATTGGAACTGACTTTCTTAGGCTTAGCAGGCAGGTACCTTAACTGCTAAGCCATCTCTCCAGCCCTCAAATGTTTAAAAGAGTGAAAAGGTCAGTGGTAGAGTACTTGCATAATGAGTGTGAGGCTCTGGGTTCAATCTTTAGTACTGCCAAAAAAAAAAAAAAACAAACAAACAAAAAAACCAGTAATACAAATTACTAGCCGGGCGTGGTGGCACATGCCTTTAATCCCAGCATCCGGGAGGAAGAGGTAGGAGAATTGCCATGAGTTCAAGGCCACCCTGAGATAACATAGTGAATTCCAGGTCAGCTTGAGCTAGAGTGAGACCCTACCTCACAAAAAAAAAAAAAAAAAAAAAAAGAAAGAAAGAAAGAAAGAAAAAAAAAAAAGAAAAAAAAAAAAGAAAAAGTAAAACAAATTACTTGAAATACCTTTAATGCTTACTTTTTGTAGACAGTATTTTTGGGACTTATTCATAATTATATGAAGCCCATTTTAAAATTATAGCTTGTGTAATATTTTAGTGTGTTAATGTATCTTTATCTTTCCTTATGGATAGAGCAGGTTGTGTAGTGATTTTTTAAAAAAGAATATGTAGGGCTAGAGAGATGGCTTAGCGGTTAAGGCGCTTGCCTGCAAAGCCTAAGAACTCAGTTCAAATCTCTGGGTCTCACATAGCCAGACACACAGTGACATAAGTATGCAATGTCACACATGTGCACTAGGGGGTATCTGGAGTTTGTTTGCAGCAGCTAAAGGCCCTGGCACTCTCCCTCTTTCTCTCTGTCTCTTAAAAAAAAAAAAAAAAAAAAAAAAAAAAAAAAAAAAGCCAGGCGTGGTAGCGCATGCCTTTAATCCAAGCACTTGGGAGGCAGAGGTAGGAGGATTGCCATGAGTCCGAGGCGAGCCTGAGACTACATAGTGAATTTCAGGTCAGCCTGAGCTAGAGTGAGACCCTACCTTGAACCCGCCCCCCCCAAAAAAAGACTATGTAAACCAGGCATGATGTCTCATGCCTTTAATCCTAGCACTCAGGAGGTAGAGGTAGGAGGATTGCTGTGAGTTCAAGGCCACCCTGAGAATACAGCTCAGCCTGGGCTAGACTGGTGTGGTGGTTTGAGTCAGGTGTCCCTCATAAACTTAGGTGTTCTGAATGCTAGGTTCCCAGCTGATGGCGATTTGGGAATTAACGCCTCCTAGAAGCAGTGTATTGTTGGGGGCGGGCTTATTGGTGTTATAGCCAGCTCCCCCTTGCCAATGTTTGGCACACTCTCCTGTTCCTGTTGTCCACCTGATGTTGGCCAAGAGGTGGTGTCCACCCTCTGCTCATGTCATTGTTTTCCCCTGCCATCATGGAGCTTCCCCCTTGAGCCTGTAAGCCAACATAAACCCAGTTTCCCCATGCCAGTGTTTGGCACTCTCTCCTGTTCCTGTTGTCCACTTTATGTGGGCCAGGAGGTGATGTCCACCCTCTGCTCATGTCGTCGTTTTCCCTGCCTATCATGGAGCTTCCCCTCAAGTCTGTAAGCCAAAATAAACCTTTTTTCCCAAAAGCTGCTCTTGGTTGGGTGATTTCTACTAGCACTGTGAACCTGACTGCAATAGTAATAGTTGGTACTAAGAGTGGGGCTGCTGCTATTCACCTGACTGTGTGGCTTTGGCCTTTCAAGAGGAATGTGGAAGGACTTGAAACCTTGGCCTAAGAGATGCCTTGTAGTGCTGTAAGTACAGCTTGAGGGACTATTCTGGTCAAACTCAGACCTGAATACAATAAGAACTATGGACTGTGAGGTTTGGCTTATGAGTGTGAAAAAGAGCTTTGCTTGGACTGGGCTAGAGGCGGTTTGTGTGAGAAGCTTGCTGCTATGCCTGTGTCCTGAGAAGTGATGCAGGGTTCTTTGCATAGAAACAGACTGGTGTGAGCAGAGAGATATGGCACAGAAAAAATGAAATCTTTGAGTGAACTGCTGTCCATTCAGCAGCAAATGAGAGATTGCAACCATTGAGATTGGGCTAGCTGACCTGCACTGGGGCAACAGGAAGGATGTAGACTCTTTGAAGGAGCCTGAGTGCTCAAGGAGGGTCCTGTTCTTCAAAGTCTGCTTTATTCCCCCCTGGATTAACAAATTGGCACCCTACCTGGTGTTGTGGAGTATAAGAAATGCAGGAAAGAGAGGGTCATTGAGTTTGCACCACGATCTTGTGTTTTGGAAATGGCCATGGGCAGTGTGAAGCAGGTTTGCTGGAAGCCTGCATGGAGACCCAATGGAGCTGTGAGATGGACCAGGGGTTGTGGTGGAGACCCAGTGGAGATGCCAGGACCACAAGATGGCTGCTAAGGAGAGCTGCTGGCCCTGGATGAAGTTTTCCAGGACCATGAGTAGCCTAGCTGAAGGGGAGGAATTAGAACTCCAGAGACTTGTTGCTGGTTAGAATTATAGGACCTGGAGATTTGTCAATGACTAGAGCTGTTGGACTTGGAGCTACAGAGTTTGATGTTTGCCCTGTTTAAATCTTGTATTGGTTGAATATTTCTTTGCTATGCCCAATTCCATCTTTTGCAGTGTGAATGTTTATTCTGTGCCATTATGGGTTTTTTTGGTTTATTTTTGGTATTGTGGCTCAGTCAAAGACCTTGGATTATGGGGATGTTTGAACATCATTAGGATTGATAAAAAAATGTGGGGACTTTGAAGGTTGGACTGAAAGCATTGAATTTTACATCATGGATGGTTAACAGTTCATGTTGGTCAGGGGTGGAATGTGGTGGTTTGAGTCAGGTGTCACTCATAAATTTAGGCATTCTGAATGCTAGGTCTCCAGCTGATGGAGATTTGGGAATTAATGTCTCCTGGAGACAGTGTATTGTTGGGGGTAGGCTTATGGGTGTTATAGCCAGTTTCCCCTTGCCAGTGTTTTGCACACTCTCCTGTTCCTGTTGTCCACCTTATGTGGGCCAGGGGGTGATGTCCACCCTCTGCTCATGTCGTCGTTTTCCCTGCCATCATGGAGCTTCCCCTTTGAGCCTGTAACCAAAATAAACCCTTTTTTTCCCCCCAAAAGCTGCTCTTGGTTGGGTGATTTCTACCAACAATGTGAACCTGTCTGCAACAAGTGGGGAGACCCTACCTCAAAAAAAAAAAAAAAAACCCAAGCATGGTGGCACACACTTTTAATCCCAGCATTGGGAGGCAGAGGTAGGAGGATCACTGTGAGTTCGAGACCATCCTGAGACTACATAGTGACTTCCAGGTCAGCCTGGGCTAGGGAGACACTACCTTGAAAAATAAAAACCAACCAACCAAACAAAAGAGAATGTGAATGTTTTTCAAACAATACACTTTTTCTTTTTTCCATTCGTGGTCCTGGCTATTAGGTAGCTTCCTTCATAGGATGGTTTAGGTAGTCAACTATCTTCCGTTTTGTGAACTCCTGTCTACTAGGGCCCCATCATCTGCATCTAGCCAAGAAAATGGGAAAGAGGGGCTAGGGAGATGGCTCAGCAGTTAAAGGCACTTGCTTGCAAAGCCTGCTGGCTGGAGTTTAATTCCCTAGGACCCATGTAAAGCCAGATGCACAAAGTGGTGCATGTATCTGGTGTTTGTTTGCAAATGACAAGAGGCTCTGGTGTGCCGTTCTCTCTCTCTCTCTTTGCAGGTAAATAAATAATATAAAAAATAGTTACTAGGCTGGAGAGATGGCTTAGGGGTTAAGGCGCCTGCCTCCTAAGCCTAAGAACACTGGTTCCAATCTCCAGTGGTTCCAATCTCCAGGTCCCACATTTAGCCAGATGCAAAGTGATGCAAGGGCGCAATGCCACAATGCCGCACTTGACCACAAGGGGGCACACACATTTGGATTTCGTTCGCAGCAGCTGAGACACTGCTGACGTGCCCATCTCTGTCTTCCTCTCTCTCTCTCTCTCTCTCTCTCTCTCTCTCTGTGTCTCTCTCCAAAAAAAATAAAAATAAAAAAAATATGGGCTGGAGAGATGGCTTAGCGGTTAAGGCATTTGCCTGCGAAGCCTAAGGACCCTGGTTCGATTCTCCAGGTCCCACATAAGCCAGATGCACAAGGGGGCACGTGCATCTGGAGTTTGTTTGCAGTGACTAGAGGCCCTGGAGTGCCCATTCTCACTCTCACTCTCTCTCTTTCCCTCTCTCTATCTCTAATAAATAAGTAAATAAAATAAAAATCTTTAAAAAACATATAAAAAAATAAAAAAAAAAAAAGTTAAAAAAAAAGTTACTATATTTAAAGTTCTAGCCTAGGGTAGAGAGAGTGCTCGGTAGTTAGAGGTGTTTGCTTGTGAAAGTCTGATGGCTCAAGTTTGATTCCCCAGTGCCCACATAAAGCCAGATGCACAGGGTGGCTGGAGTGTCTGGAGCTCATTTGAAGTAGCAGGAAGTTACTTATGTAGTGCCCAGTTCACGGCACCCCCCCAGAGACCACCAAAGAGTCCAGACACGTATGCAAAGCAAAAAGCTTTATTTTGGGCTTAAGCTCGGACTCTCAACTTCACCAACACAGTGGATCCGTACAAGAGCCTCGAGCTGCGTTTGGGAGCAGCTTTTATTGGGTTCAACAAAGGGAAGGGAAATTTCTAATATGATTGATTATGCAGCAGCTGAGGAACGTTTAGCTTATTTTGTCAGATTGGCTCCTTATTTTGGTCAGCATGGTCTTCCCAGTAACTGTTTGTTCTTACATTCTGGGAACCTGACCTGAGTTTAGCCTGAGGCCTGTAAGGCCGCTGAAGCCTACACTTTGGTTTTTGGGCCTTTCACTTACTTTCCCTCTCTCTTTCTCTCAAATAAATAAAAAAAAAAAAAATCTGTAAAGCCCAAGAAGGAACATGCGTTCTTTTTCTAATGTTCCACAGGGAAGACACAGCTGCCTCCCCATATCCTGCTTGGAGCACAAGAGGAGCAAGAAGTGGGAAATGGACTTCAGTCATTTGTCCTACAAGCCTATGATCTTGGAAGATCAAGGCAGATGTTTTTTTTTTTTTTTTTTTTTTTTTTTTTTTTTTCAAGGTAGGGTTTCACTCTAGTCCAGGCTGACCTGGAATTAACTATGTAGTCTCAGGGTGGCCTCGAACTCTCGGTGATCCTCCTACCTCTGCCTCCCGAGTGCTGGGATTAAAGGCGTGCGCCACCACGCCCGCCAAGGCAGATGTTTTTGTACGTGTGGTGTGTGTGTATGCCCAAATGTGTGTGTGTGGGTGTGGTGGTGCACGCCTTTAATTTAACTGGGAGGCAGAGGTTTATTTTTATCCTGTTTCAGGTCAGCCTATGTGTGTCACATGGGTAGAATAGTATGTGGACATAAACCTTCCTGCAAAGAATTGACTTCACCCAAAACTCATGTTAAAAATCAGTGCTAGGCTCAGGGCTGGGATGTGGTGGCGTGTGTTGCTGACGATTGAAACCAGGGCCTTGTACAATCCCAAAAAGCACTCAGGAGGCAGAGGTAGGAGGATCTCTGAGAGTTCAAGGAATTCACTATGTACCCTGAGACTACACTCTCAGTAATTCCAGGTCAGTCTGGACCAGAGTGAGACCCTTTAACTTTTTATTTTTATGTTTTACAAAACCTGGGTAAAAAAAAAAAAAAAAACTCATGTTAAAAAATGCTAGGAGGGCTGGGCGTGGCTTAATCCCAGCACTAAGGCAGAGGTGCCTGCTGAGAGTTCAAGGCCACCCTGGACCCTGGTTCAATTCCCCAGGACCAGAGTGAGACCCTACCTTGCAAAACCAGATGCACAAGGGGGGGAAATGGCAAGACATGCATCTGGAGTTCTTTTGCAGGACCCATGGCCAGATGCACAAGGCCATCTGGAGTTCTTTTGCATGCCCATTCTGCCCATTCCTCTTCCTCTCTCTCTCTCTCTCAAATAAATAAAGAAATAAAACTTAAAAAAAAATTTTAGGAAGCTGGGCGTGGTGGCGCACGCCCTTAATCCCAGCACTCGGGAGGCAGAGGTAGGAAGATCGCCGTGAGTTTGAGGCCACCCTGAGTCTACATAGTTAATTCCAGGTCAGCCTGGACCAGAGTGAGACCCTACCTTGCAAAACCAAAAAAAAAAAAAAAAAAAAAAATGCTGAGAATGGGAATGGGACTGGGGAAATGGCTTAGTGGTTAAGGCCTTTGCTCAAAGCCTAAGGACCCGGGTTTGATTCCCCAGGACCCACATAAGCCAGATGCACAAGGGAGCACATGTGTCTGGAGTTTGTTTGCAGTGGCTGGAGGCCCTGGCATGCACATTCTCTTTCTCTAACTTCCTCTTCCTCTCTCTCTTTCTCAAATAAATAAATAAAAATATATTTTTAAGCCAGGCATGGTGGCGCACGCCTTTAATCCCAGCACTTGGGAGGCAGAGGTAGGAGGATCGCCGAGGCCACCCTGAGACTACATAGTTAATTCCAGGTCAGCCTGGACCAGAGTGAGACCCTACCTTGCAAAACCAAAACAAACAAACAAACAAACAAACAAACAAACAAACAAACAAACAAAAAACCCATATATATATATTAATGCTGGGAAGATGCACAAGGTGGCACATGTGTCTCTCTGGAGTTTGTTTGCAGCAGCTGGAGGCCCTGGCATGCCATTCTCTCTCTCTGCTCTTTCTCTCTTAAATAAATAAATAAAAATAAATGCTGGGAAGCTGGGTGTGGTGGTGCACGCCTCTAATTCCAGCACTCGGGAGGCAGAGGTAGGAGAAGCAACGTGAGTTCGAGGCCACCCGGAGACTACATAGTGAATTCCAGCATGTATGATTACCCGGAACCCACATAAGCCAGATGCACAAGGTGGTGCATGTGTCTGGAGTTCCTTGCAGTGGCTGGAGACCCTGCCATATTCACTCTCTCTGTCTGCCTCTTTCTCTCTCTCTTTTTTTTTAAATATATTTATTTATTTATTTATTTATTTATTTATTTATTTATTTATTTATTTATGAGATAGAGAGGCAGAGAGAGACAGAGAGATAGAAAGAGAATGGGCATGCCAGGGCATCCAGCCACTGCAAACAAACTCCAGATGCATGCGCCCCCTTGTGCATCCGGCTTATGTGGGTCCTGGAGAATTGAACCCGGGTCCTGTGGCTTTGCAGGCAAATGCCTTAACCGCAAAGCCATCTCTCCAGCCCCATTTCTCTTTTGTTTTTTGAGGTAGGGTCTTACTCCATCTCAGGCTGGAATTCACTCTGTATTCTCAGGCTGGCCTTGAACTCATGGGGATCCTCCTACCTCTGCCTCCCAAGTGCTGGGATTAAAGGTGTGCGCCACCACGCCTGGGTTCTCTCTCTCTCTTAAATAAACTAATTAAATTAAGAAAGAGTTTGAGGCCAGCCTGCCTCTAGGTAATAATAATGCCTGAGGCTACTAAATTAACTTCTGGGAACATTTCTCATGATATCTTTTAAAAATTTTTTTTATTTTTATTTTTTAGAGAGAGACACAGAGAGAGAGAGACAGAGAGAGAGGGAGAGGAAAACAGATAGAGAATGGGTGCACCAGCAGTGTCTCAGCTGCTGTGAACGAAATCCAGATGTGTGCGCCCCCTTGTGGGCAAGTGCGGCATTGTGCCCTTGTGTCACTTTGCATCTGGCTAAACGTGGGACCTGGAGATTGGAACCGCTGGAGATTGGAACCAGCGTTCTTAGGCTTAGCAGGCAGGCGCCTTGATCGCTAAGCCATCTCTCCAGCACTCTGATGATATCTTAAAACAGTGGTGTTACAGCCAGGCATGGTGGGGCACTCCTTTAATCCTACCACCTGGGGGCAGAGGCATGAGTTTGAGGCCACCCTGAGACTACACAGTGAATTCTAGCCTGTGCTAGAGTGAGACCCTACCTCTGAAAAACAAAACAAAACAAAACAAAACAAAACAAAACAAAACAAAACAAAAAATAGTGGTGACAAGATTTTATTTTGCTCTAATAGATTTTTTTTTTTTTTTGGTTTGAAGAATTATCTCCAGGGCTGTTATAATAAATCCATGCTTTTGTTCAAGACTGTGTAACTGTCCCTCTGTGTGCTTAATAACCATATGTAGAAGCCACCAATTGAGAGACAGGAGCTAAAAAGGACAGCCAATATTTTGGTCCCTGCTCTAACATCAAAGAGGCCCAGGAGATGAAGGGACACTTCTAGAGTTCTGGAGAATCCCATCACTCTTTTTTTTTTTTTTTAAACTTTTAATGGTTTTTTTTTTTTAAATGTATTTTATTATTAGAGAGAGACAGTGTGGAAGAGGCAGATAGAGAGAGAATGGACACACCAGAGCCTCTAGCCACTACAAATGAATTCCAGATGCATGCACCACTTTGTGCAGCTGGCTTGCGTGGGTACTGGGGAATTGAACTTAGGTCCTTAGGCTCTGCAGGAAAATGCCTTAACTACTAAGCCATCTCTCCAGTCCCTCCTGTTACTAAGTCACCTATCTTCTTTTTTGTAGGGGGAGAGGGAGGTTTCAAGGTAAGGTCTCCTTCTATGTTTTAGCCCAAGCTGACCTAGAATTCACTATGTAGTTTCAGGGTGGCCTCAAACTCCTACTTCTGCCTCCAAGTGCTGGGATTAAAGGCATGCACCACCATGCCCAGCAGTCTCTCTAAACTTTAACAATTTTTTTAAAAGGAGAAAGCTGGCTGAACATCACCTTTCAACTATCTCTGTTTCTTCACTATGAACTGAATATGACCAGCTGCCTCAAGCTCCTGCCATCATGGTGGACTGCAACTTGGAACTGTAAACCGGGATAAACCCTCCCCTCTTAAACTGATTTTGTAGCATATTTTGTCCTGGCAATGAGAAGGTAACTAATACAAGCTTTTTTCATTGTTTGCCATAGGTCAAGAGTTACTTTCAGTTTCTGAAAGGCAAGCTGTCCTTCCTGACTCTCATGGCCCCATTTAGCTTCCAGTAGCAACAACAAATTGTGTCTCATGAGCTACAAGTGTTCCTGACTCTCGTGCTACATCTCTTACTTAAAAGTTGGGTGATTATAGGCATTAATCACATGTACAACATACTTTCTTTTTTAAAAAATTATTTTTTATTTTTATTTTTGGAGAGACACAGAGAGAGAGAGAGAGAGAGAACCAAATCCAGATGTGTGCGCCCCCTTGTGGTCAAGTGCGGCATTGCGCCCTTGCGTCACTTTGCACCTGGCTAAACGTGGGACCTGGAGATTGGAACCGCTGGGAGATTGGAACCAGCGTTCTTAGGCTTAGGAGGCAGGAGCCTTAACCCCTAAGCCATCTCTCCAGCCCACAACATACTTTCTTATCAATACTTGGATTTGTGTTTTATTAAATAACTGGCAATGATCGCCTAACTGAGTCAGCACACTGGATCACAAAAAATGTTCTCTCTAAACCGGGGCCGTGGTGGCGCACACCTTTAATCCCAGCACTGGGGATGCAGTGGTAGGAGGATCACCATGAATTTGAGGCCACGCTGAGACTACATAGTGAATTCCAGGTCAGCCTGGGCTGGAGTGTGACCCTACCTAAAACCATTAAAAAAAAATTCTCTCTTTTGCTTCTTTTTCGAAAAAAAAATATTTATTTGCAAGGGGGAGAGAGAAAGACAGCAAGCGAGTGAGAATGGGCATGCCAGGGCCTCCAGCCACTGCAACTTAACTTCAGATACATGTGCCACTTTGGGCATCTGGCTTCATGTGGGTACTGGGGAATTGAGCCTGGTTCGTTAGGCTTTATAGGTTAGCACCTTAACTGCTGATCAATCTTTCCAGCTCTCTCTTTTGCTTCTTGTGGAAGTATTGTAGTTATATATATATATATATATATGATGTAGTCTCAGGGTGGCCTTGAACTCTCGGCGATCCTCCTACCTCTCTGCCTCCCGAGTGCTGGGATTAAATGGGTGCGCCACCACACCCGGCTTGTAGTCTTATATTTTACACTTAGGGCTATAGTCAGCTTGGATTAATGTTATATAGTGTGTAGTATGGGTTTCTTTCTTTTTTCTTTTTTGTAGTTTTTCGAGGTAGGGTCTCACTCTAGTCCCAGGCTGACCTGGAATTCACTCTGTAGTCTCAGGGTGGCATCAAACTCACGGTGATTCTCCTACCTCTGCCTCCTGAGTGCTGGAATTAAAAGCATGCGCCACCATGCCGAGATTCTTCTTCTTCTTCTTTTTTTTTTTTTAAAAATATATTTTATTTATTTATTTGAGAGAGAGAAAGAGGCAGAGATAGAGAGAAAGAATGGTTGTGCCAAGGCCTCCAGCCACTGCCAATGAACTCCAGATGCCTGTGCCCCTTATGCATCTGGCTTATGTGGATCCTGGAGAATCGAACCAGGATCCTTTGGCTTTGCAGGCAAACCCCTTAACTACTAAGCCATCTCTCCAGCCCTGGGCTTACTTCTTTTTATATGAATATCTTGACTTTTGTATACTTTTACATACTAAACAGATCAGTTGTTATCCTGCAAAGAAGCAGCTTTTATTATTATTATGTTTTTGCTAATTGTTCTGGTGGAGTGTTATATGCTGTTGTGATATACAGCACAGAAGGATGTCACCTGTAATCATTGGCTGTGAGGGAAGGCACTTAACCAGTTCTGTTTTGCTGTATTTCATTGTTTTTCAGATCTCCTTCTTTGCAGCATAGAACAGCCAGGGTCAGGACAGCAGAGTGTCTAACGAAGCTGAGTCTGCAAAACTCACTATAGTGCTGAGAAGAAGCATCAGTGGAGTGGTCAGCACTGAGACATCTCTATCACACTCTCCAAGGCTTAGGGACCATTGAGGAAGAGGCGATAGAAAGAATGTAAGTGCCAAAGAAAGGAAGGGGGGAGTGCTTTGCAATACTGTCTTTAGGCAGGAAGCAGCCATGGCATTCATGACCTCACAGTGGCTGAGTTACCTATAGAAGACCTACATAATAGGAGAGGAAAAAGATAATGTCAAAATAGAAAATGGACTAGTTGGAAAGAAGGAATTCAGTGGAGTGGAAAGGGGAGAGGGAAAGGGGAGCGTGTGGGAGGGGTTTATAATCATGGTATATTGTCTGTATGTATGGGGTTGTCAATAAAAAGTTAAAATAGGGCTGGAGAGATGGCTTAGTGGTTAAGGCATATGCCTGCAAAGCCTAAGGACCCTGGTTTGATTCTCCAGGTCCCATGTAAGGCAGAAGCACATGGTGGCACATGCATCTGGAGTTCATATGCAGTGGCTAGAGGCCCTGGCGCACCCATTCTCACTCTCTCCCTCTCTCTGTCTCAAATAAATAAATAAATAAATAAATAAATAAATAAATAAATAAATAAATAAATAAAAAATAAAACAATAAAAGTTAAAATAAAGGGCATGGAGAGATGGCTTAGCAGTTAAGGCACTTACTGCAAAGCCAAAGGACTCAGATTCAATTCCCCAGGACCCACATAAAGCCAGATGTGCAATGTATCTGGAGTTTGTTTGCATATGCAATGCATCTGGAGTTTGTTTGCAGTGGCTAGAGGCCCTGGTGCACCCATTATCTTTCTCTATCTCCCTCTCTCTCAAACAAATGAATAAAAATAAAATTTCAAAAAAGGTTAAGGGTTGGAGCAATGGTTTCGCTGTTAAGGTGCTTGCCTCCAAAGCCCAAACACCCAGGTTCTATTCCCCAGTACCCACATAAGCCAGATGCACAAGGTGGTGCATGTGTCTGGAATTCGTTTGCAGTGGCTAGAGGATCTGGTGCGCCCATTATCTCTCTCTCTCTCTCAAATAAATAAGTAATAAAATATTTTTAAAAGTTAAAAAAATAAATAAAAGAAGCTGAGTCTGGAGCCAAAGAACGGGGCCCAAGTTCAGAGGTATTCTGCCAAGATAGCTAGCTGTGTACCACTTGCATGAGCTGAACTGAACTGACTGAGGAGTGGCCTAAGAGGAAAGTGCTGTAGGACCTGGTACCCAATGACTGGAAAGTAAGGTAGAAACCTATCAATTTTGGAATCATAAGTTTTATATTATGTGCACTCTACAGAGAAAAATAAACACATCTGAAGAGATAGGTGATGAGTAACAATTTGCTGCTTTGCCCTGGGGGACTGATTACGTCTGATCTAACTTAAGTGATTGCAGGTAGACAGGTCCTAGCACAGCCGTCTGTTTCATAAGTGTCTTAAGGAGCCCTCTTAAATTGTGGAGTACTTCCAGAAGGAAATAAGAGTTCACAGGTTAGATTTTTGCGTAATCTTTGTCCAGAACGCTTCCATTTTGTTAGTTAAGATGTTGTAGTTTTTATTTAATTTGCATGTATAGTTCAATTTGATTTTGTTCCCCCCTTCCCCGCCCCCGTACAGGTAGGGTCTCCCTCTAGCCCAGGCTGATGTCGAACTCAGCGATCCTCCAAAGGCGTGGCCACCACACCTGCCAGCAGCCGTATTTCTTAGGTCTCAGCCTCCCCAGGGCGAGGATTACAGGTTTGCGCCACACCAGGAACTCTGACCCCACCCTCTCTCCGAGGTCCAATCGGACACCGCCCCGCGCAGCCGGCTGGCCAATCACAGCCCGTCTTTCCCGAGTCGCTCGTGCGCGTGACGTCAGCCGCGTGTGGTGGGCGTGGCCGGGGGAAGATGGCGGCGCCCGTGGCTCCCGAGCATCCACAAGCGTCCGCGGCTCCTCAGCTCCCCGTGTGTCTGCTCGTCCTGGGCATGGCGGGGTCCGGAAAAACTACCTTTGTGCAGGTGCGCGGGAGGTAGTGTGGGGCTGGGGGCGATGGGAAGGCCGGGGAGAAAGGGAGGGAGGTGGCTGTCGAGTTGGAGTTCCGGGCGCGTGGACAAGCCCCCGACTCCGGTTCTTTCCGTCGGGGCGGAGACTCCAGCCCGGGCGGGGGAGGCGGCTTTCTGTGCATGTATGTATGTATGTGTGTAGATCTATCTATCTGTCTATATTTTATATAATTATATAAAATTAAATTATATATATATATATATATATCGATCTACACACACACACTCTCTCTCTCTCTCTCTCTCTCTGCTAGCACACATGGTTTCGGGGGAAGTATTCCTGAATGCAGTTCCCATGTGCCAGGCACTGGGAATGTAGCGGGAATCAAGTTGACAGGTTCCTGCTTTCACGGAGTTAATGTTTGAGTGAAGGAGATGGCAGAGAAACCCTTAGAGACACGTAAGAATTCAGTGAAGAGAAGTGGAGCAGGGAGGCTGTGATAGGTTGGTAATAAAGCGGGATAACATTCGAACTGAGGGTTGATAGTTGGCACAAGCATATTCCGGTAGAAGGAAATAGTAAAGGAATGGAAGGTCCCTGGTCCTTTGATCCTCACCCATGACCCTCTCCCCATGTTTCTGCAGAGGCTCACGGGACACCTGCACAGCCAAGGCTCTCCACCTTATGTGATCAACTTGGACCCAGCCGTACATGAAGTCCCCTTTCCTGCCAATATTGGTGAGTGAACTGTCCTGGCATTGTGTGAAGTGTCTCACAGAGCATGGACAGCCTCCAACCTGGCAGTTTTCTGTTTTCTGTTTGTTTGTTTGTTTGTTTGTTTCTTTCTTTCTTTCTTTCTTTCTTTCTTTCTTTCTTTCTTTCTTTCTTTCTTTCTTTCTTTCTTTCTTTCTTTCTTTCTTTCTTTTTGGTTTTTCGAGGTAGGGTCTCACTCTGGCCCAGGCTGACCTGGAATTCACTATGCGGCCTCAGGGTGGCCTTGAACTCACAGCAATTCTCCTACCTCTGCCTCCCAACTGCTGGGATTAAAGGCGTGAGCTACCATACCCAGCTTCTGTTTTCATTTTTTTAACTTTTTTTTTTTTTAAAAACATTTTAATTATTTGAGAGCAGAGAGAGATAGAAGAGAAACAGAGAATGGGTGCACCAGGGGCCTCCAGCCACTGCAAATAAACTCCATATGCATAAGAGCCACCTTGTGCATCTGGCTTTACATGGGTACTAGGGAAACGAATTCAGGTCATTAGGCTCTGAGGCAAGTGCCTTAACCTCTGAGCCATCTCTCCAGCCCAATTTTAATTTTATTTTTTTTGAGGTAGGGTTTCACTCTAGTCCAGGCTGACCTGGAATTCACTATGTAGTCTCAGGGTGGCCCCAAACTCACAGTGATCCTCCTACCTTTACCTCCCTAGGGCTGGGATTAAAGGCATGCACCACCATGCCCAGCTGCTTCTTTTTTTAAATTTTTTTAAGAGGTAGGGTTTCACTCTATCTAGCCCAGGCTGAACTGGAACTCACTCTGTAGTCCCAGGCTGGCCTCAAACTCACAGCGATCCTCCTACTTCTGCCTCCCAAGTGCTGGGATTAAAGGCAGACATTGCTACACTGGGTAATTTTTAAAAATTAATTAATTAATTTTTTTTTGGGGGGGTTGGAGGTAGGGTTTCACTGTTGCCCAGGCTGACCTGTAATTCACTATGTCTCAGGGTGGCCTTGAACTCACAGGATCCTCCTACCTCTGCCTCCAGAGTGCTGGGATTAAAGGTGTATGCCACCATACATATATATATATATATATATATATATATATATATATTTTTTTTCGAGGTAGGGTTTCATTCTAGCTCAGGCTGACCTGGAATTCACTATGTAGTCTCAGGATGGCCTTGAACTCATGGCAGTCCTCCTAACTCTGTCTCCCAAGTGCTGGGAGTGCGCCACCATTCCCGGCTTTTAATTTTTTTTTTTAAAGAACGAAAAGAGGGGCTAGAGAGATGGCTTAGTGGTTAAGGCGCTTGCCTGTGAAGCCTAAGGACCCAGGTTTGATTCCCTAGCACCCATGTAAGCCAGATAGATAAACAAGGTGGTGCATATATATGGAATTTGTTTTCAGTGGCTGGAGGTCCTGGCATACCCATTCTCTCTCTATATGTCCCCCTCAAATAAATAAAATAAAATATTTAAAAATTATTAAAAATAAAAGAGGGCTGGAGAGATGGCTTAGCAATTGGGGAGCTTGTCTGCAAAGCCAAAGGACCCAAGTTTGATTTCCCAGGACCCATGTAAGCCAAAGGACCCAAGTTTGATTTCCCAGGACCCATGTAAGCCAGATGCACAAGGTGGCACATGTGTCTGGAGTTCATTTGCAGCAGCTGGAGGCCCTGGCATGCCCATTTTCTCTCTCTCAAATAAATAAAAATTAAAAAAAACAACAACAGGAAAAAGATATGTGGAGCTGGACATGCATGGTGGCACATGTCTTTAATCCCAGCAGTTGGGAGGCAGAGGTAGGAAGATTGTAAATTTGAGGCCACCTTGAGACTATATAGTGAATTCCACATCAGCCTGGGCTGGAGAGAGACCCTACCTCAAAAAAAAAAAAAAAAAAAAAAAAAAAGGCCGGGTGTGGTGGTGCACGTTTTTAATTACAGCACATGGGAGGCAGAGGTAGGAGCATCACCGTGAGTTTAAGGCCATCCTGAGAACTGCATAGTGAATTCCAGGTCAACCTGGACTAGAGTGAAACCCTACCCCAAAAAGGAAAAAAAAAAAAAAAAAAAAAAAAAAAAAAAAAAAAAAAGTGGAAAGTAACTCAGATACCACGAGAAAACCTTCCTTTTATCTTGCAGAAGGAGCAGGTAAGGGTTGGCAATAATTATTGATAGAGTCCTTGCCTAGCATGCATAAAGCCCTTGGATTTAATCCCCAGCACCCCACAAAACTGGATATCATAGTTCATATCTATAACCTCAGCTTTTGGGAGGTGGAGGCAGGAGCATCAGAAGTTTAAAGTCATCCTCAGCTACATAGTGAGTTTGAGGCAGCTCAAGCTACCTGAGACCCTGTCTTTAAAACAAAGCAAAGCAAAGCAAAACAGCAGAAATGACTTTGGAGGCCTGCTGGCTTAATGTAGAGGTTAATCTGTGTTAAATTCCTATCTCCTCCCTCTTCTCCCCTCAGATATCCGGGACACTGTGAAGTATAAAGAAGTCATGAAGCAGTATCCTTTTCTACTCCACTTGTGGTGACTTCTTCCAGCACAAAACTCTCTTCCTTTAAGTAGTTTTTTCTTTAAGGTGTCAGATGGAGGTAGGGGAAGTGTTTGAGATATTTAGAAATACATTTAAACATGTGAGTTCAGGTTCTTACCATCTCCTCAGAGTACAGATTGTTGTAACTAGATCAGATTGCTTTGGATAATGGATGTTTTCGTTGTTGACTATGCTTCAGACCAGGAAACTCATAGAGGAGTGTTTAGTTGGATTCATTTCTAGTACATTTCTTCATGGCATGTGTAGATGCCCATATAGATAGTAGGTAACTCCCTATAGGCTAAGAAGATTAATTCTACTCAACAGGTTTGATTACTTAGAGTATACATGATTACTGAGAATATACATAATCTTTTAAAAAATTTTAAAACTTTTTTTTATTTTTTGAGGTAGGGTCTTGCTGTAGCTCAGGCTGACCTGGAACTAGCTATATTGTCTCAAGGTGTCCTCAAACTCACAGTGATCCTTCTACCTCTGACTCCCGAGTGCTGGGATTAAAGGTGTGTGCCATCACACCCGGCTCTGTTCTTTTTTTTTTTTTTTTTTTTTGAAGAATTTTAAATGATTTATCTTATGGGAGAGAGAGAGAGAGAGAATATGGGTGTCCCAAGGCTTCTACCTACTGCAAATTAACTCCAGATGCGTGTGCCACTTTGTGCATCTGGCTTTATTTAGGTACTGGGGAATTGAACCTGGGTCCTTAGGCTTTGCAGGCAAGCACCTTAAATGTTGAGCCATCTCCCTAGACCCTATACATGATCTTAGTGGTTAATGCCAGCACGCTGTCTCTGTCTGACTCAAAGTTTGGTCACTTTGCTGTCTTCATGGTGTGTGGCCATACCTAAGATGGTTAACTAGGAAGTCGTTGATAGTGAATGAATTCCTATGACACTGGGGTTATGTGACTGTCAAGGACTAGGTTGTCAGTATCCGTTAATGGGACACTAATGCCATGATGCTATTTGGATGAGTAATAATCGAGGTGTGAACTGTACAACCTAATGTATGCAATTTAAATCTTCAACTGAGTGTCAGATACGGACTTGGGCCAAATGGTGGCATAGTGACATCGCTCAATCTCTTTACTACCAGATTTGATCAGGTATGCCACTCGGGGGTGGGGGGGAGGGATCCCTGGTTTTATGTTCAAATGAGATCGTACTGTAATTGGCTTCTTTTTCTTTTAGGTAATGAAATTTATTGAGAAGGCCCAGAACACATTCAAGTAAGTGATTTTCATTGAATACCTATTTATTACCCTGTGGTTGATGTAATTTGTAGACTTTTTTTTTCTTTTTTGGTTTTTCTAGGTAGGGTCTTCCTCTAGCCCAGGCTGACCTGGAACTCACAGTGTAATCTCAGGGTGGCCTTGAACTCATGGTGATCCTCCTACCTCTGCCTTCCAAATGTTGGATTAAAGATGTGCACCACCATTCTAACAAGGTTTTTTGTTTTTTGTTATGTTTGTTTGTTTATTATTTATTTATTTGTTTGTTTTTGTTTTTGTTTTTTCAAGATAGGGTTTCACTCTAGTTCAGGCTGACCTGGAATTCACTATATAGTCTCAGGGTGGCCTCAACCTCATGGCAGTCTTCCTGTCTCTGCCCCCTAAGTGCTGGGATTAAAGGCTGCATCACCACACCCAGCTTTTTTTTTTTTTTTTTAGGTAAGGTCTTGCTGTAGCCCAGGCTGACCTGGAATTCACTATATAGTCTCAGGGTGGCCTGAAACTCATGGCGTCCTCTTGCTTCTGCCTCGAGTGCTGGGATTAAAGGTGTGTGTCACCACGCCCGGCTGTTTCTGGACTTTTGAGAGAATCTGAGATACCTTTGAACTCTGAAACAGTGTTGATTAAGATGAAGTTATTTAAGCTGGTTGTGGTGGCGTACGCCATTAATCCCAGTACTGGGGAGGCAGAGGTAGGAGGATCGCCATGAGTTCAAGGCCACCCTGAGACTGCATAGCGAATTCCAGGTCAGCCTGGGCTAGAGCCAGACCCTACCTCAAAAAAAAAAAAAAAAAAAAAAAAAAAAAAAAAAAAAAAAGAAGTTATTTAGAAGTGATAGAAGATAGAGATAGACAAGAGGTAAATTTACTATTATCACATTCTTTTTGTTTTGTTTTGTTTTTCCAGGTCACTCTAGGCTAACCTGGAATTCATGTGGTAGTCTCAGGGTGGCCTTGAACTCACAGTGATCTTTCTACCTCTGACTCTCAAGTGCTGGGATTAAAGGCATGCGCCACCACACTCGGCTTTTATTTATTTATTTTTGGTTTTTCAATGTAGCATCTTATTCTAGCCTAGGCTGACCTGCAATTCACTCAGTAGTCTTAGGGTAGCCTTGAACTCATGGTGATTGCCCTGCCTCTGCTTCCCAAGTGCTAGAATTAAAGGTATGTGCTGCCATGCCTGGCTTCTTTTCTTTTCATATATATGTGTATATGTGTGTGTATATACACATATACATACATACATACATATATACATATGACACACACCTTTATGAGAGAAAGAGGAGAGAGAGAATTGGTGCACCAGGGCCTCCAGCCACTGCAATCGAACTCCAGATGCATGTGCCACCTTGTGTGCATGTGTGACCTTGTGAGCTTGTGTTATCTTGTGGCTTATATGGGACCTGGAGAGTTGAACATTGGTATTGGTGTACATTTTGAAATATATTTGTTTAAATCCTTTGCTCATTTTATTTACTTTTTAATTTATTTTTGTGGTGCCAGGGATTGGACCCAGGGTCTTGAATTTCTACAATGATGCACAGACCTTGTCTTATCATTTGTCCCTATCCCTAAATTTGCCAATTTAAAAAATATATTCAGGGTTGGAGAAATGGCTTGGCCATTAAGGTGCCTGCCTGCCAAGCCTAAGAATGCCTGTTTGATTCTCTAGGTCCCATGTTAGCCAGACGCAAGTGACGCAAGGGTGCAATACCACACACCACAAGGGGGCGCATACATGTGGAGTTTGTTCATGGCTGAGATGCCGCTGGCATGCCCATTCTCTATCTCTCTCTCTCAAAAAAAAAAAAAAAAAATATATATATATATATATATATATTGCTATATGTATATATATGTATATTCATTGCCTTTGTTTATTTTTATTTTTATTTTTATTTTTGAGCGACAGGCAGACAGAGAAAGAGGCAGGGAGAGAATGGGCATGCCAGGGCCTCTAGCCACTGCAAATGAACTCCAGATGCATGCGCTGCCTTGTGCATCTGGCTTACATGAGTCCTGGGGAATCGGAGCCATGAACCGGGTCCTTAAACTACAGGCAAGTGCTTAACCACTAAACCATTTCTCCAGGTGGTTACATTGGGGAGTCTCAGAAGGATTGCTGTGAGTTTAGAGTCAGACTCTACCTTGAAAAAACAAACAAAACAAATTAAAAAATATATATATTTAATATTTTTATTTATTTGAGAGAGAGATAGAAATAGGCAGGTAGAGAGAGAGAATGGTGCACCAGGGCCTCTAGCCACTGCAGATGAATTCCAGATGCGTGTACCCTCTGTACATATTGCTTATGTGGGTCCTGAGGAGTCAAATCTGGGTCCTTTGGCTTTGCAGGCAAGTACCTTAACTGTTAAGCCATCTCTCCAGCCAAATTGAAATATTTTTGTTTTTATTTAGTTTTGAGGTAGTGTCTTGCTCTAGTCCAGGCTGACCTGGAATTCACTCTGTAGTCTCAGGGTGTCCTTGAACAGTCTCAGGGTGATCCTCCTACCTCTGCCTCCCAAGTGCTGGGATTAAAGGTGTGTGCTACCATACCTGGTAAATTTACCCATTTCAAGTGTACATGTCAGTGGTTATTTATTTATTTACATATTTTTTACATTTAAAACATTTTATTTATTAGAGGAAGGAGGGAGGGAGAGATTGAGAGAATAGGCATGCCAGGGCCTCTAGCCACTGCAAACAATTCCAGACACATGGGCCACATCTGGCTACATGGGACCTGGCAAATTGAACCTGGATTCTTAGGCTTTGTAGTCAAGTGCCTTTACCACTAAGCCATCTCTCTAGCCTCTCAATGCTTTTAGTACCTTCACAGGACCAGGCAGAGTTGTGCAACCATCACCACAGTCAATTTTAGAACATTGTCATCACTTTTGAAGTATTCTGTAGCCCTCCATCTTTTCTATTCTCCATCCCTGTCCATATGAATCCAGATGGGGCTGGAGAGATGGCTCAATGGTTAAGGTGCTTGCTTGCAAAATCTAATGACTTGGGTTTGATTTCCCTGAGTAATCCATGTAAAGCCAGATGCACAAAGAGGTGCATGTATCTGGAGTTCATTTGCAGTGGCTAGAACCCTGGCATACCCATTTTCTGCTTCTAAAAGTATTTAAATAGAAAGCCAGATTGATCAAAGAGAGTCTGTTCTTTCTTAAGTCTCTTTCTGCAAAAAAGTATTTAAATAGAAAGGTACCAGATTGATCCTCAAGAGTTATGTTCTGATTTTGCTTATCCATTAGTTGTAATGCAGTGTGTTCTGAAACTTACAGTCTACTTTTTTTTTTCTTTTGGTTTTTCAAGGTAAGGTCTCGCTCTAGCCCAGGCTGACCTGGAATTCACTCTGTATTCTCAGGGTGGCCTTGAACTCATGGTGATCCTCCTACTTCTGCCTCCTGAGTGCTGGGATTAAGGCGTGTGCTACCACACCCAGCTCCGTTTACTCTTTGATCATTTGTGGCAGCTCCTTCTCTGCTGCTGCTGCTATTAGCATGCATATTTGACATGGAGGAAATTCTTGGGCTCTATAGCATGCAGATTTAGGGCTGTGGCAGGAAGTTAGACTTGGCAGTGTGCACAGCTTACACAGTCTTGGATCAGCATCGTGTAGTGTTCAGTCTTGGATCAGCATGTAATTGAGTTCTGGGACAATCATCAGAGGATGTAATAGTTCTTTAATGGTCTTCTTGACTCAGATATGTCTTGATTGACACACCTGGACAGATTGAGGTATTCACCTGGTCAGCTTCTGGGACAATCATCACTGAGGCCCTGGTGAGTATTTGAGATTATGGTCATGAGAATAGCTAGGGGTTCCACTGACCCATCAGCTGTGGGACTGACTGCCTGGGACTGTGGGAGGAAGTGGTTCCTGCTTTCCGGGAATGTTGGATTCAGTCCAGAGTACTCACCATTACCTTTGCTGAGGAATGGAAGTAGTAGTTTGGGGACAGGTAATGAACCTTCTAAAACAAGGCTTTAATTCCTCGTGGTTCTAGGCATCCTCATTTCCAACAGTGGTCATCTATGTAATGGACACGTCTCGAAGTACTAATCCAGTGACCTTCATGTCCAACATGCTGTATGCATGCAGGTAATCGAGTATGGGTGGGTATGGTCTCCTGTAATTTATGAGAACTCCTTCTGTTCCTTCCTCTCACATGTATACGCTCCCATTCAAGATGCTCAGCTCAGTGAATGACCGAGTTGGGGGAAAGTCAGAGGCAACGATGTGTGCCATTGGCATTCTCTCTGAGCATATCACTCTGGTGCAGATGCATCTGATAGCTGCTAATGGTTGAGTGAAATCTAGGTCTCCTGTAGAATAGAGTTCTTTGTTCTTAATAGTACTTTTGTTTCTTATGTAGTGTGAAGTGGTAATGAAATTTGTTGCATGAGGAGATACTAGGAATAGAATGTTTCAGAACCTGAGCCAGGCGTGGTGGCATGCCTCTAATCCCAGCTCAGGAGGTGAGATGATCAGGTTCATTACCAACATGGACTAATAGTGAGACCTGCACAGAGTAACTAAAGTACAAAAAGGTTTTTATTTTTTTGTTTCTTATGAGACAGAGAGAGAGGGGAGAGGAAGACAGATAGAGAGATGGCGTGCCAGAAGCCTTGCCTTTTGCCTGAGCCAATCAGCTGCATGCCTGTAATCCTGCATCAGGAGGTGAAGGATGCGAGATTCATTACCAACATGGACCAAGTGTCCCTTGTGTCACTTTGCATCTTTAAACGTGGGACCTGGAGATTGGAACAGAGAGGAGATTGAACCAGCGTTCTTAGGGCTTAGGAGGCAGGCGCTCTAACAGCTGCTGCCATCTCTCCAGTCCTAAAAAGGATTTTTCTGTAATTCTAACATGCATAGGTTTGTTCCTAGTATGTTGGCATTAGGAGAGGAAATACATGCCTTGTGGTTTTCTGCACCAGTGTTCATTCAGACTGAGGAGAAGACAGTGTTAGGAAAGCTGAGAGAATTTAATATGGGGAATGTACAAGAGTCAGCTCCTCATATGTGTCTCTTGTGATAGGTCTAGTGACTATTTTGTTGTATGCAAGAAGTCCTCCCTGATCCACATTTCTGCTTATGAAAGGCAACCTTAGACTATTATTTTTTCAGACAGTGTCTCACTGAAAGCAGGCTGACTTGGAATTCACTATATGGTCTCAGGGTGTGGAGTGATCCTCCTACCTCTCTTGTAATGCTGGGATTGAAGGTGTGTGCCATTCTGTTGTATGCAAGGAAGTATTTTGTCTCCATATATTTATTACTTATGTTAAAAAATAGATAGATACTCAATTAGCTTAACTGTTGTGATCATTTCACAGGGCTGGATATGTATCTAAGCACTGGAGTGGGGCCTTAGCAAACTTAAAGCTTAGGTTCAATCCACCACTGCAAAAAACAAGTAAATCAGTAAAGGGAAATTCAAAATCATGTAGTATACCTTAAGTCTGTAAAACAACATTCATTTTTTTTTCTTCAGGCTTATTGGGGTGTAGTTGACAGATAAAAATACATTGTTGGTGGTGGGTGTGGTGGTTCCACCTTTAATCCCAGACAGGCATGGTAGTGTATGCCTTTGTTTATTTTTATTTTTATTTTTGAGAGCGACAGGCAGACAGAGAAAGAGGCAGGGAGAGAGAATGGGCATGCCAGGGCCTCTAGCCACTGCAAATGAACTCCAGATGCATGCGCTGCCTTGTGCATCTGGCTTACATGAGTCCTGGGGAATCGAGCCATGAACCGGGGTCCTTAGGCTTCACAGGCAAGTGCTTAACCACTAAACCATTTCTCCAGGTGGTTACATTGGGAGTCTCAGAAGGATTGCTGTGAGTTTGAGGCCAGCCTGGAACTACAGAGTGAGTTCCAGGTCAGCCTGGGCTAGAGTCAGACTCTACCTTGAAAAAACAAACAAAACAAATTAAAAAATATATATATTTAATATTTTTTATTTATTTGAGAGAGAGATAGAAATAGGCAGGTAGAGAGAGAGAATGGGTGCACCAGGGCCTCTAGCCACTGCAGATGAATTCCAGATGCGTGTACCCTCTTGTACATATTGCTTATGTGGGTCCTGAGGAGTCAAATCTGGGTCCTTTGGCTTTGCAGGCAAGTACCTTAACTGTTAAGCCATCTCTCCAGCCCAAATTGAAATATTTTTGTTTTTATTTAGTTTTTGAGGTAGTGTCTTGCTCTAGTCCAGGCTGACCTGGAATTCACTCTGTAGTCTCAGGGTGTCCTTGAACAGTCTCAGGGTGATCCTCCTACCTCTGCCTCCCAAGTGCTGGGATTAAAGGTGTGTGCTACCATACCTGGTAAATTTACCCATTTCAAGTGTACATGTCAGTGGTTATTTATTTATTTACATATTTTTTACATTTAAAACATTTTATTTATTAGAGGAAGGGAGGGAGGGAGAGAGATTGAGAGAATAGGCATGCCAGGGCCTCTAGCCACTGCAAACAAATTCCAGACACATGGGCCACATCTGGCTACATGGGACCTGGCAAATTGAACCTGGATTCTTAGGCTTTGTAGTCAAGTGCCTTTACCACTAAGCCATCTCTCTAGCCTCTCAATGGCTTTTAGTACCTTCACAGGACCAGGCAGAGTTGTGCAACCATCACCACAGTCAATTTTAGAACATTGTCATCACTTTTGAAGTATTCTGTAGCCCTCCATCTTTTCTATTCTCCATCCCTGTCCATATGAATCCAGATGGGGCTGGAGAGATGGCTCAATGGTTAAGGTGCTTGCTTGCAAAATCTAATGACTTGGGTTTGATTTCCTGAGTAATCCATGTAAAGCCAGATGCACAAAGAGGTGCATGTATCTGGAGTTCATTTGCAGTGGCTAGGAACCCTGGCATACCCATTCTCAGTCTCTTTCTGCTTACAAATAAAAGTATTTAAATAGAAAGGTACCAGATTGATCCTCAAGAGAGTTATGTTCTGATTTTGCTTATCCATTAGTTGTAATGCAGTGTGTTCTGAAACTTACAGTCTACTTTTTTTTCTTTTGGTTTTTCAAGGTAAGGTCTCGCTCTAGCCCAGGCTGACCTGGAATTCACTCTGTATTCTCAGGGTGGCCTTGAACTCATGGTGATCCTCCTACTTCTGCCTCCTGAGTGCTGGGATTAAAGGCGTGTGCTACCACACCCAGCTCTGTTTACTCTTTGATCATTTGTGGCAGCTCCTTCTCTGCTGCTGCTGCTATTAGCATGCATATTTGACATGGAGGAAATTCTTGGGCTCTATAGCATGCAGATTTAGGGCTGTGGCAGGAAGTTAGACTTGGCAGTGTGCACAGCTTACAGCAGTCTTGGATCAGCATCGTGTAGTGTTCTTTTAGCCTTGCACAGATGTAATAGTTCTTTAATGGTCTTCTTGACTCAGATATGTCTTGATTGACACACCTGGACAGATTGAGGTATTCACCTGGTCAGCTTCTGGGACAATCATCACTGAGGCCCTGGTGAGTATTTGAGATTGTGGTCATGAGAATAGCTAGGGGTTCCACTGACCCATCAGCTGTGGGACTGACTGCCTGGGACTGTGGGAGGAAGTGGTTCTCTTTCCGAGGAATGTTGGATTCCGAGTCCAGAGTACTCACCATTACCTTTGCTGAGGAATGGAAGTAGTAGTTTTGGGGACAGGTAATGAACCTTCTAAACAAGGCTTTAATTCCCTCGTGGTTCTAGGCATCCTCATTTCCAACAGTGGTCATCTATGTAATGGACACGTCTCGAAGTACTAATCCAGTGACCTTCATGTCCAACATGCTGTATGCATGCAGGTAACCGAGTATGGGTGGGTATGGTCTCCTGTAAGGTATGAGAACTCCTTCTGTTCCTTCCTCTCATATTTGGGTTCTGGTTGTATACGTTCCCATTCAGATTTGTTGCTCAGTTGAATGACCGAGTTGGGGGAAAGTCAGAGGCAACGAGATGTGTGCCATTGGCATTCTCTCTGAGCATCTTCCTCACTCATGTGCAGATGCATCTGATAGCTGCTAATGGTTGAGTGAAATCTAGGTCTGGGTAGAATAGAGTTCTTTGGTCTTAATAGTACTTTTGTTTCTTATGTAGTGTGAAGTGGTAATGAAATTGTAACATGAGGAGATACTAGGAACAGAATGTTTTGCCTGAGCCAGGCGTGGTGGCACATGCCTGTAATCCCAGCTCAGGAGGTGAAGGATGGCAGGTTCATTACCAACATGGACTACATAGTGAGACCTGCACAGAGCAACTAAAGTACAAAAAGGATTTTTTATTTTTTTTAGAGAGAGACACAGATAGAGACAGAGAGAGAGGGGAGAGGAAGACAGATAGAGATGGGCGTGCCAGCAGCCTCTCAGCTGCTGCAAACGAATCCAGATGCATGCGCCCCCTTGTGGCCAAGTGCGGCATTGCGCCCTTGTGTCACTTTGCATCTGGCTAAACGTGGGACCTGGAGATTGGAACCGCTGGAGATTGAACCAGCGTTCTTAGGCTTAGGAGGCAGGCGCCTTAACCGCTAAGCCATCTCTCCAGTCCTAAAAAGGATTTTTCTGTAATTCTAACATGCATAGGTTTGTTCCTAGTATGTTGGCATTAGGAGAGGAAATACATGCCTTGTGGTTTTCTGCACTGTGTACATTCAGACTGAGGAGAAGACAGTGTTAGGAAAGCTGAGAGAATTTAATATGGGGGAATGTACAAGAGTCAGCTCCTCATATGTGTCTCTTGTGATAGGTCTAGAAGTGACTATTCTGTTGTATGCAAGAAGTCCTCCTGATCCACATAGAAAACTTATGAAAGGCAACCTTATTATTATTATTTTTTTCAAGGTAGGGTCTCACTGTAGCTCAGGCTGACTTGGAATTCACTATATGGTCTCAGGGTGGCCTCAAACTCACAGTGATCCTCCTACCTCTGCTTCCCTAATGCTGGGATTGAAGGTGTGTGCCACCACGCCCAGCAAGGAAGCTTATTTTGTCTTTATATTTATTACTTATGTTAAAAAAAGATAGATACTCAATTAGCTTAACTGTTGTGATCATTTCACAGGGGCTGGATATGTATCTAAGCACTGGAGTGGGGCCTTAGCAAACTTAAAGCTTAGGTTCAATCCACCACTGCAAAAAACAAGTAAATCAGTAAAGGGAAAGCGAAGATCAAAATCATGTAGTATACCTTAAGTCTGTAAAACAACATTCAGAATTTTTTTCTTCCAGGCTTATTGGGGTGTAGTTGACAGATAAAAATACATTGTTGGTGGTGGGTGTGGTGGTTCACACCTTTAATCCCAGCACTTGGGAGGCAGTGGTGGAGAATTGCCATGAGTTCAAGGACACGCTGAGACTACATAGTGAGTTCCAGGTTAGCCTGGGCTAGAGCGAGACCCTACCCCGAAAAACGAACAACAAAAATACGTTGTTGTTTGGATTGGAAAGATAACTTAGCAGTTAAGGCACTTGCCTGTAATACCACAGGACCCAGGTTCATTTTCCCAGGACCCACGTAATCCAGATGCACAAGGTGGCGTGTTTGTCTGGAGTTTGTTTGCAGTGGCTGGAGGCCCTGGCATGCTCATTCTGTCTCTTTCTCCCTCCCTCTTGTCTCTCTCTCTCAAATAAGTAAATAAAATATTTAAAAAAATACATTGCTGGGCATGATGGCTCATGCCTATAATCTCAATATTCCATAGACTGAGACAGGAGGATTGCTGTGAGTTGAAGGCCAGCCTGGTTATGAGACCCTGTGTCAAAAGACCAAATGAAAAAGAAAAAAATAATAATAAAAATAAAAATAGAGTATATGATGGGTGTGGTGGTGCATGCCTTTAACCCCACCACTCGGGAGGCAGAAGTGGAAGGATCATTGTGAGTTCAAGGCCACCCTGAGACTACATAGTGAATTCCAGGTCAGCCTGAGCTAGAGTGAGATTCTACCTCGAAAAACCAAAAAAAAAATAAAAAGAGTATACATTTACTACCATTTTTTGTAGATGAAAGAAGATAATATACATTAAAGTTCCTACCAGAATGCCTACACGGCAATAGTAGTCAATAAATGTTCATTTTCTCCACTGAATTGAAAAATACAATTATTGGGGGCTGGAGAGAGGGCTTAGCGGTTAAAGCATTTGCCTGTAAAGCCAAAGGATCCTAGTTTGATTCTCTAGGACCCCGTAAGCACAAGGGGGCGCATGTGTCTGGAATTCATTTGCAGTGGTTGGAGGCCCTGGCATACCCATTCTCTTTTTCTGCCTCTTTCTCTCTCTGAAATAAATAAAGTATATTGTTAAAAAATTTAAATAAATACAATTATCTGGAAAATACAGAAAAAAAAGATCAGTGTCAACACATTATTACCGAGTGAGAGTGTGTGTGCTTGTGTTTGTATGAGTTTGTGCATGTGTGTGCTTCTGTTTGGTTTCTATTTGCTTGATGGTGGTGGTCATTTTCCTCTTGGGAGAGGAGACTTAATACCTTGTAAAACTGGGTAACTTTTTATTTTATTTTATTTATTTATTTATTAATTAATTTATTTATTGACAACAAACTATACTTCCATACAAAAGGTGCATAGTATTTTCCTCCCCTCCCCCCATTCCCCTTAAGAACTCCACTCTCCATCATATCCCCTCCCTTTCTCCATTAGTCTCTTTTTTAATTTGATGTCATCATCTTTCACTTCTATTATGAGGGTCTTGCGGAGGTATTGCTAGGCACAGCAAGGTCATGGATATCAAGGCCAATTTCTGTCTGGGCAGTTGCATTGTAAGGAGTCATACCCTTCCTTTGGCTCTTCCATTCTATCCGCCCCCTCTTCTGCAATGATCCCTGAGCCTTGGAGGGTGTGACAGAGGTGTTTCAGTGATGGGCACTCCTCCATCCCTTCTTCTCAGCACTATGTTGCCTTTTGGATCATCCCAGTGGTCATCGCCATCTGAAAAGAGAAGCTTCTCTAACCAGAAGTGAGAGTAGCATTAATATGTGAATATGAGCATTAAGTGTAGTATTTTCCGGGCAGCTTGGTGGGAATAGTATATACATTTAGACAAGAGCATGCTTTATACCCCTAAGGCTCATGACCTTACCTACCATAGATTTTGCTTAGGTTTTTCAGTACCAGGTATGTATTCCCTCCCATAGAGAGGGCCTTCAGTCCAATTATGGAGCAGTTGGTTACCCCACGAGTAGACATGCCACTATTGCACCCGTTCAGTCTTTGGGCCTGTCTGGCCAAATTTGAATATTCAGCGTCCACTGTTTTCACTGCTGATGACTTCTGTCTCCCATACTCTGTATGCAGTGCAGCTTTTTCCAGCTTTCAGTTGGCTGGTCTACAGGGAGAAGGTTTTCTGCTCAGCACCAGCTTGCTTTCTCAGTGACCTTGCCTCTCAGGCAAGAGATGTCTTCAGCAATAGGGTCTTACTATCTGTTTCTCGAGGGAAACCAAGGGCTTTGGCAAACGCCTTTAATGTTTTGGAGGCTACCGGGACCTCCTTGGCCAACAACTCACTGGAAGGTATCCCAACCCAGGCGCTGAAAAATTTCTAGTAACAGTCTACAGCTTCTAGATGTACCATTATTCAAAAAAGTAATTTTACATAAGTCTTATTCACAATCTTTTGAAATTAGATTGACCCTCCCCCTGCCCTTCTTTTATGCATTCTCTACCCATGGCCTCGGTTAGGCCATTCCCCTCCTTGTAATCAGTCCTTCCACTTACATATGTGCAATACCATACACTTCAGTCCTTCCCTTTCCTCCCTCCCTTGTAGCCTTTTACCAGCTTACTAGTTTCTGGTACCAATTTTTGGTTCCAGTTCACACACAAGTCTGTCTATTTGTAGCTAGGATCCACATATGAGAGAGAACATGTGACGTTTGGCTTTCTGAGCCTGGGTTACCTCACTTAGTATAATCCTTTCCAACTCCATCCATTTCCCTGCAAATTTCATAATTTCATTTTTCTTTACCGCTGAGTAGAACTCCATTGTGTAAATGTACCACATCTTTATTATCCATTCATTTGTGGTGGGACATCTAGGCTGCTTCCATTTCCTAGCTATTGTGAATAGAGCGGCAATAAACATGGTTTTGCAAGTATCTCTAAGGTAGTGAGAAGAGTCTTCTGGATATATGCCTAGGAGTGCTATAGCTGGATCATATGGTAAATCTATTTCTAGCTGTCTCAAAAACCTTCTCACTGATTTCCACAATGGTTGGACCAGGTTACATTCCCACCAACAGTGTAGAAGTGTTCCTCTTTTTCCGCATCCCTGCCAACACTTATTGTCATTTGTTTTCTTGATGGTAGCCATTCTGACAGGAGTGAAATGGAATCTCAAAGTGGTTTTAATTTGCATTTCCCTGATGGCTAAGGATGTGGAACACTTTTTTAGATGTTTATATGCCATCTGTATTTCATCTTCTGTGAATTCTCTATTTAGATCCATAGCCCATTTTTTAACTGGGTTGTTTGAATTCTTATTATTCTGTTTTTTGAGTTATTTGTATATTCTGGATATTAATCCTCTGTCAGATGTATAGCTGGCAAAGATTTTCTCCCATTCTGTAGGTTGTCTTTTTGCTCTATTCACAGTGTCCTTTGCTGTACAAAAGCTTTGTAATTTCATAAGGTCCCATTGGTTGATTAGTGGTTTTATTCCCTGAGCAATTGGGGTTATATTCAGAAAGTCCTTACCTATGCCAATATGTTGAAGGGTTTCCCCTACCTTTTCCTCCAGCAGTTTCAGAGTTTCAGGTCTGATATTAAGGTCCCTGATCCAGTTGGACTTGACTCTTGTGCATGGAGAGAGACAAGGATCTATGTTTATCCTTTTACATACCGATGTCCAGTTTTCCCAACACCACTTGTTAAAGAGGCTATCTTTTCTCCAATTAATATTTTTGGCATTTTTGTCAAAAATCAGGTGGCTGTAGCTGCTTGGATTAATATTTGGGTATTCTATTCTGTTCCATTGATCTACCTGTCTGTCCTTGTGCCAGTACCATGCTGTTTTTGTTACTATGGCTTTGTAATATAACTTAAAATCGGGTATGGTTATACCACCTGCCTGATTTTTGTTTCGCAAAATTGTTTTGGCTATTTGAGGTTTTTTCTTGTTTCCAGATGAATTTTAGGATTGTTTTTTCTATTTCCGTGAAGAAAGCTATTGGGATTTTAATAGGGATCACATTAAATGTGTAGATTGCTTTTGGTAAGATTGACATTTTCACAATATTGATTCTTCCAATCCAGGACCATGGGATGTCTTTCCATTTCCTTGTGTCTTCTGTAATTTGTTGCTCGAGTTTTTTAAAGTTCTCATTGTAGAGATCCTTCACTTCCTTGGTTAAGTTTATTCCAAGGTATTTTAGTTTTTTTGAGGCAATTGTGAATGGGAGAGATTCCCTGATTTCATCCTCTGCATGTTTGTTGTTAGTATATAGAAAAGCTACTGATTTCTGTGTGTTTATTTTGTATCCTGCTATATTGCTAAAAGTGTTTATCAGCTCTAACAGTTTGCAGGTAGAGACTTTAGGGTCTGTTAGGTATAGAATCATATCATCTTCCCTTCCAATTTGTATCCCCTTTATGAGTGTCTCTTGCCTTATTGCTGTGGCTAAGACTTCCAGTACTATATTAAATAGTAGTGGGGAAAGTGGACACCCTTGTCTTGTTCCTGAATTTAGAGGAAAAGCTTCAAGTTTTTCCCCATTTAGTATTATGTTGGCTGTAGGTTTGTCATAAATAGCTTTTATTATGTTGAGATATGCTCCTTCTATTCCCAAACTGGGTAACTTTTTAAAAATTATTTTACTTATTTATTAGGGGGGGGGGAGGGAGAGAATGGGTGTGCCACAGCCTCCAGCCACTGCAAACAAACTCCAGATGCATATGCCACCTTGTGCACCTGGCTTATGTGGGAGTACTGGGGAATAGAACCTGGGTCCTTAGGTTTTGAAGGTAAGCGCCTTAATCGCTGAGCTATCTCTCCAGCTCCTGGTAATTATTTTTAAGTTTGAATCATTCCTGTTCTCTTAACTTATTCTCAACCACTTAAGTGCCTTTTGACACAGTATCTCACTGCATAGCCATACTGCCCATGAACTCATGAAACTCATGGCTCTGCCTTTTTTTTTTTTTTTTTTTTGTTTTTTCGAGGTAGGGTCTCACTCCGGCCCAGGCTGACCTGGAATTAACTATGTAGTCTCAGGGTGGCCTTGAACTCATGGCGATCCTCCTACCTCTGCCTCCCGAGTGCTGGAATTAAAGGTGTGCACCACCACGCCCGGCGCCTCTGCCTTTTGAGTGCTAAGATTTCAGGTGTGCAATGTTCCATCTGGTCTTGAGTGCTTTTACTAATAATGTTTAATATTTGACTTTTCAGCATCTTGTACAAAACCAAGCTGCCTTTCATTTTGGTCATGAACAAAGTAAGTGGTGCTTCCTGTGGGATTTGAACATATCTTTTTATTATTTATTTATATTAGAGAGTGAGAGAATTGGCCCTCCAGGGCCTCAGCTACTGATATTGAACTCCAGATGCTTGTGACACCTAGTGGGCATGTGTGACCTTTTGCATGCCTCACCTTTGTGCTCCTGGCTCATGTGGGATCTGGAGAGAGATTGAACACAGGTCCTTAGGCTTTGCAGGCAAGTGCCTTAACCGCTAAGCCATCTCTCCAGCCTTTGAACATATCTTTAGCTTATCTTGTCTAATGTTGGAAGGTTTGGGAGGGTGGGTTGGGTGACTTCAGGTGATGATGGCAGACTGAGGTTTTCTAAAGAAAGTCATCAGGGAAGTGAGTGTCACAAAATGGAAGGTGTGCTTAGTGCTGACTCTTACCCAGAGTGAGGTTGGCATAAACAGACTCACCCTCAGCCGTAGCCATCTTCATAATCAGGGATTCTGTGTGAATAGGGGAGGGACAGTCAGCTAACTGGAATAACAGTTAAAGAAATTTTTTATGGTTTGTTGCAGTGGAGGTGGAAGGCAGAGAAAGAAAATATGTAGATACTATATTCTTTGTTATCATGACTTAACTGAAAGCTGCCCTCTGTCATTGTGCCCATGGGCTCAGTTCTGGTTGCTGATTGCTGTTTTCTCTCCGGGACAGACTGACATCATTGATCACAGCTTTGCCGTGGAGTGGATGCAGGACTTTGAGGCTTTCCAAGATGCCTTGAATCAAGAGACGACATATGTCAGTAACTTGACTCGTTCAATGAGCCTGGTGTTAGATGAGTTCTACAGCTCACTCAGGGTAAGTGCTACTTCCAGCTCACACGGACAGACCCTGCAGTGTATATCTTGACTTGTAGGTGTGGCTTTGCATATAGCTTAGAAAGGATGTTCAGTACCTTCTGCAAAGTAACTTCTAATGCTTTGCTTATTGAAAATGTGGAGGAGAGCTGAAGAGATGGCTTAGTGGTTAAGGTGCTTGCCTGCAAAGGCTAAGGAACCAGGTTTGAGTCCCCAGAACCTACCTAAGCCAGATAGATGCACATGGTGGCACTTGTGTCTGGAATTTGTTTGCAGTGGTTAGAGGACCTGGTATGCCCATTTTCTCCTGCTCTCAAAAAAAAAAAAAAAAAAAAAAAAAAAAAAAAAAAAAAAAAAAAAAAAGAAAGCAAACAAACAAGGGCTGGGAGAGATGGCTTAGTGGTTAAGACGCTTGCCTGAGAAGCCTAAGGACCCAGGTTCGATTCCCCAGGACCTATGTAAGCCAGATGCAAAAGGTGGCACATACGTCTGGAGTTTGTTTGCAGTAGCTATAGGCCCTGGCAACCCATTTATCTGTGCCTCTTTCTCTGTCTCTCTCTCTCAAATAAATAAATAAAATAATAAAACAAAACTGTAGAGGTATCAGCTGGATGTGGTGGAGTACACTTTTAATCCCAGCACACTCGGGAGGCAGAGGTAGGAGGATAGGTGTGAATTTGAGGTCATCCTGAGACTACATAGTGAATTCCAGGTCAGCCTGGGCTAAAGCGAGACCCTACCTCAAACTAAAAAAAATGGGGCTGGAGAGATAGCATAGCAGTTAAGGTGCTTGCCTACAAAGCCTAAAGACCCATGTTCAACTCCTCAAATCCCACGTAAGCCAGATGCACAAAGTGATGCATGTGCGAGGTTGCACATGCACACAATGTGGCACATACGTCTGGAGTTCTGTTACAGTGGCTGAAGGCCCTGGCGCACCAACTTTCTTTTTCTCTCTTGCTCTCTCTCATTAAAAAAAAAAAAAAAAAAAAGGTCAGTCTGTTGAGCTTGCTTCAAAAAAAAAAAGTACAGTTTTTTTCCTTGGTGGCATTCATGATGCTGTTTGACAGGTGGTGGGTGTCTCTGCCGTGGTGGGCACTGGCTTCGATGAACTCTGTGTGCAAGTCACCAGTGCTGCAGAAGAATATGAAAGGTGAGGATGGAGGAAGTCTGTTCATGCCATTCCCACAATTCGGATGTGGTCATTTTACCAGGAGAGTCATTTAGACTTATTTTCATCATGTATGTAGTACATTTGCCTTGCATATATGTAATAGACCTGACCTCACTTAGGAGTAACAACTGTCCAGTTCCTTTTTTTTTTTTTTTTTTCTTTTTTGGTTTTTTGAAGTAGGGTCTCACTCTAGCACAAGCTGACCTGGAATTCACTATGTAGTCTCAGAACTCACAGCAATCCTCCTCCCTCTGTCTCCTGAGTGTTGGGGTTAAAGGTGTGTGCCGCCACAGCAGGCACTGTTTCCTTCCCCCCAAAAAAGTCCCTGCCTGCATGGTGGCGCACGCCTTTAATCCCAGCACTCGGGAGATAGAGGTAGGAGGATTGCAGTGAGTTCGAGGCCAGCCTGAGACTACATAGTGAATTCCAGGTCAGCCTGGGCCAGAGTGAGACCCTACCTCGAAAAACCAAAACCAAACAAACAAAAAACATAAAACAAGCCGGGTGTGGTGGCACATGCCTTTAATCCCAGCACTCGGGAGGCAGAGGTAGGAGGATCACCGAGAGTTCGAGGCCACCCTGAGACTACATAGTGAATTCCAGGTCAGCCTGGACCAGAGTGAGACCCTACCTCGGAAAAAACAAACAAACAAACAAACAAACAAACAAACAAACAAACCAACCATAAAAAACAAAACAGAAAAGTCATTGAACAGATCAGCTTCAGAAACAGTGATCTGGGTTTGGCACTAAGGTTACTATATTACTTGAGATTTTCTATGTAAAACCCTAACATCATTATTGACACACTGGAATATCATTTCATGAACAGTGTCTGTACAGCTGATGCCATTGCAGGCTGTGGAATCTCATTGACATAAAGGGAAGTGAGTCGCCTGTCACACTTGCAGCTGAGCCTGATGAGCTGCTTGTTAGCATGCTGCTTTGGCTTCCTGTTTGCGAGATCCTAACAACCATGTTACTTTCCTTGTTTCTGGTTGATTGATTGGAAAGTTTTTTTTAAATTTATTTGCAAGCAGGGACAGAAGAGAGAGAAAGAGAAATGAGAATGTGGGTGCCTAGGGCCGTCAGCTAGTGCAAACAAACTCCAGATGCATGTGTTACTTTGTGCATCTGGCTTTACTGGGTACTGGGGATACTGTGGGTCCTGGGGAATTGAGCTCACATCATTAGGCTTTGCAGGCAAGTGCCTTAACTGCTGAGCCTTCTCAGCCCCTGGTGAGGGTTTTTGTGAGTGTTTCAGAGGCTCAGGACAGACTCTGTCCTCTAGCCTTTTATTGTTGCTGCCTAGGTCCCGAGCAGCACAGGTCTGTCTGCTTTGCTTATTTCATGTTTCCCTTAGATCAGTGAGCTCTTCAGCAGAGATGTCTTCATTGTTAATCTTTGCAGCTCACTAGTCAGGAGTTTGTATCTCCTGGTTTTGTCCAAGTGGGAGCAGCTTGTTGGCTTTGATTTCCACAGGGATAGACTCAGTGACAAGGGCATGTTACATGGGACGTCCAGTGAAGTTAGGTCTTCTGTTATCGTCAGTATAAAATAGAAGTGCAGAGGTCAGGGTGGGCAGCGTGGATTATCCAGGACAAGAACTCAGAAGTTGTTTCCCCCCACAGGGAGTATCGTCCTGAATACGAACGTCTGAAGAAATCACTGGTAAGAAGGGAGACTGCATTTTATTTTATTTTTAAAATATATTTTATTTATTTATTTATTTGAGAGAGACATAGAGAAAGAGAGAGTGGCCTCCAGCCACTGCAAACGAACTCCAGACACATGCACCACCTTGTGCAGCTGGCTTACGTGGGTCCTGGGGAATTGAACTTGGGTCCTTTGACTTTGCAGGCAAATGCCTTAACCACTCTAAGCCATCTCTCCAGACCGATTTTTTTTTTTTTTTTTTTTTGGTTTTTCAAAGTAGGGTTTCACTCTAGCTTAGGCTGACCTGGAATTCACTATGTAGTCTCAGGGTGGTCTCAAACTCACAGCGATCCTCCTACCTCTGCCACCCGAGTGTTGGTATTAAAGGCGTGCACCACCATGCCCAGCTTTTGTTTTTGTTTTTGAGGTAGGGTCTCACTCTAGCCCAGGCTGACCTGGAACTCACCATGTCATCTCAGGGTGGCCTTGAACTCAGTGATCCTTGTGCATCTGCTTCCCAAGTGCGAGACTGTGTATTTTAGAGCCATCAAAAATAGCATCTGAGGAGCTGGACATAGTGGCACATGCCTTTAATCCCAGCACTTGGGAGGCAGAGGTAGAAGGATCACTGTGAGTTCGAGGCCACCCTGAGATGACATAGTGAGTTCCAGGTCAGCCTGAGCAAAAGTGAGACCCTACTTTGAAAACAAAACAAAACAAAAAAATAGCATCTGGAAACTGGGTATGGTGGTGCATGCCTTTAATCCCAGCATTTGGGAGGCAGAGGTAGGAGGATTGCTGTGAGTTCAAGGCTACCCTGAGACTACATAGTGAATTCCAGGTCAGCCTGGGTTAAAGAGAGACCCTACCTTGAACTGCCCCCCACCAAAAACAAACAAACAAACAAACAAACAAACATCTGGGGTTGGAGAGATTGCTCAGTGGTTAAAGCACTTGTCTGGAAAACCTAGGGACCCTGGAATTCACTTTGTAGTCTCAGGCTGGCCTCAAACTCTCAGCAATCCTCCTACCTCTGCCTCCTGAGTGCTGGGATTAAAGGCGTGTGCCACCATGGCCAGCTTAGGATGTTGTTTTTAACATGAGGACATTTCCTTTACATATAGGCAAGTGCACAGAGTGAACAGCAGAAAGAGCAACTGGAACGTCTTCGGAAAGATATGGGCTCCGTAGCCTTGGACACAGGGACCAGCAAAGGTACTGGCAAGGTTCTTGTGTTAGAAGTAAACTGGGCAAATTAGTCCGCTCTGCAAGAATGTAGCTCCGAAGGAAAAATGGAGAAGGATAAAGGAAATGTGCCGCCATATTTGAATGAATGACTTAAGCAGAAAATATGTGAAGATTGTGAGATTGTATGTATCTCTATACCACTTTGAGTTTTTTCTATCAGGAAGTTAATACTTATTTATTTGTATGTATGTGTATAGGCATGCCAGGCGCTTACTGTTGCAAACCAGTGCCTGTACAGCATCACTTGCGTGTCTGGAGAATTGAACCTGGGCTGGCAGACTTTACAAGCAAGTGCCTTTAACTGCTGAGCCATGTTCCCAGCCCCTCTTTAGGAAGGTTTTTTTTTTTTTTTTTTTTGGTTTTTCGAGGTAAGGTCTCGCTCTAGCCAGGCTGACCTGGAACTCACTCTGTATTCTCAGGGTAGCCTTGAACTCCTGGCGATCCTCCTACCTCTGCCTCCCGAGTGCTGGGATTAAAGGCGTGCGCCACCACGCCCGGCTAGGAAGGTTATTTTTAAAATTTTTTATTTTTTGGTTTTCCAAGGTAGGGTCTCACTCTAGCCCAGGCTGAGCTGGAATTCACTGTGTAGTCTCAGGCTGGCCTTGAACTCACATTGATTCTCCTACCTGTGCCTCCTGAGTGAGATTAAAGGCATGTGCCACCACACCCGGCTTCCTTCCTTCTCTTGAGTGATACCTGTCTGCTCTGTCTGTGTAATTTCACGCTGTACTGTCTTCAGACTTTCCCTGAGGTTGTACCTACCCGAAGCTCTCATGCTGTCACTGGTATGTTGGCTCTGCTTTACCCTCATAGGCAAAACGACAGCTTCTTCCAGGCTTTGAGCCAGTGAAATGAGTGCTGCTACTTCTTGTGTGTTCTGGGTTGTGAGCAGTACTGGGTTTGTGAAAGCTCTCTGAAGTAAACCCTGGTAGAAACAAGATTCGGAGTGATCCGTGTAGACGACACAAGACTGCATGTCCATTTGTCAGAGCACTCATGCTGCCACCTGATGCTCATAATTATTCATTAATTCAGAATTAGCTCCTTGAAGACACACTTGTACTAACTGGTGTTTTCACTCCAGACAGGGCATCTCCTGTGCTGGACCCCTCTGACTTGATCCTGACTCGAGGAACCTTGGATGAAGAGGACGAGGAAGCTGACAGTGACACTGATGACATTGACCACAGAGGTGAGTCGTGGCTCCTGTGAATAGAGCAGCTGTGCTGTTTGCTCAGAAGACTGTCCTGAGGTAATGTGGAACCAGCGAAGTGTTCTATATGAAGATCTCTGGACTTCCCATTGATGGTCACCGTTGAGCCTTTGATTTGTCCTGCGTCCTCTCGTCGTCAAATTTTAACTCACTTTGGTCTGTTATTTTAAATTATTTATTTATTTATTCGTTTAACAGAAGAAGAGGGAGAGAGAAAGAGAGTGAGAGAGAGAATATGAAAGGGTGTGCCAGGGCCTTTAGCCACTGCAAACGAACTCCAGACACGTGCGCCCCCTTGTGCATCTGGCTAACGTGGGTCCTGGAGAATTGAACCTGGGTCCTTTGGTTATGCAGGCGAACGCCTTAACCGCTAAGCCATCCCTCTAGCCCTGGTCTGTTATTAATGTCTTGATTATCTGTGGTGCTGAGGATGTTCTCCAGGGTCTCATGCTTGCTAAGCATGTACTAAATCACTGAGCTCCACCTCAGCCATGAGTGTTCTGTTTTTTTTTTTTTTTTTTTTTTTTTTTGATTTTTTGAGGTAGGGTCTTGTAGTTCAGGCTGAGATGGAATTAATTCACTATGTAGTCTCAGGCTGGCCTCAAACTCATGTTGATTCTCCTACCTCTGCCTCCTGAGTGCTGGCATTAAAGACATGTGCCACCACGCCTGGTTAAGTGTTTTGAATATGTAACAGCCAGATGTGGTGGTCCCCTGTTATAATACTAGCACATGGGTGGCTGAGGCAGGAGGATTGGGAAATGAAGGCCTGTCTGGACTACATAGCTGAGTTTCAGGCCCATCCTAGGCTACTTAGTGAAACCTTGTCAGAAAACAAAACAAAAACAACTAGAAGCATAATAAGGAAGTCTTAGCAGAGACCCAGACACAGGGTAGAAAGCCCAATCCCACTGGGCATAGTTTTCTGGATTGTAAGCAAGATCTTATTTCTTATTTTTATTTTTTTTTTTGAGGTAGGGTCTCACTCTAGCCCAGGCTGACCTGGAATTCACTATGTAGTCTCATGGTGGCCTCGAACTCATGGTGATCTTCCTACCTCTGCCTCCTAGTGCTGAGATTAAAGGCAGGTGCCACCATGCCCAGCAGCAAGATCTAATTCTTGAAACAGCACCAGGTTGTAGGTTTTAGCACTTACTAAAGCAAACCTCTCTTTACTCTCAAGATAGGAGCTAAGGGCAGGAGAGATGGCCTAGCAGTTAAGGCACCTGCCTGCGAAGCCCAAGAACGCTTGTTTGAATCTCCAGGTCCCATGTTTAGCTAGGTTTCACTCTAGCTCAAGCTGACCTGGAACTATGTAGTCTCAGGCTAGACTGAGTGATCCTCCTACCTCTGCTTCCTGAGTGTTGGGATTAAAGGTATGCTCCCACCATACCTGGCAGAAGTTTCCTTCTCATTTTATTTTATTTATTTTTTGGTTTTTCAAGGTAGGGTTTCGCTCCAGTCCAGGCTGACCTGGAATTCACTATGTAGTCTCAGGGTGGCGATCCTCCTACTTCTGCCTCTCAAGTGCTGGGATTAAAGGTGTGTGCCACCATGCCCAGCTAGAAGTTTCCTTCTTGAACACCTACTTCTTGGCAGCCACTCCTAATGATAGCACCTACAACTCTTTTTCTTTCAATTTTGAGACAGGGCATGTGTAATCCAGGGTGGCTTGAGCAAAGAGCCTCCAGCCTCAGTTTCCTGAGTACTGGAATCACAAGTGTGACCACTATGTGACTATGTTCCAGCATCTTCACCTTTTCTTGAATGTCATGTAAATTGAATTCACAGTCCTTAGTCTTTTGTCTTTGACTTGTTCCACTTAGTTATGGTTTCATCATCTTTCATGTTTCACACATCATTAATGTTCTTCACTGCTTTGAATGTTCCATTCTGTGAATGTCCTATTATCCATTCCCCACATGATTGGTATTTGGGTTGATTTGAGCCATTATGAGTAAAGCTACTTTCTTTTGCCTAAAATCACCTGAGTAGGATCTCAGTTACCTTGAGAAAGATATTTTTACTTGGGAAGTGGCAATTTTTGCAACATAAATAGGGCTTGCTTCTAGGAGACATCTCATTAATGGAGGATGTGAGTATGTAATTCCATAAATAAAAAGTACTTTCTCAGGTTTGTATTGTAGCACACACCTGTGATTCCAGCACTGGAAACTGAGGCGGGATTGTAAGTTCAAGCCCATCCTGAGATCTCTAGGGAGTTGCTATCTCAAAAAAAAAATTTTTTTTTAAATAATGCTAGGCATGGTGGCACACACCTTTAATCCCAGCACTTAGGAGGCAGAGGTAGGGGGGATTGCAATGAGTTCAAGGCCACCCTGAGACTACAGAGTGAATTCCAGGTCAGCCTGGGCTAGAGTGAGACCCTACCTTAAAAAAACCAATAAATAACAAATAACTGTTTTTGATGGATGGATGACAGGAAATTTTCTAACATGAGGGTTTTAAAAGAATTGCCCATCTTTTTTCCTTGCAGTTACAGAGGAAAGCCGGGAAGAGCCAGCATTTCAGAATTTTATGCAAGAATCAGTGGCACAGTACTGGAAGAGAAACAAATAGACGACCTTTAGAACTCATTGTTTTCTGCAAGATCAGAACTCTGGTTTTCTCTATGTCAAGAAACAGTCTTTACCTGGGATTCAGGGTACGGTGCAGAGATTTTCTTCAGGATTTGCTGTTGTGGGACATGTGACTTGGATGAAGTCACGGTTACGACTCAAGCTGGCAGGTGGATGTATGCCAGTCCTTTGTTGGCCTTTCCCTTGAGTTCACATAAGGAAAGTGCACCTACTGCTCTTGTCAGTCTGAAACTTCAAGTCACAGCATTTAAATTCAAGGACTTTCCTTCCTGATGACCACTTCAGATCTCTGTCAGGCCGCTTCCAGACTCAGCTTCCCTAGTGTTGTGCCCTTGACTACACCTTGAATCGCTGTTCTTTTAGCAGAATGTCAGAGCAGAACCAAGCTTGCAGGAGAGGCAGTGGAGTGCCCTTGACCACCACTTAGTGTTGGAGTGTCTTACACTAGGTAGCTCATTCTAAAGAACCCTAGTGATTAGTGATTAAGGTGCTTGTCTGTGAAACCTGAGAACGCTTGTTTGAATCTCCAGGTCCCATGAAGCCATATGCAAAAGTGATGCAAGCATGCAGTGTCACACATGCGCCCAAGGGGGCACACGTGTCTGGAGTTTGTCCACAGCGGCTGAAAAGCCCCAGTGCACCCATTCTCTCTGCACTTCTTTCTTTCTCTCTCTCAAAAAAAAAAAAAAAAAAAAAAATCCTGTTTAAATGGTGACCTGGATAAAGTTTTGAATTTTAACCTTATTGTAAGCCTGCCTGTCATGATTTCAAATTAGAAAGTTATATAATCATTAATAGATTTACTGTTGTTCAACAGAGGTTAAAGCCTGGTGTCCAAACCCATCCCAGCAGGGATATAATGTGGTTTAGTTTCCCATGTATAGCCACCTCATAACCAGGTACAGAGTTTGATTTATTTGTATTGTATTTTGATTTTTTTTTTTTTTCTGAGGTAGGGTCTCCAGTCCAGGCTGACCTGGTATTCACTATGTAGTCCTAGGCTATTCTTGAACTCACAGTGATCCTCCTACATTTGCTTCCCGAGTGCTGAGATTAAAGGCGTGAGCCACCATGCCTGGCTTGTACTTTTATTTTATTGATTTATTTTGGTATTTTTGAGGTAGGGTCTCGCTCTAGCCCAGGTTGACCTGGACTTCATTATGTAGTCTTGAACTCAGGGCAATCCTCCTACTTTTTCTTCCCCAGTGCTGGGATTAAAGGCAACACATACTTTTACTATGTGCTACTAACTTTAATATTCCATACCTAGTGGGAGACACTGATCTCAAAACATGACCTTTATTTTTAATCTTTTTATTTATGAGAGGGAGAGAGAATGAGCACACCAGGGCCACTTGCTGCTACACATGATTTCCAGATGTATGTTTCATTTTATACATGGGTAGTGGGGAACTAAACCTGAGCTAGCAGGCTTTGCAAGCAAGTGCCTTTAACCACTGAGCCGTCTCTCCAGCCCTGTCTTTTTTTTTTTTTTTTTTTTTGTAAGGTCTTGCCCAGGCTAACCTGGAATTTACTATGTATTCTCAGGCTGGCCTCTAAGGTGTGTAGCACCATGCCCAGCTCTGTATCTTTTTTTTTTTTTTTTTTCCCCGAGGTAGGGTCTTGCTCTAGCAGGCTGACCTAGACTACATAGTCTTAGGGTGGCCTTGAACTCACTGCAATCCTCCTATTTCTGCCTCCCAAGGGCTGGGATTAAAGGTGTGCACCACCACGCTTGGCTGTCTTTTTTTTTTTTTAATATTTTATTCTTATTTGTTTGTTTGTTTGTTTATGGGAGACAGAATGGGCATGCCAGGTCCTCTAGCTGCTGCAAATGAACTCCAGATGCATACACCCCCATGTGCTTCTGGCTTATGTGGTTTCTGGGGAATTGGACCTCAGGTCCTTAGGCTTCACAGACAAGTGCCTTACTGCTAAGCCATCTCTCCAGCCCTCTGTGTCTTTTAAAAAAATATTTATTTATTTATATAATTTGGGAGGCAGAGGTGGAGCCAGGAGTTCGAGGCACATACAAAGTTAATTCCAGGTCAGCCTGGACCAGGAGACCCTCTGGCCTCTGCAATTTATATATTTGAGAGGCAGACAAAGAATTGGCACTCCAGGACCTCTGGCCTCTGCAAACGAACTCCAGATGCATGTGCATCTGTATACGTGGCTTACATGGGTACTAGGGAATTTAACCTGAGTCCTTAGGCTTTGCAGGCAAGTGTGCCTTAATTGCTAAACCATCTCTCCAGCCACTCCCCTCTCCCCTTTCTGTGTTTTTCAAGGTAGGGTCCCACTGTAGCAAAGGGTGACCTGGAATTCACTCTGTAGTCTCAGGGTGGCCTCAAATTCACAGTGATTCTACTTTTGCTTCCCAAGTTCTGGGATTAAAGGTGTGCACCACCATGCCTGGCTTCACCCCTTTTTAAAATAATATTTAGGGTTGGAGAGATGGCTTAGTGGTTAAGGCACTTGCCTGCAAAGCCAAAGGACTCAGTTTTGATTTCCTAGGACCCATGTAAGCCAGATGCACAAGGTGGTACAGGTGTCTGGAGTTCATTTGCGGTGTCAGGAGGCTCTGGTGTGCCTATTCTGTCTCCTCTCTGCCTCTTCCTCTGTCTCAGATAAATAAATAAATAAAATATTAAAAAATAAAAAGATATTTATTTCAGAAGGAGAGAATGAATGCAACAGGGTCTCCAACCACTGCAAATGAACTCCAGGCACATGCACCACCTTATGCATCTGGGTCCTGGGAAACTGAACCTGGCTCCTTAGGATTTGCAGGCAAGTGCCCTAACCACTGTGCCATCTCTTCAGCACCATGTGTCTTGTTTTTTTTAAGGAAGGGTCTCTAGCCTAGGGAAACCCAGATCCTACTATGTAGCCCAGGCTAGCCTCAAACTCATGGTCATCTCTTACTTCTGCCACTTAAGTGCTGGGATTAAAGGTTTGTGCTATAGCACCCAGATTCTATTATTTTAAAAAAAGTTCTTTAAACCAGTCCTGGTGGTGCAAACCTTTAATCCCAGCACTCGGGAGGCAGAGGTGGGAGTGAGTTCAAGACCACCCTGTGACTACATAGTGAATTCCAGGTCAGCCTGGGCTAAAACAAAATCCTACTTCAAAAAAACAAACCCCTTTATATTTATTTGCAAGAAGGGAAAGAGAGACAGAGTATGTGGGCCAAGGGTCTTGCCACTACAGACGAACTCCAGATGCATGTGCCACTTTGTACATCCTGGCTTTTTTGTGGGTATTGGGGAATCAAACCCAGGCCATCAGGTTTTGTAAGCAGGTGCTGTGTGGGGTTTGATTCAGGTGTCCCTCATAAACTTAGGTGTTCTGAATGTTAGGTTCCCAGCTGATGGTGATTTGAGATTAACACCTCCTAGAGGCAGTGCATTGTTAGGGGCGGGCTTATGGGCATAGCCAGTGTCCCCTTCCTAGTGTTTGGCACACTCTTCTGTTGCTGTTGTCCACCTGATGTTGGTGAGGTTTGTCCACCCTCTGCTCATACCATCATTTTCCCTGCCATCATGGAGCTTCCCCTCGAGCCTGTAAGCCAAAATAAACCATTTTTCCCCACAAGCTGCTCTTGGTTGGGTGATTTCTGCCAGCAATGCAAATCTGACTGTAATATACTGTAACCACATAGCTATCTCCCCAGCCCTTTTTTTTTTTTTTTTTTTTTTTTTGAGGAAGGGTCTCACTCTAGCCTAGGCTGACCTGGAATTCACTGTGTAGTCCCAGGGCAGCCTTGAACTCATGGTGACCCTCCTACCTCTGCCTCCTGAGTGCTGGGATTAAAGGCGTGTGCCACTGTGCCCAGCTTCAAGTAAACTTTTTTTTTTTTTTTTTTTTGTTTTTCAAGGTAGGGTCTCACTGTAGCCCAGGCTGACCTGGGATTTGCTATGGAGTCCCAGGGTGGCCACGAACTCACAGCGATCCTCCTACCTCTGTCTCCCGAGTGCTGGGATTAAAGGTGTGCGCCACCAAGCCCAGCTAAGTAAAATATTAAAAAAAATACAAAAAGGGCATGTCTGTTATGGGGGAAACCAACTGCTCTCTAATTGGACTGGAGGCCTGCTTCATGGGAGGGAACCCATCCCTGATAACTGAAAACATACAAGGGTAGTCATGATCCCTAAAGGTGTAATGTCTGCTGGTGTCTTGCTAAATGTATATACTATGCTCACCAAACTGCCCAGTAAGCACTTCTCCTAATGTCCACACCCATATATTAATGCTACTCTCACTTTTGGGTAGAGAAGCTTCTCTTCAGATGGTGGCAACCTTGGGATAACTCAGAAGGCACCATGGTGCTGAGAAGTGACAGAGGAGTGCTCAGCAATGAAACATCTCAAACCTACCTTCCAAGGCTCAGGGTCCATTGTGGAAGAGGGGGCTGGAAAGAATGTAAGAGCCAAAGGAAGAGTAGGACTCCTTACAACATGTTCCTCCAGACACAAAATGGCCTGGATATCCATGACCTCACAGTGTCTGACACTACCTACATAAAACCATCATAATAGGAGGAAAAGATCATGACATCAAACTGAAGAGACTGATTGAGAGAGGGAGGGAATATGATGGAGAGTGAAGTTTCAAAGGGGAGAGTGGGGGGAGGAAGGGAAATAACATGGGATATTGTCTACAATTAAAGAAGTTGTCAATAAAAAAATATAAAATAAAAAAAATAAGGGCTGGAGAGATGGCTTAACGGTTAAGGCGCATGCCTGCGAAGCCTAAGGACCCCAGTTTGATTCTCCAGATCCCATGTAAGCCAGATGCACAAGGGGGCGCATGTGTCTTGAGTTTGTTTGCAGTGGCTGGAGGCCCTGGTGCGCCCATTCTCACTCCTCTCTCTCTGTCTCAAATAAAAAAAAAATCTTTGAGGCCAGGCATAGTGGCACATGCCTTTAATACCAGCACTTGGGAAGCAGAGGTAGGAGGATTGCCATGAGTTCAAGGCCACACTGAGAAATACAGAGTGAATTCCAGGTCAGCCTGGGCCAGAGTGAGGCCCTACCTCAAAAAAAAAAAAAAAAAAAAAAAAAAAAAAAATCTTCGAAAAAAAAAACAAAAGGAAGCTGGGCGTGGTGGCACATGCCTTTAATCCTAGCACTCAGGAGGCAAAGATAGGATCCCTGTGAGTTCGAGGCCATCCTGAGAATACAGAGGGAATTCCAGATCAGCCTGGGCTAGAGTAGGACTGTACTTCAAAAAAACCAAAAACAAAAAAAATTTTTTTTTTTTTTGAGAGGGAGAGAGAAAGCAAGAGAGAGAATGGGCATGCCAGGGCCTCTAGCCACAGCAAACAAATTGCAGATGCATGCACCACCTAGTGCATCTGGCTTACATGGGCACTGGGAAATCGAACTTGGGTCCTTAGGCTTTGCAGTCAAGTGCCTTAACCTCTAAGCCATATCTCCAGCCCTCTTTTTGTTATTTTTAAAGACTTGGGCTCTGTAGCCCAGAGGCCTTCCTGCCTCCATTTCCCAATTGCTAGGATTAGAGTTTTGGGTCACTATGCCTAGCTTGATTTGTGATTTAAGGGGAAACCATTTATAAAACAAAACTGAACACCTCTGTGGTGTCTGCTCATTCTCCCTCTTAAAAACATTTTTATTTATTTGCAAGCACAGAGAGAGAATGGGAGCACTAGGGCCTCCTGCCATTGCTAATGAACTCCAGATGCATATTCCACTTTGTGCATTTGACTTTACATGGGTACTAGGGAATTGAACTCGGGCTTTCAGGCCTTGTAAGCAAGTGCTTTTAACCACTGAGCCATGTTCCCAGCATTTAAAATATGAGCTGTCTCTCTGCTCTCAGCTCTGTACAGGCAAGTCTTCCATTATCTTTGTGTCTCTTCAAGACCTAGTACACACGTAGAAAGTGTTCAATAAGGTTTGTTCAACAACTGAACTTAGTACTCAAGTGGTTACTTTACATAACCTGTCTGGTGACTGCTAAACAAGAGGAAATGAAGATGGGACAGGTTTAGATAACAAGCAAATTCATATATTTTTAAAATAGAACTTCAGGAGGCAGGAGGATTCTTGTTTGAGGTCAACCAGGGTTATATAGTGACACTCAAAAAATTCTGAAGTAAGCCTGCCTATCCAGTAGCAGGTCCTGTTTACTTCATTCACAAAGGAGAAAATGAACAGTTTGAAATAGGTGCATGGTAAAAATCTTAAGAATTCTGTCAGCAGAAAAATAGCAAAAGGCAAAAAGGATGAGGCTACATGGAGTAAGTCTCAAGGAAGTATGGGTGAGACAAAAGGGCTGTCTGGACAATCAGAGCAGCTGTGTCACCACGCTCAGATTTCAGAAGGGGCTTCATAGGAAACAGAGTTTAAAAAGCTGACTGACACATGGGCTTTGCTGTGTTTGGCTGTTTTCAGTATTAGTACTGGATTCCAAACAAATGCAGAGCTGACACCATATACTGGCATATATATATAGGACTGTACAAGCACAGCGTGGAAGTTTAATAAACATCTCAGTGGATCCGCCTCTACAAGGAACATCCACATGGTTCTCAACTGTGCAAGAGAAATGGTGGTAGAGAAGCTAAGGAACATGTCAGTCACCACGCAGTGGGATGACAGCTGGGTACAGTGCTTTGGTCTTCTGGTTCATGCCAATTCATGATACCTATGAACAGTGGCTATAAAAATGATGCCAAAGAAAAACTAATCTTTTTGTGTTAAGTACAATTTCTGAAATTAGACCACTGTTTTTTTTTCAAGGTAAGGTCTCACTCTGGCTCAGGCTGACCTGGAATTCACTACGTAGTCTTAGGGTGGCCTTGAACTCATGGCAGTCCTTCTACCTCTGCCTCCCGAGTGCTGGGATTAAAGGCGTGTGCCACCACGCCTGGCTAGACCACTGTTTTTTTTTTTTTTTTTTTTTTTTTGAAGTAGGGTCTCACTCTAGCTCAGGCTGACCTGGAATTCACTATGTAGTCTCAGGGTGGCCTCGAACTCACGGCGATTCTCCTACCTCTGCCTCCCGAGTGCTGGGATTAAAGGCTTGCGCCACCACGCCTGGCTAGACCACTGTTTTTAAAAATAAGAATCCAATCACTGCTTATGGAAACAAATTCTAATACATCAAGGTTTTCTGTTGGGTGTGGTAGATCTGGACCGAAAATGTCCACTTGCGCTTTTTTATATTTTCCTCATCTTCTTCTTGTAGCGTTGGTTGAAGACAGGGGAGGACCCCATGAGGCTGTCAGTGGAGTGGGAGCCATAGCTGCTGTCCGAGTCATCAGGGCTCTGAGGGATACCAGCTTCACTCATGCCCGACATTGGTTCCTCAAAGACATCACTGCCCAGCACGCCATGCCCAGACACATTGCCTTCTTCGCTCTCTTGAGGCTCCATCTTCACATGGGCCAGGTTCCAAAGAGGAGAAGCATTTACCTCTGCACCTGGAAATGAAGGGAAACCATTACCCAGTAGTAAACCAGGGCAGAACAAAAAGGAATGTCCCACCCATGGTTGATTAGTGTCCTGTGAGCCCCGTGTTGACTACAATTCTGGGGGCATTCAATGACTCAAAATGCTACCCCAAATCACCAACTCTTCTTTCCACTTCTTCCATCCTCATCTCATCTCATCAGCCTCCAAGTTCCCATTTCCAATACCAGGAAAGTAAAGTCAAACTAGGTGGAAAGAGTCCATTTCCTGGCCAACAGCAGACACAATTCCAAGCCTTGTTCAGGAGTTTGCCTATTGTTCCTTCTTTTATGGGGTACCTTGTTTTCTTGACCTTCGTTTGGGTCTCTCTGGTCCTTTCATTCTGAAAACTCCAATTGGACGCTATGTAAACTATGTAATGCTGACAGCAGTTTCCTCCCTGGTTCCACTGACGAGAAACAAGGTCCTAGCCTGTGTCCTCCCCTGCTTCTTTACTTGGGCCACACTTGAGGATTTGCTCCTTGAATCACTTATGCACTCATGAAGTAACCATTTATGTTTGTAAATTTAACTTGCAATTTTAACTAATTCAACTAGTGAGTCAGATAGCATGCAGTGGCTCACATCTGCGATCTCAGCACATGGGAGGCTGAAGCAGAAGATCTTGAGTTCGAGAGCCAACCTAGACTACATAGGGAACCCTGTCTCAATAAATAAATAAAAACGTAATCTAAAAATCGAGGAATGAGACAGGTATGGTGGCACACGCCTTTAATCCCAGCACTCGGGAGGCAGAGGTAGAAAGATTGCCATGAGTTCAAGGCCACCCTGAGACTACAGAGTGAATTCCAGGTCAGCCTGGGCTATCAAGTGAAACCCTACCTTGAAAAACCAAAAACAACAACAACAACAACAAAAACCCAAACCAAACCAAACCATTGGAATGAGCCTGTTATTTTGGTCCCTAATGTCATCACAGCCCTAATCTTACAAGAGACCAGCTGTCCAGCAGCGTAGACCTATTTCAACCCCTTCCATCTGCAACTTTTTGGAGTTCTCTAGTGATAAGCATGCCTCCAGCCTCCCAACATCCATCATATTCAACTAAGAACAAGCAATGGGAGCCTGAGGGTAGGAGCTCAGCAGTTAAAGGCACTTGCTTGCAAAAGCTACTGGCCAGTGTTCAATAAAGCCAGATGTTCATTGGCAATGGCAAGAGACCTGGTGTGTACATAAGCACACACACACTGGTAAATAATGAAGGACCAATACTGGATGTGAGGACGATCTGGCTGCGACATCATTCACCCCCATTGATTGCCAGGGTTGAACCGGCTGATCTGGCTGGCTAGGCGGGTGTCCCCTTCCTCCCTCACCACTCCATGTGTCCCTCCCGAAGCTGTGAGCTCAGTTGAAGAGGATGACCTTCCCCGAATAGAGGACTGGTCTTTGGTCAAGGGTATCCGAGTAGCTGTGCTCCCCTGCTAGAACCTCCAAACCAGCTCTCAAGAAGGACCAATACTAAGGAGGGTATGCCTGAACAGCTGTGTCAGCTGTACCCATGCCTTGGTAATGAACAAAGTAACACATAGCACAACCACATTCTAGGTGAAGAATGCCTGTAAAGCTGCAAGTCCTCCCTTCATTAAGTAGAAAGATGACTTCAGGTATCTTTGGATCAATGACACTCTATTTTAGGGCTTCTCACATTGCCCACTCCTACTTTTTAATTTAATTTAATTAATTAATTAATTTAATTAATTTTTTTTGGGGGAGAGAGACAAGAAAGAGACAGAGAGGGAGAGGAAGACAGAGATGGGCCGCCAGCAGCCTCTCAGCTGCGTGCGCCCCCTTGTGGTCAAGTGCAGCATCGCACCCCTTTGCCTCTGGCTAAATGTGGGACCTGGAGATTGGAACCAGCATTCTTAGGCTTAGGAGGAAGGCGCCTTAACCACTAAGCCATCACTCCAGCCCCCTACTTTTTTAAAATTTTCTTTTTCAAGGCAGGGTCTCGCTCTAGCCCAGGCTGACCTGGAATTCACTATGTAGTCTCAGGGTGGCCTTGAACTCACAGCCATCCTCCTACCGCAGGCTCCCAAGTGCAGGGATTAAAGGTGTGTGACACCACACCCCGTTCACTTCTACTTTTGTTCTCCCATCCAGAGCTTGACTCCAAAATGCTAGTTCAGTGCTAGACCAGCAGATCTCCCAGAACTGAAATGATTTTCAATGGCTTTTTTTCTTACTTGAAGCCTGTGGTGAAGCTTCCACCTCCAGGTTGGATGGAAAGCGCTCACTCTGAGACCCAAGGACGCCCATGGGCAGGGACTGATCTCCAGAAGCAAGGTCAGCCTCCAGCTCCTCACTGACAGGAAATGTGATGTCACTCACGGGTTCCTCTTTGATCTTCACAGGTTTAGTGTCCTCTGTGGATTTCTCAGGGTTGACAATTCTTTCGTATTCTTCAGAGAGCTGCTTACTAATCTGTTGGCAAACAAGAGTTAAGTTTCCAAGGACATGTTAGAAGCATATAGGCTAATCAACTTAAGGCATCTTAAGGAAAAATCAACAATATGAGTTAAAAGACAAGTTTTGAGCTGGGTATGGTGGCACACACCTTTAATCCCAGCACTCAGGAGGCAGAGGTAGGAGGATCGTTGAGAGATCAAGACTACATGGTGAATTTCAGGTCATCCTGGGCTAGAAGGAGACACTACCTCCAAGATGGGCGTGGTGGTGCACGCCTTTAATCCCAGCACTCGGGAGGCAGAGGTAGGAGAAACACCATGAGTTCAAGGCCACCCTGAGACTACACAGGTCAGCCTGGGCTAGAGTGAAATCCTACCTCTAAAAAAATCAAACCAATAAAAGTATCTGTCAAATGAAGTAATGCTAACCAGGTTGGGGCTCTAACTCAGCTGGTACAGTGTTTGCCTAGCATACATGAAACCCTGGTTTGATCCCCAGCACGGTATAAACTGGGTATGGTGGATGCACACCTGTGAGCCTAATGCTTGAGAGGTGAAGGGAGGAGGATCAGAAATTGAAGGCCATCCTTGGCTACACTGAGTTTGAAGCCAGCTTGGGTTACATGAGACCTTGCCTCAAAAAAAAAAAAAAAAAAAAAAAAAAAAAAAAAAAAAAAAAAAAAAAGCCAAGATTCTATGTACTTGTGTATTTCTTCCAGAAGCACCAAGCACACAGTGGCCCCTGATTAAAGAATGCCCTAGTGTCTGTCTAGGCTAGTGATGAGGACAATGGAGTAGACAGAGGCCAGGAGAGAAATGTCACTCACCCTGTGCTGTGCTCTCTAACAAGTGTTGTGAATGCCTCCCGCTTCTCGAAGCATCACCTCACCTGTAGCATGTACGTGTGATAGTCCTTGATGCGGTGCTGCCAGAACTTCTGCAGGGAGAGCACACTGCCGATTCCCACTTCGTGGAACACCTGCTCCATAACGTCAGGGAACGGAGTCTGCCCCAGCAGAGCCTCCCGGTCCACGGCAAAGCGCAGCAACTTGGTGAACTTAAGGCAGTACTCATGTGCCACATCAGTGAGGGTCTCCAGGACACTCTCATGAGCACACTCGAAGCCTGCGTGGGCTAGGATTGTGGCCACTGCCTGGTAGAGCAGCTGTCGACAGGAGTGCCAGCTCAGTTCCGTCACAGGTTCTCCTTTCCCACTGAAAGTGGAGACACAGTGTTTCAGTGCTCTTGCCCATGGGGGACCGACTTGTGTCCCCAGTGTTTGAACATGCAAGCTGCCGCTCTGGAGGAAGGTAGCCATGCCCACCTGCAGCAGCAGTATCTCTTTGACCGAAGCAAGCCCAGTGCCTTCCTGACCCCTCTCAGCCCTATCAGTCAGTGTCTCTGTGGCTCCTGGCTGGGTCGCAGGGCACCTAGGACTTTCCTCCTCTGAAAACATATAGGAAGGGACCTCTCACTTTATTCACTGGAACCGAAGCCTCTCTGACTTTGGAACCCTGCTCTGCTCTTCATGGCATAGCTCCCCTCCTCCAGCAAACCTTCCCCAAAAGAAATCGTTTCAAGCTTCTTTCTGCCAAATCTTTGTTGTAATAATCTTATACCAACGAGTTTTACAATTCCAGCCAAATCACTGGTCCAGCTTTCTAAGAAAACAATTCACTTTTCAGACTGCCAACAGGCCTGCCATGGCTCAGGGAACGTTGGAGAAGAGGGGAGGAAAGATTGTAAGAACCCGACAGTGGGTAGAAAGACCCTAAGACCCAGTTCCTGCTACCCCACAGGGTGTCAGGGGGCAGAGCGAAGGGAGGGAAGAGCATAACCTGTTGCTTTATATATAAAACAAAAATTTAAAAAGCCAGGCATGATGGTGCACACCTTTAATCCCAGCACTCAGGAGGCAGAAGTAGGAGGATCACTGTGAGTTTGAGGCCACCCTGAGAATACATAGTGAATTCCAGGTCAGCCTGGGCTACAGTGAGACCCTACTTTGGGGGGGGGGATGAACAAAACCAAGCCTGGCATGGTGGTGCATGCCTTTAATCCTAGCACTTGGAAGGTAGGTAGGAGGCTAGCCTGGGACTACAGAGTGAGTTCCAGATCAGCTGGAACTAGAACAAGACCATACCTTGAAAAAAAAATAAGAAAAATAAAAACAAACTAAGGCTGAGTGGTGGCTCATGCCTATGATTTTAGCACGTGGGAAGTTGAGGTAGGACCAGGCAGCTCTTAAAATTGCAATCCTACTGCACACCCTCTCTAACAGCTGGAAATACAGGCTATGCCACCAGGCCCATTGGTTACAAGGTTTTATTATTATTATTATTATTATTATTTTTTTATTGACAACTTCTATACTCACATACAAAAAACACATGATATTTCCCTCCCCTCCCCCATTGTTTTGTTTTTGAATTGGGCATATTTATACTAGCTCATGTCATGGCAGTTATCCCCCTTTTATTATTCCCAATGATGTCAGAACCTTTAATTACACAATGTTCCTGACATCATATGGCCTGACTATAATCCCTACATATTAAGTCTCATTTCTGTTCTTTTCTCATTAGCATGGAAAAATTCAAATAGTAACTATTATCACCAATAAGCAAATATGATACATGATATACAGTATTACTTCTGTGGTATTCTTGCTTTTAATATTTTAATTTTATTTATTTCAGAGAGTGTTACAGAGATAGAAAGAGGCAGAGAGAGAGAGAGAGAGAGAGAGAGAGAGAGCGCGAGAATGGGCATACCAGGGACTCCAGCCATTGCAAACGAACTCCAGATGCATGTGACACTTGTACATCTGGCTAACGTGGGTCCTGGAGAACTGACCTGGGTCCTCTGGCATTGCAGGCAAATGCCTTAACCACTAAGCCATCTCTCCATTCCATATTCTTACTTTCAATATGAATCTAATTTTGAGGAAATAACCAGCAAAACCAGTAATACAATTATCTGTAAGATACATATCCTGAACTCACAGACACTAAAGAGGCATAAAAATGATACACAATGCATGAATCTTTGTTAGATTCTGAATGGGAAAAATATATCTATTAAAAAATTATTCTCTCAGTTAAATAAAATTAAAACAAATATTTTGAGAGCTGGGAATGGTAGCATATGCCTATAATGCTAGCACTTGGCAGGTCAAGGCTTTGGAGAATCAGAAGTTCAAGGTCATCCTCAAGTACATACCAAGTTAAAGGCTGGCTTTGGCTATTGGAGACCTTGTCTCAAAAACAACAAAAACCGCCGGGCATGGTGGCGCACGCCTTTAATCCCAGCACTCGGGAGGCAGAGGCAGGAGGATCACCATGAGTTCAAGGCCACCCTGAGACTAAATAGTGAATTCCAGGTCAGCCTGGACCAGAGTGAGACCCTACCTCAAAACAAACAAACAAACAAACAAACAAACAAACAACAACAACAAAAACCACCACCTGGCTGGCAAGGTGAATGCCTTTAATCCCAGCACTCAGGAGACAGAGGTAGGAGTATTGCCATGAGTTTGAGGGCAACCTGGGACTACACAGTGAATTCCAGGTTGGCCTGGGCTGAAGCAAAACCCTACCTAAAAAAAAAAAAACCCCAAAACCAAAAAGACAAAAATAAAACATTGGGGACAACTGGAGGAATTTGGCTATGATCTTCTTAGGTGGCTTAATTAATGCTTATTTATTTTGTTGTGATAATAATGGTATTGTGATTGTGATTATGTAAGAATATTTCTTTTTTGAATTCAAGGCCAATCTGGAACTACAGAGTGAGTTTCAGGTCAGCCTGGGCTAGCGGGAGACCCTACGTTGAAAAACACCAAATATATATATATATATATTGAGCTAAGGACGTAGCATTGTGGTAGAGCACTTGGCTAGCATCACAAGACCCTGGGTTTGATTCCCAGTATGGCCCAAAACCAAACAAAACCTGAGTCTCAATTTGAAGACACTAAATCCATAATATACACTTTCATTAAGTAAATCACATAGAAGACCATGAAGCCATGGCCTTTCAAAATATATCAGGGTAGTGTTTTGCATGGCACACAACAGAAACTTCCCACAAATGACTTGAGCAACTTTGGTGAAGTAAATAACTCAGCTTCAGTTTCCGCATGAGGAAATGGAAATGCTATTACAGACTTAACAGGCAGGGTTATGGGAAGATTCCCCGATCAGTGGGATACAGTGAAGCTTTGCCTTACCGATAGAAGTCGCTCTCTGGGTCACTGTGCCGGACCTGGAACGGCGCGTTGGGGTTCTTACAGTCTAAAGGTAGAAGGTCATCAGGGAGAGGAGGCGACCCAGGGCAGGAGGGAAGAGGTTCGCTCTCTTCAGTCTTCACACCGTCCGTCTGCTGTGGATTCTGGGCTTGGGCTGTGGCGATGAGGTTGCGAAGACGTCGGTTGTGCTGGATCAACTGAATGGTATGGATGGTAAGGCTGCATGGCTCTGAGGGGATGTCTAGCATAGTGGGGGGCTTGGGCTTATTGGCTGAAGGCTGGTGCAGAGGTGGGTCATGGACTTCCACCAGACGGAACTCCCGTGGAAGCAGATCAAAGGAGCTTCTGTTGGTCTGGCTTGAGGATATGGGTATCTCTCCCCAGTATCTCAACATTTTGGAATCAGAAGGGATGTACTTTCAGGTAAATCTCTGTTTAGTGTGTTTAAAACTTCGGCAATTGTAGATTATAGGTTTCTATAGTGCAATCTATGAAATCTAGGCAGTTATTTACATAAAAGTAAACTAAGACCTCTTTGAAAAATGTCAGTGTTAACAAACTGTAGGACCAAAGATGTTTTCCCTGAAAAATTAAGAGAAATATAACTGTTAGAGGCAACCACACAATTACTGTTGTACTGAACTACAGAATAGAATCTAAGTCATTACGAGACGAGTGACTGCAAAGGCTTGGAGTATTTCTCAAAGTATTTTGACAACTGTACTGAATAAGTAAATACTATTAAAAACACTAGGGCTTAAGCCGGGCGTGGTGGCTCACGCCTTTAATCCCAGCACTCAGGCAGAGGTAGGATTTGAGTTCACCCTGAGACTACATAGTTAATTCCAGGTCAGCCTGAGCCAGAGTGAGACCCCTATTCAAAAAAAAAAAAAAAAAAAACCACTAGGGCTTGAACCTTTAGTCTTATGTTCTCAAATTCTGATTTACACGGAGACGATTATGCGAGATTCCTGCTACTTCTAACTAGTATCCTCTCTTTGCATCTAATCTATTCTTTGCACTGCTGCTAAACTTAGCCCTCCCCCCCCTTTTTTAAACTGTTTCAGTTTTTTTTTTTTTTTGGAGAGAGACACCGAGAGAGGGAGAGGAAGACAGATAGAGAATGGGTGCACCAGCAGCCTCTCAGCTGCTGCGAACGAAATCCAGATGCGTGCGCCTCCTTGTCAAGTGTGGCATTGCACCCTTGCGTTGCTTTGCATCTGGCTAAACGTGGGACCTGGAGATTGGAACCACTGGACATTGGAACCAGCGTTCTTAGGCTTAGGAGGCAGGTGCCTTAACCGCTAAGCCATCTCTCCAGACCTTTTTAAAACTTTTTTTGAGGTAGGGTCTCACTCTAGCCTAGGCTAACCTGGCTAATTCACTATGTACTCTCAGGCTGGCCTTGAACTCACTGTGATCGCCTCACATCTGCCTCCCAAGTGCTGGGATTAAAGGTGTGCCCAGCTTAATTCTCTCCCCGACTCTTTTTTTTTTTTTAGGTACTGGGGATCAAGCAAGTGCTTTGACACTGAGCTACATTCTAGCCTTTGGTTTTTTGTTGATTGCTTGTTTCAAACAGACAAACTCAAAATATGCCTCCAAAATGCTTTCCCTTGCCCCTTGTAAAAAGTCAATCAGAAAGCTTACCATTCAACAAAACTCACAGTCTGGTTTCAACCCACTCCTCCAGACTAATTGCCTAAGTGTCTCGTCAAGTTCATTAAACATTAACAGAATGTCAGGCATTATGTGAGGAGACAAAGACCAATAATGCAAACTCCTGAGACGAGGGACAGTAACAGAAACCAAGTATTCCAGTGTAATAGTATGCAATAAGTGCTGTTCTAAAGGCACCGATTCAGTGCCGTGCAAGCACATAGAGGAGCTCCCTGACCTACTGACCGTTGTTTTCTAAGAATATCATACAGACTCTGGTTTCTCTTCAGATCGGATAAATCTTTTGCCTTTTACTAACAACATCATACAATTCACTTCTAAAGAACTTCAGACTTTTCCCATAAATTGACTCTTTAAACTACGATCTCTGCCAGAAATGCCCTGCCAAACTTCTATATCCTTATTAGACTTGCATTTGTTAAGGATAATCTTACACCACCACCCTCTATCATTTCCCCAGTATGTATCTCTTCCTTATATTCTCATATCCTTTTGCATTTATCCCTGGACTTTAAATTTAGTTGAGTATTAATCTCAATCAACTTTATTCTCCCACAGGTTATGGCTATTCTTTTGGTATGGTGCCTGGACATTTACTGAAGGATTACTACATTCCAGGCCTCACATTTATTGCGTAGTTCAATTTTCCCAACAATCCTGTGGGGGAAAAAAAAAGATTATCATATGCGCATTTTTCAGGTGCGGCAGCTGCAGCACAGTGTCTTGCCCAGTGTCATATATGCAAAAGGCGAAAGGCAACACAGGCTTCGGAGCCCAGTCTTTTCATCACTTAACTGCGCTGCCTCAATGGTTCGTTTCGAAATAATAAATGAACACCACCACCAACGAAAAAATCCTGCCCTCTTTCCTAACTTCCCCGAAGGGATCAGGAGGGCGTGGTACGGAACCCAAGTTGGGGGTGCGGAAGGCGGGCGGGCGAGGGGCGCTCGCGCCGGGCACGCGCTGCGCCAGTACTCACCGCCGCGTTCCAGGCGCCGCCGGAGCCCGCGTCCGACTCTGGGAGGCCCAAGGCGAGGACCTCGTCCTGCCGGGAAAGCTGCTTATTGATCATGGGCCAAAGCTGCCGGAAGCGCTTCTTCTCCATCCCACTAGGCCACAGGAAGTCAGTATATCCTGTTGCAACCTCGAAAGATGTCCGCGTCCGCACGGCACCACCCCTGCCCTTTTCCGTTCTTCCAGTGTTACGCACCGCGCTACAGCTCTGTGGGTCTTGAGGAGGCGACTCTGCCTTCGCGGCCCCGAGAAGCCGCGGGGAGGTGGGATTGGAGGGTGGAGGGTGGGGACGGGGCGCGGAGAGGAACGTGCGGAGTGAGGGTTGCGGTTTCCGGCGGTCGCATTTCGACGAGGCGCCGGGTGGAGGATGGCGGATGCTCCAGCTCCGCCGCAGCTGCCAGCGTCGGAAGGAGTCGGGGGCGAGTTCAAGAAACCCGTTCTGCCCGCGCCCCCGGCCGTGTGCACTGAGGCCCCGGCTGACGGCCCCGCGAACCCGGAGGACGCGAAGAAGGAGCCACGTCCCCCGACGCTGCCGGAGCCCGACTCTGGGGAGGCGGGCGGCGAACGGCTGGAGCCGCCGCGGGCCCCGCGGCCACTGTCTTCCCCCGGCGGCCCGGCGAGAGCTCCCCCGTACCAGGAACCGGCGTGGGGCAGCCCCGCCACCGCCCCCTACAGTCTAGAAACCCTGAAGGGTGGCACCATCCTTGGTACCCGTAGTTTGCAAGGGACGAGCTGCTGCCTCTTCGGAAGGTTGCCGACGTGCGACATCTCCCTGGAGCATCCTTCCGTGTCCCGGTACCACGCCGCGCTGCAGCACCGGGCGTCCGACCCCGACGAGGAAGGCGACGGTCACGGGCAGGGTTTCTACCTCTATGATCTGGGAAGTACCCATGGCACTTTCCTCAACAAAACTCGAATCCCACCGCGCACCTATTGTAGAGTCCACGTCGGGCACGTTTTCCGCTTTGGAGGCAGCACCCGGCTCTTTATCCTGCAGGTAAGGGGGGGGGGGGAAGCCCTAAAATGAAATCGTGAGACTTTGCTGGGATTCCGAGCTTAAGTTTTACGTGAGAAAGATTCTTCTGGTCAGCAGTTGCAAAAGTAGAGGGTTCCGTTTGGACCCTCATCTACAGACTCGACATACATGGCTGTATCTCTGAAAACAATATCCTCATTCCTGAACTCTAAAATGTTTTCTTTTGGTGGGGGGCTTGATTGATCAGGGACCGGAAGAAGACAGGGAGGCAGAATCTGAGTTAACAGTAACGCAGTTGAAAGAACTTCGCAAGCAGCAACAGATGTTATTGGAGAAGAAGATGTTAGGCGATGACTCGGATGACGAGGAGGATGTGGATGCCACGGAACAGAAGAGAAGTAGTAGTCAAGAGGATGAGATGGGTTGCACATGGGGAATGGGTAAGAAAATTGCTGCCAGATTGTGAGTTTATTACTGGTGATAGGTACCCTGAAATAGAATTTTTAAAATTTTTTTATTTTTCGAGGTAGGGCCCAGACTGACCAGGAATTCACTGTGCAGTCTCAAGATGGCCTTGAACTCATGGCGATCCTCCTATCTTTGCCTTTCAAGTGCTGGGATTAAAGGCGTGCGCCACTATGTCTAGCCCCCTGAAATACTTTTTTAATTAGGGGCTGGAGAGATGGCTTAGCGGTTAAGGCGCTTTCCTGCAAAGCCAAACGATCCCTGTTCTATTCTCCAGTACCCACATAAGCCAGATGCACAAGGGGGTGCATGCATCTGGAGTTCATTTGCAGTGGCTTGTAGCCCTGGCGCGCCCATTCGCGCGCTCTCGCTCTCTGTCTGCCTCTTTCTTTCTCAAATAAGTAAATAAATTTAGTTATTTGGTATGAGTGTCCAACAGATGTGCGTGTCCCACACCCTTCATGTGGAGGTCAGAGGAAGACATCAGGAAGTTATGCCCAGCCGTGCCTTGCTCTTCATGTGGGTTCTGAGGTTGAATTCAGGTCCTCAAGTTTGTGTAGCAAGTGCTCTTACCACTGAGGCATCCCCCAAGCCACCGCTTAAATGGTGTTTTGTTTTGTTTTTCAAGGTAGGGTCTTGCTCTAGCTCAGGCTGACTTGGAATTCACTATATAGTCTCAGGGTGGCTCCAATTTACACAGATCCCCTCCTGAGTGCTGGACTAAAGGCTTGTGCACCATGCCCTTCAGAGGGGTTGAGGAGAGAGAATGGGCATTAGGACCTCTAGCTATTACATGTGCCACAAATAGGAATCTTTGAAATACAGTTAGGGTAAACATAGTTTGCAAATAAGGTAAAACACAATCCAGAAAGTCATTAAACTTTACTGAGATTAAAAAAAAAATCAGGGAAAAAAAAAATTGGGCTGGAGAGATGGCTTAGTGGTTAAGGTGTTTGCCTGTGAAGCCAAAGGATCCCGGTTCGATTCTCCAGGACCCATGTAAGCCAGATGCACAAGAGGCACATGCATCTGGAGTTCGTTTGCAGTGGCTAGAGGCCCTGGTGTGCCCATTCTCTCTCTCTATCTACCTCTCTTCTCTCTCTATGGTTGCAAATAAATAAAAAAAAAAAAAATCAGGGTCTGGAGGGATGGCATAGCTGTTAAGGCATTTGCCTGCAAATTCAAAGGACCCAGGTTTGATTCCCCGGGATCCATGTTAGCCAGATGCACAAGGGGGTGCATGTGTCTGGAGTTCATTTGCAGTGGCTGGAGGCCCTGGCATGCCCATTCTCTCTTTCTTTCTCTCCCCCTCTTTCTCTATCAGATAAATAAATAATATATGGGCTGGAGAAATGACTTAGCAGTTAAGGCACATGCCTGTGAAGCCTAAGGACCCCGGTTCGATTCTCCAGGTCCCATGTAAGCCAGATGCACAAGGGGTACATGCGTCTGGAGTTCGTTTGCAGTGGCTAGAGGCCCTGGCGTGCCCATTCTCCCTCTCCCTCTCTCTGTCTCTAATAAGCAAATAAATAAAAAATAAAAATATTTAAAAAAAATCAGGGCTGGAGAGATGGCTTAGCAGTTAAGGTGCGCTTGCCTGTGAAGCCTAAGGATCCAGGTTCGACTCCCCAGAACCCACGTAAGACAGATGCATATGGTGGGTGCATTCCTCTGGAGTTTGTTTGCAATGGCTAGGGGCTGTGGTGCATCCATTCTATCTCTCAAAGAAAATTTTTTAACAGAATTGAATGATGGCACTATAGATATATTTAAATGTGTTTTAGTGAAATTTCTTTCTTTCTTTTTTTGGTTTTTCAAGGTAGGGTTTCACTCTAGCCTTAGTCTCAGGCTGTCCTTGAACTCGTGGCAATCCTCCTACCTCTGTCTCCTGAGTGCTGGGATTAAAGGCATGTGCCACCACTCACAGCTTTAGTGAAATTTCTTGTTGAAAAGTCTTCCCCACCATACAATTAGCTTATTTTCATCATTTAAAAATATATATTGGGTGGAGCGATGGCTTAGCTGTTAAGGTGCTTGCCTGTTAAGTTTAAGGACCCAGGTTCGATTACCCAGTATTGACGTAAGCCAGATACACAAGGGGGCGCATGTGTACGAAGTTCATTTGCAGTGGCTGGAAGCCCTGGTGTGCTGATTCTTTCTCCTTGGTAATAAATAAAATACTTGATTTTTTTTTTTTTTTTTTTTTGGTTGGGTTTCACTCTAGCCCAGGTTGACCTGGAATTCGCTATGTGATATCTGGGTGCCCTCAAACTCAAGGCAATCCTCCTACCTCTGCCTCCCAAGTGCTGGTAGTAAAAGGGTGTTCCCAGCAGAGAGAGAGAGAGAGAGAGAGAGAGAGAAGAATTGGCACCAGGGCCTCTAGCTACTGCAAACAAACTCCAGATGCATGTGCTCCTTTGTGCATCTGGCTTAACCTGGGTAATTGAACTCAAGTCATTAGACTTTGCTGCAAGTTCCTTAACTACTGACTCATCTCTCAAGTTCCCCATTCTCTTCCCCACTTTTTATTTAAAGTTTTTTAAAAATTAATTAATTTATTTACTTGAGAGAGGGAGAGAGAGAATGGGTGTGCCAGGGTCTCCAGCCTCTGCAAACGAACTCCAGGTGCATGCGCTCCCTTGTGCATCTGGCTTACGTGGGTCCTGGGGAATCGAACTGGGGTCCTTTGGCTTTGCAGGCAGATGTCTTAACTGCTAAGCCATCTCTCCAGCCCCCCTCCTCCACTTCTTAAAATACTTATTTAAAAGTAGTGAGAGAAAGAAAATGGATGCACCAGGACCTGCTGCAAATGAACTCCAGCCCAAATGCATGTGCCACCTGGTGCATCTGGCTTCCAGTGGGTACTAGGAATGGAACTCAGGCCATCAGGTTTTGCAAACGTGCACCTTTAACTACTGAACCATCTTTCTAGTCCCTCAGTGTCCTTTTTTTCCTCCCCAAGGTAAGGTCTCACTGTAACCCAGGCTGACCTGGATCTCACTCTGTAGCTCTTAGCTTGCTGGCCTTGAACTCAGTGATTCTCCTACCTTTTTTTTTTTAAATTTTTTTTTTAAACTTTTTATCTTATTTTTTTGGAGAGAGACACGAGAGAGAGAGAGAGAGAGAGAGAGAGAGAGAGCGGCGAGAGGGAGGGGAGGGGGAGGAAGACAGAGATGGGCGCGCGAGCAGCGTCTCAGCTGCTGAGAACGAAATCCAGATGCATACACCCCCTTGTGGCCAAGTGCGGCATTGCGCCCTTACGTCACTTTGCATCTGGCTAAACGTGGAACCTGGAGATTGGAACCGCTGGAGATTGGAACCAGTGTTCTTAGGGTTAGGAGGCAGGCGCCTTATCCCCTAAGCCATCTCTCCAGCCCCTAACTCAGCCTTTTGAGTGCAGGGATTAATGGATTTTTTTTTAAATTATTGAGACTTTTTTTTTTTTTTTTTGAGTTAGGGTCTTGCTCTAGCCCAGGTTGACCTGGAATTCACTGGAGACATTGTCTTACTATGTAGCCACACTATCTTGGAACTTGTGATTCTCCTGCCTTAGCCTCCTGAGAACTGGGATTTTAGGTATGTGTCACTATGACGAGCTCATGGCCCATCCTAAAAGGACAGAGGGTGTCACTTAGACATTGTCTCATGTCCATGCTTTCTCATTTCCTGTAGGAGAAGATGCTGTAGAGGACGAAGCTGAAGAGAACCCCATTGTCTTAGAGTTTCAGCAGGAGCGGGAGGCCTTTTATATAAAGGATCCCAAAAAGGCTCTTCAAGGGTTCTTTGACCGAGAAGGTATGTAAATAAGTTTCTGACCCTGACAGTAAAATGCACCCTAGCACTGTTGTTTTCTAAAGTTTTAAGTTAGGCTTAAGATTTATAAATGCTGTATACATTTTTTCTTTTTTTTCTTTGAGGTAGAGTTTCAATGTAGTCCAGGGTGACCTGGAATTCACTATGTAGTCTCAGGGTGGCCTTGAACTTGCTGTGATCCTCCTACCTCTGCCTCCTGAGTGCTGGGATTAAAGGCGTGCGCCACCATGTCCTGCCAAATGCTGTATTTAAAAAAAAAAAATTATTTATTTGAGAGAGAGGAAGAGACACAGAGGGAGAGAGACAGAATGGGTGTGCCAGGGCCTCCAGCTGTTGCAAACAAACTCCAGATGCATGCGCCCCCTTGTGCATCTGGCTTATGTGGGTCCTGGGGATTGAACTGGGGTCCTTAGGCTTCACAGGCAAGTCCTTAACTGCTGAGCCATTTCCCCAGCCCAAATGCTGTATTTTATAAAAAAATTTCTCAACTTAAAAATTTTTTCTTTATGTAAGATTAAAAGTCAATAAAAATAATAATTAAAAAAAATTTTTTCTTTCTTTATTTATTTGAGAAAGAGTGAGAGAAGAGGCAGATAGAGACAATGGGTGTTCTAGAGCCTCCAGCCATTGCAAACGAACTTCAGATGCATGCGCCACCTTGTGCCTCTGGCTTACATGAGTACTGGGGAATTGAACCTAGGTCCTTAGGCTTTGTAGCCAAAGCGACTTAATGGCTAAGCCATCTCTCCAGCCCGTAAATTTTTAAACTTTCTATTCACAACTTCCATGCATATAGACAATGTACCATGATCATAATCACCTTCTACTCTCCCTCCTTTTTCCCCATCCCAACTCCCCCATCTGCTGAATCCCTTTTTTCCCACACTAGTTGACTAGTTTCTCTTCTGTTTTCATGTCATCATTTCCCCCCCTCCATTATGCAGGTCTTGTGTAGGTAGCATCAGCCACTGTAAGGCCATGAATATTAAGACCATTTTGTGGCAGGAGGACAGTGTTGTAAACATCCTTCTCCTTCCTTTGGCTTTTACATTCTTTCTGACAAGTCTTCCTCACTGGCCCCTGAGCCTTGGAGGTGTGATAATGTCTCATTTAGTTCTGAACACTCCACTGTCACTTCTTCACACTATGGTGAATTTTGAGTCACTCCAGTGGTCACTTTCATCTGAAAAGAGAAGTTTCTCTGACCAAAAGTGAGAGTAGCATTAATATCTAGGCATAATTAGTATTTAGAGGGCAGTTGGGTGGGCATAATATATTCACTTAACCAGACAACAGTAGTAGTTTTCTCCCTAGGGCTTATAACCTCCCAAGCCATAGGCTTTTAAATTTATTATTTTTGGAGAGAGAGAGACAGAGAGAGATAGACAGAGAGGGAGAGGGAGACAGAAATGGGCGCATCAGCAGTCTCTCAGCTGCTGTGAACGAAGTCCAGATGTGTGCGCCTCCTTGTGGGCAAGTGCGGCATTGCGCCCTTGTGTCACTTTGCATCTGGCTAAACGTGGGACCTGGAGATTGGAACCGCTGGACATTGGAACCAGAGTTCTTAGGCTTAGGAGGCAGGCGCCTTAGCCGCTAAGCCATCTCTCCAGCCTGCCATAGGCTTTAAAAAAATTTTTTTATTGCCGGGCGTGGTGGCGCACGCCTTTAATCCCAGCACTCGGGAGGCAGAGGTAGGAGGATCGCCGAGAGTTCGAGGCCACCCTGAGACTACATAGTTAATTCCAGGTCAGCCTGGACCAGAGTGAGACCCTACCTCGAAAAACCAAAAAAAAAAAAAAATTTTTTTATTTATTTATTAGAGACAGAAACAGAGGGAGAGAGAGAGTGAGAATGGGCGTGCCAGGGTCTCTAGCCACTGCAAACGAACTCCAGATGCATGTGCCACTATGTGCATCTGGCTTACATGGGACCTGGAGAATCAAACCTGGGTCCTTAGGCCTTTCAGGCAAGCGCCTTAACTGCTAAGCCATCTCTCCATCCCAAGCCATAGGCTCTTGATAGGTTTTTCAGTACCATACAGGAGTTCACTCCCTTGGAAGCCTGAAATCCAATCAGAGAACAATTGGTTTCTCCCATAACAGACATTCCACCATTGTACCAGTTGGTATTTGGCCTGGCTGACCAGTTGTAAGGCTTGAAGGATCCATTACTGGTTTAGACCGATGATCACTTTTCTCCTCACCTTCAGGCTGCATAGCTTTCTCCAGCATCCTGACAGCTAGTTAATAGGGAGGAGCTTCCAGTTCAGCTTCATAAATGCTGCATTTTGCTTTCACTTAATTTTTGCCCTTGTGATCAGTTCCTTTGGCTTTATTTCTTCATCTTTTATTTGTGGGGTTCTGGGACTCAAACCTGGGACTTTATCTGTACTAGGAAGGTCTCTAGGGCTGAAGAGATAGCTTAGCAAAGTGCTTGCCTGTGAAGCCCAAGGACTCCGGTTCGAGATTTGATTTCTCAGTACCAATGTAAGCCAGAAACACAAGGTGGCACATATATCTGGAGTTTGTTTGCAGTGTCTGGAGGCCCTGGTGTGCCCATTCTCTCTCTCTCTCTTTCTCTTTCCTTGTCTTTCCCTCTCAAATAAATAAATATTTAAAAAAATTTAAAGAAGTGTTCTATTATTGAGCTATACTCCTAGCTTCAGATTTATTTTGAAATTAGTAAAAATACTGTCTTTCTTTCCATCTTGAAGGAAAAGAATAATTTTTTTTCTGAATCATCTTATTCTTTTTTAAAATTTATTTTTATTTATATGAGAGAGAAAAAGAGGCAGAGAGAAAGAATGGGCACACCAGGGCCTTCAGCTACTGTAGATGAACTCCAGATGCATGACCACCTTGTACATCTGGCTTTCGTAGGAAATTGAGCCTGGGTCCTTTGGCTTGGCAGGCAGGAGCCTTAACCGCTAAGCCATTTCTCTAGCCCTGAATCAGGTAGGAGGATCGCTGAGAGTTCGAGGCCAACCTGAGACTACATAGTGAATTCTATAGGTCAGCCTGAGCTAGAGTGAGACCGTACCTCGAAAAAAACAAACAACAACAACAACAACAACAAAAAGATTTTAGACTTTGGTGTTAGGGAAATGTGGCAGAGTCTTAATGATTTTTTCATTTATTTATATTTTAACATTTTATATATTTGAGAGAGAGAGTGAGTGAGTATGGACAGGCTAGGATCACCATTCATTGCTCCAAACACATGTGCCATTTTGTGCATCTGACTTTATGTGGGTTCTAGGGAATTGAACCCAAGCCATCAGGTTTTGCAAACAAGTGCTGTAACCACTGAACCATCTCTCTAGCCCTTATCAATTTTTTTGTTTCTAAATTACCTGGTCTTTTATAATTCTTATTGTAAATTTCAATTGTATGTAATAAAAAGTGTTCCCACAAATTGTTTCGTTTCAGTAGAGATACTCTGAGAGAACATCAATGGATATATGTGCGTGTGTATATATTTACACACACATAGAGTTATTCTCAGGGATCTTTTTTTTAATTTTTAAATTTTTTTATTTTGGGTTTTTTGAGGTAGAGTCTCACTATGGCTCAGGTTGACCTGGAATTCACTAGGTAGTCTCAGGGTGGCCTCGAACTCATGGCCATCCTCCTGCCTCTACCTCCTGAGTGCTGGAATTAAAGGTGTGCGCCACCATGCCCCGTATCTCAGGGATCTTTAGGACACTGGTTCCAGAACTCTTCCCTTAAGATACCAAAATCTAAGGATGCTCAAGTTCCTCAGATCAAGTAGCAAAGTATTTGCATATAACCTACATATAGCCTCCCATATACTTTGTCATCTCTAGATTACATATAATACCTAATATAATATGAATGCTATATAAACATATAAACGATTGTTATTTATTTTTTGAGGTAGGGTCTCACTCTAGTCCAGGCTGACCTAGAATTCAGTGTGTAATCTCTGGGTGGCCTTGAACTCACGGTGATCCTCCTATCTCTGCCTCCTCCTAGAGTGCTGGGATTCAAGGCGTGCGCCACCATGCCCGGCCTTTTCTCTTTTTGAGTCAGAATCTCATTCTAGCCCAGACTGACTTGGAACTCCTTTTTAGTCCTAGGCTGGCCTCTAGCTCACTCTAGAGTGCTGGGATTAAAGGCATGCACCACCACGCCTGGCTTCTGTTGTTGTAATTGTGCTGAAAATTGAACCCAGCTGGGGCCTGTGTGCTATTAGCACTCTACCACTCAGCTACAGCTTCAGCCTGTCCACCTGCCTGACTCCCCCCAGGTGAGGAGGAGGTACAGCATCTTACTAAGTGACCCAGGCTGTCTTGAACTTGGGCTCTCCTACTTCAGCCTCCTGAGTGTCTAGGATTACAGGCCTAATTGTTAGGTTATTTTGAGACAAAGCAGATGTTTATAGAGAAGTAAGTTTGCCAGCAGGGCTTTGCGACCTGCAACTGCAAGGACAGACTCCTTATCAGCCTGGGAGAAAGAGGCATTGCATCCCAGCTTGCACTGCGTTTGTTTATCAGCTTTGCCATAATCAGCCTGCTTGGCTTGATGCTTTGTGCAGTCACGCTGCTGTCAGCACAGGTAGGGTGTTGGTCTTTGACACCATGCTTCCCATTCCCCCTTTTTTTTTTTAGTGTTTTATGACTATTTCATTAATTTGCCTAGGCTGGCCTTTAATCACTTTGTAGCCCAGGCAGGTCTTGAACTTGTGATCCTCCTACTTCAGCTAGGATTAAAGGTCTGTGCCACCAGGCTTTTTTTTTTTTTTTTTTTTTTTTTTTTGTGGGTTTTTGAGATAGGGTCTCACTGTAGCCCAGGCTGACCTGGAATTCACTCTGTACTCTCAGGGTGACCTTGAACTCACAGCAATCCTCCTACCTCTGCCTCTTGAGTGCTGGGATTAAAGGCGTGCGCCACCACACCCCGCTTGAAACTATTTTCCTTCATGTCAAATTCAGTCTAGTTCTAGTATCAGATGATAATCTCTAGGAATAAATGAAATCTTCCAAAATTTACTATTCATTGAAGCTTGATGTTCTTATTTAATTTTTGATGTCCTTTCTCCTAATATAGCTTTAGATCTTACTAAGATTGCTTTGTCTTCCTGTGCAGGAGAAGAATTAGAATATGAATTTGATGAACAGGGACATAGCACTTGGCTCTGTAGGGTGAGGTATGTTCTTTTCCTTTTTTCGTTTTTTAGATATTTTTTGAGGAAGGATCACATTGTGTAACTCATGCTGGTTTCAAACTGGAAATCTTCCTGTCTGTGTTTTCCAAGTACTGGGCTTATGAAGTTTTTTAAAAATTAATGTCTGTATCTGGAAAATGGTCAATTTTAGTTATTATGGTTGTACCCACTTTGGGCCAAAGAGTAACTTTAATCTTTTTATTTGGGGGGGGGTTGAGGTAGGGTCTCACTGTAGCCCAGGCTGACCTGGAATTCACTATGTACTCTCAGGGTGGTCTTGAATTCACCTCTGTCTCCTACCTGTGCCTCCCAAGTGCTGGGATTGAAGGCGTGCGCCACCACGCTGGGCTTGAGAGTAACTTTAATCTTAATTTTAGGCTATTCCTGACCCTGGGCCGTGATAGTTTAGTAAGGCAGTATTGGGAAATGGGGTTAGATGCATGAGGTGAAAGACAGTGATTTGAGGTCCAGTCTTGACTAGAGAAGGAAATTAACTGAGAGGTTGGAAAGCCACATAAAAATATGATTCATCACAGCATAGTAGCTGTTTTCATGAGAATTGGAACTGTGTTTTGTACAAACCAATGCAGATTACCTGTGGATGACTCAACTGGGAAGCAGCTAGTGGCTGAGGCCATTCACTCAGGAAAGAAAAAAGAAGCAATGATCCAGTGCTCTCTGGAAGCTTGCCGGATCCTCGACACACTGGGATTGCTGCGGCAGGAAGCAGGTCAGCATGTGGGAGTCACTTTTTTGAAAAAAAGAAGGAAGGAAAATGTAACAAAAAAGATAGTATAATTTCTTTACAGGAGGAATACATACATAGTTACACCATTTTTTAAGTGGAAGGAAAAGTTCCCTATCTCAGTATCCTAAGGCAGTTGTCCCAAAAACATTTATAAAAACATTTATTTTATTTATTTGACAGAGAATGAAAATGGGCATACCAGGGCCTCCAGCCTCTGCCAACAAACTCCAGACACATGTGCCACCTTGTACATCTGGTTCACATGGGTCCTGGGGAATTGAACCTGGGTTCTTTGGCTTTGCAGGCAGGTGCCTTAACTGCTAAGCCATCTCTCCAGCCCTTTTTCCCATTGTTTAATCACATTAATTTATCACTTCTGATTTTCTTTGTTTGGAAACATTTTTTTCTGAAGATTACTACTCTCCTTTTAGAACTTACTATTTTCCATATCTACTGTGGGACTTCTTTTTAATTCATTGATACATATTTTTAACTTTTAAAAATTTTCTTTCATTGTGTAAAAAATTTATTTATTAGCAACAGACAGAGAAAGAGGGAGAGAGAAAGAAGAGTGAGAATAGATGCACCAGGGCCTCCAGCCACTGCAAACGATGCATATGCCACCTTGTGCATCTGGATTACATGGGTACTGGGAAATGGAGCCTCGAACCAGGGTCCAGCGCTTAACCGCTAAGCCATCTCTCTAGCTCCCTGATATATATTTTTAAAAATTTTACTTACTTGAGAGAGAGAATGGGTGTACCAGAGCCTTCAGCTGCTGCAAATAAACTCCAGAAGTATCTGGCTTATGTGGGTCCTGAGGAATCAAACCTGTGTCTTTTGGCTTTGTTAGCAAGCATGTTAACTGCTAAGCCATCATTCTAACTGATATATATTTTTTTTGAGGCAGGGTGTCAGTCTGGCCTAGGCTGACCTACTCAGTCTGTAGACCCACCCAGGCTAGTCTTGAATTCATAGTGATCCTCCTCATGGGATTAAAAGCATATGCCATCATGCTTGGCTATGTTTTCATTTTTTATTGTTCTGAAACTTGTAACATAGTATACCATTTTAAATATATATTTTATTTGTTTATTTGAGAGAGAGAAAGAGGCAGAGAGAGAGAGAAAGGGAGAGAATGGGCATGCCAGGGCCTCCAGCCACTGCAAATGAACTCCAGATGCATGCGCCCCCTTGTGCATCTGGCTTACGTGGGTCCTGGAGAATCGAACCGGCATCTTTTGGCTTTGCAGGCAAACGACTTAACCGCTAAGCCATCTCTTCAGCCCCAGTATATCATTTTAAATACAACTTAATGATGAAATATATTCATATTGTTGTTTAACTATCACCACTGCCCATCAAAGAACTTTTCATCATCTCTCACTACCACTGTACCCTGTAAACATTAACTCTGTTTTCCTGTCTTCCCAGCTCATAGGAGCTGCCATTCCAAATTGCTGTCTGTAGAATTGACTACTTTAGGTCCCTTATGTAAGTGGAAGGACCAGATGGGTGTCCTTTGTGTCCTTTTCATTTCACTTTGCATAATGTCTTCAAGATTTCTATGTTTTTAAAAAATATATATTTTTTTTTTATTGGAGAGAGAGAATAATAAGAATGGGCACACCAGGGCCTGCAGCCACTGCAAACAAATTTCAGATGCATGCACCAACTTGTGCATCTGGCTTTATGTGGGGTATTGGGAAATCAAACATGGGTCTTTGGGTTTCGCAGGCAAGTACCTTAACCATTAAGCCATCTCTTCAGCCCTGCCCATTATTTTTGAGACATGGCCTCATGTAGCCCAGACCATCTTCAAACTTGCTATGCAGCCAAGGGTGGTCTTGCACTTTTTATTTTTAAAAATATTTTATTTATTTATTTGAGAGAGAGAGAATGAATGGGCACACCATTGCAAATGAATTCCAGATGCATGTGCCACCTTGTTCACCTGGCTTACGTGTATCCTGGGTAATCACACATGGGTCCTTAGGCTTTACAGGCAAGTGCCTTAACCAATAAGCTGTCTTTCCAGACCTGGTCTTGTATTTGTAATCCTCCTGTGTCTGCCTCCCAAGTTCTGGGATTGTAGGCAGGCACCATCATGGCTGGTATGCAGTGCTGAGGATCAAACCTAGGGCCTTGTGCCTGCTACCAATTGAGTACATCTCTAGTTTCTGTTTTTTTTTTTTTTTTTTTAAAGGTAAGGTCTCACTCTAGCAGGCTGACCTGGAATTCACTATGTAGTCTCACGGTGGCCTTGAACTCAAGGCAATCCTCCTACCTCTGCCTCCCAAGTGCTGGGATTAAAGGCGTGTACCACCACACCCAGCCTGTTTTTTTATATTTTTAATTTATTTTAATTTATTTTTGCTTTTTTGAGGTAGGGTCTCGCTCTAGCCCAGGCTGACCTAGAATTCACTGTGTAGGCTCAAGGGTGGCCTTGAACTCACAGCGATCCTCCTGCCTCTGCCTCCCGAGTGCTGGGACTAAAGGTGTGCGTCACCATGCCAGCTTATTTTTATTTACTTGAAGAGAAAGAGGCAGATAGAGAGAATGGAGAATGGGCAAGCCAGGGCCTCAAGCTACTGCAAAGGAACTCCAGGCACATGTGCCACCTTGTGCATCTGGTTTACGTGGGTACTGGGCAATCGAACCTGGGTCCTTAGGCTTTACAGGCAAGTGCCTTAACTGCTAATCCATCTCTTCAGCTCTGTTTTTTCTTTTTTCTTTTTCTCCTTTTTGGCTTTTCGAGGCAGGGTCTCACTCAAGCCCAGGATGACCTGGAATTCACTATGTAGTCTCAGGGTGTCCTTGAACTCACAGCAGTCCTCCTACCTCTGCCTCCTGAGTGTTGGTTTTTTTCTTGTTAAATTTATTTCATTATCAGTTCTTTGACCTTTAGTATCTAGGAAAAGGAAAGCCAAGAACTGGGAAGATGAAGATTTTTATGATAGTGATGATGACACGTTCCTTGATCGGACTGGCCTCGTGGAGAAGAAACGACTGAACCGCATGAAGAAGGCTGGGAAGATTGATGAGAAGCCAGAAACCTTCGAGTCACTGGCAAGTTTGTTCAGAGGAGTAACTGTGCTAATTTGTTTTTCTTTTTTTTTTGCTTTTATGAGGTAAGTTGACCTAGAACTCACTATGTAGTCGTAGGGTGGTCTCAAACTGACCACTATCCTCCTACTTCTGCCTTCCAAGTTCTGGGATTAAAGGCGTGCACCATCATGCCCAGGTTTTTTTTTTTTTTTTTTAATATGATAGTATATTACTTAAATCTGTTTTATGGACATTTAATTTTTAAAATGGTAGCATAGAAAGCTTGTAGTGAGGCATAACTTTTGTAGTTTCTCAACTAGTTTTATCCAAATTGGGAAGAAAATTTGACTCACTGCTATAGACTTTCCTTCAGGTTGGTATTGATCCATTGACAAACATTCTCTGGATATGAGATTACTCCCCAAAAGAAAAAAATTCAAATTTGGGCCAGGTGTGGTGGTGCATGCCTTTGATCCCAGAACTTAGGAGGCAGAGGTAGGAGGATTGCAGTGAGTTCGAGGCCACCCTGAGACTACATAGTGAATTCCAGGTCAGCCTGGGCTAGAGTGAGACCTTACCTTGAAAAACCACAAAAATTGGCCAGCAGCAGCAAATTTGACTTTAGGATTTTGGCATTCAAAGGGATGTAGTGTGTTATAAGCATGGAACAGTATATTCTTCATGAAATTGTCATAAGGTGTCAGTATTTAACAGCTTAAAACATTATCCAACATTTTTGGATTAAAAGTAAATGCCTTGAGTGCTTTCTTTTAAAATAAAATTTTAGTTCCTAATTCTATTTAAGCCTGAGTTCTTTAACTCATAAATTAATTCAGCTAAACTGAAATAAATAAATGAAAACTATCAACTCCATAAGAACTAGATTAGGTGGACTTCTGAATTAACCATCTTAGAAATTTTAACAGTGATGAAAATAGGAAGATGATGAAACATAGTTTGCAAAAAGGAAAGCATTTGGTAACCCTGTTTATTTGTGTGTTACAGGTTGCAAAGTTAAATGATGCTGAAAAGGAGCTCTCTGAAATTTCTGAGAGGCTCAAAGCCTCAAGCAAAGGTAAGGCTATTAAATATTTTTATTTATTTATTTATTTTAATTTTTAATTTTAAGAGGGAGAGAGAGAGAGAGAGAAAGACTGAGAATTGATGCGCCAGGGCCTCAGCTACTGAAATTGAACTCAGACGCTTGCGCCACCTAGTGGACATGTGCAGCCTTTGTGTACCTGCCTTACACGGGATCTGGAGAATTGAACACATGGGTCCTTAGGCGTTGCAAACAAGTGCCTTAACTGCTAAGCCATCTCTCCAGCTTGAGGTAACATTTCAGAGCTAGAGAAAACACCACAGATGGTTTGGGATAGCCTCTTTTTATTTAATAGTTGGGGGAAATGAAGCCTACTGAGATGAATCACTTCCTGAGTTCTCACAGCTATGACATTTCTTTATTTTATTTCCAGCGTCAGTGGTGATCTTTTTTGTTTGTTTGTTTTGAGTTAGGGTCTCACTCTAGCTCAGGCTGACCTGGAATTCACTGTGTAGCCTCAGGGTGGCCTCGAACTCATGGTGATCCTCCTACCTCTGCCTCCCAAATGCTGGGATTAAAGGCATGCGCCACCACGCCCGGCTTCAGTGGTGATCTTTGCTCAGCGTTTTGTTAGTGGTTTCTCAGTGAAATCTCTGGGACCATCTTTATGTTAGTGACTTCTCTATGGAATGTCTGGGACCATCTTTCTAAATCCACATTATGTCTCTTTGGACAGTTCTATCAGACTCATCCTGTCAGGATTCTTTAGATGCATTCATGTCGGAAATGAAGGCAGGGAGCACGTTAGACGGGGTGTCGAGGAAGAAGCTTCACCTGAGAACCTTTGAACTGAGGAAAGAACAGCAGAGACTCAAAGGGTTAATAAAAATCGTAAAGCCGGCAGAGATTCCAGAACTGAAAAAGTAAGTGATCAGTTATACTTTAAATTTTAAATAAGCTTGGTAGCATATGTAGTACTTTGAATTCTTTTTATTTCCCACGTGTATATGGTGGGGGTGCTCATTGGCATATTTGACTGCTGTCCACTTTTATTCTTTTCATATTTCTTTTTTTTTTTTTCTTCTTTTTTTTGTTTTTTTGAGGTAGGGTCTCACTGTAGCCCAAGCTGACCTGGAATTCACTATGTAGTCTCAGGGTGGCCGTGAACTCATGGCGAGTGCTGGGATTACTTTTATTCTTTTAAAAATAAATTTCTTTGGGTGTGTGGGGGCACACGTGCCACAGCAAGCTTGTGGAGGTCAGAGGACAACTTTGAGGTGTCTGTGCTCTACCTTCTTTGAGACAGGGTCTCTTGCCACTGGAAATGAACTACCAGACTGCATACTGTTAGGCTAGCTGCCCTTGCGTTTCACATTCCCCTGGCTCCCCTCCCATTGTGGGCGCTTTGGAATTACACACAGGTGCAACCTCCATTTTGTACCCAGCTTCTTGTGGGCACTGGAAAATTGAGTCCAGGCTGATAGCCTTTTAAACAATTGCCTTTAGCTGCTGAGTCATCTCCCCATATTCTTTGAGATAGGATCTCTTGCTGAACCTACAGCTCACCCAGTCTGCTAGACTAGCTAGCCAGTGACCCCAGAGATTCTCTGTATGTCCCTCCTCAGCAATGGGAGCATCCATGATGCCTGGCATTTTACATGAGCACTGGGGATTAGAGACATCTCCCAGCTCTGAATGATTTCCTTTTTTTTATTTTCTTAAAATATTTTATTCATTTGCAGGAATGAGAGAATGGGCACCCCAGGGCCTCTTGCCACTGCAAACAAACCCTAGACGTTTGTGTCACTTTGTACATCTGGCTTTTTGTGGGCTCTGGGGAATCAAACCTGTAGCAGGCTTCGCAAACAAGTGCCTTTAACTGCTGAGCCATCTCTCCTGCCCCATATCTTCTTATTACATTCTTCTTATAACATTTACTTATTTATTTAGTTTTGAAACAAAGTCTTGTGGCCTGGAACTTAAGATTCTCTTGTCTCAGCCTCTTGACACATCTCTTGTTTTCGCTGTTCTCGTCCCACATCCTGTTTCTTCTTCAGCTTTGCCTTACAGGCTTTGCTTTTCTGTCCTCGAGCCACTGAGAATACTGACAACCTCCACAGTCGCAGTGTCTCTCACTATCCAGGAAGGACAGCCTAACTTGCTTTTACCTACGCATGCACAACGTCAGTGCTCAGAGCTATTGTCCATGGTCGTGTGAATTCCAGATGAGTAAGGCACTTTCTAGAGTTGCTGGCCATTGTGCGTACAACTTGGATCCATCTCTCCTGCCGCTTAATGGAGATTGGGTCATGCTTATGTACTTTCCTTTGCCAGTGACCTCTGTACTATAGTTATCATTTGATAAATGTGAAGTCATGAAGTATGTTAGAAATTACTGGACTAGGGAGCCGCCTCATCTTGCCGTTAATAGCCGTGTCTGACAGTCAGTACTATCCTTGTTTAGACTGGCCTCTGTCTTGTTATATGCTCAGATACTCATTTTGTGGTAATTTTTGTTTTGTCAGGAGTTTTTGTCATTTTCATGTGTGTTTTTTTTTCCCCCTGAGGTAGGGTCTCGCTCTAGCCCAAGCTGACCTGAAATTCATTGTGTAGTCTAGTCTGGCCTCCAACTCACAGCAATCCTCCTACTTCTGCCTCCCAAGTATTGGGATTAAAGATGTATACCACCACGCTTGGCTTCATGGTACTTTTATGATAAAACATTGGACTTACTGGAATAATTATAATTGTTCTTTTTTTCCTTAGAACAGAAACTCAGACTACAGATGCAGAAAACAAAGCTAAGAAACTTATGTTGCCTCTCTTTGGTGCCATGAAAGGAGGGAGCAAATTCAAATTAAAAACCGGCACAGTGGGGGTAAGTTGTGAGTTAGGGTGTTAAGATTTTAGCTCTTATTATCCCTGAGCTACTTTTACTTTCTTTTAAACGTTCAAAAGAAGCCGGACGTGGTGGCACACGCCTTTAATCCCAGCACTCGGGAGGCAGAGGTAGGAGGATCGCCATGAGTTCGGGGCCACCCTGAGACTACATAGTGAATTCCAGGTCAGCCTGGGGCTAGAGTGAGACCCTGCCTCAAAAAACCAAATAACAAATGAAAAACAAAACTGTTTTTTTCCAGGTGTGTGTAGTGGCTCATACCTGTAGTCCCAGAATTTACGAGGTTGAGACAAGTGGGTTGCCAGATATTGAGCCCAGCCTGGGCTAGAGTGAGACCTTGTCTTAAAAAACAAAAGCAGGGCTGGAGAGATGGCTTAGCGGTTAAGGTGCTTGCCTGCAAAGCCAAAGGACCCAGGTTCAATTCCCCAGGACCCACGTAATCCAGATGCACAAGGTGGCACATGTGTCTGGAGTTCATTTGCAGTGGCTGGAAGCCCTGGTGCACCCCCTTGCCTCTTTGTATCTCAAATAAATAAAATTAAAATATTTAAAAAACAAAAATGAATTGTAAAATCAAGGAATTCTTTAATACCTTCTTGCTATTCCAAAGATATGACTATTTCTTCTAAGTTTATTGATTGATTGGTTTCTTTAGACAAGATTTCACTGCCAAGGTTGGTCTAAGCTTCCTGAATGCTAGACACATGCCTGTATGCCTATCTGATACCTTTAAGCATTTATTCCTTCCTTTCTTTTTTTTTCTTTTTTTTTTTGTTGTGGGAGGGTGCTTTTCGAGGTAGGATTTTGCTCTAGCCCAGGCTGACCTGGAATTCATTATATAGTCTCAGGGTGGCCTCTAATTCAGGGCTATCCTCCTACCACTGCCTCCTGAGTGCTGGGATTAAAGGCGTGCACTGTCACGCCTGGCTTTTGTATATGTGTGTGTGTGTGTCTGTCTATTTTTTGTTGTTGTTTTGTTTTGTTTTTCAAGTGGGTCACTGGCTCAGGCTGACCTGGTCTCAGGGTGGCCTTGAACTCTCAGTGATCCTCCTATCTGCCTGTGTGTGTGTGTGTCTGTCTATTTTTTGAATCTCGCTGTGGCCCAGGCTGACCTGGAATTCACACTATATAGTCTCAGGGTAGCGTCAAACTCATGGCTATCCTCCTACCTGTGCCTCTCAAGTGCTAGGATTAAAGGCATGTGCCACCACAGCTCCTTTAAGGATTTTATTGAAAGGTTTTATTAGATTATGTGGCCTTGGGACCACACAGCCGAGGCAGGAGAATCATTTGAGCCCAAAAATTTGAGAACAGTCTTGTCTCAACATAGTGAGGCCCCATTTCCTTAATGTATGTTATATATAAACCTTATTCTTCAAGAAATGCCTTCTTTTCTTTTTTTTCCCTAGGTAGGGTCTCACTCTGGCCCAGGCTGACCTGGAATTCACTATGTAGTGGCAAGGTGGCCTCGAACTCATAGTGATCCCCTACCTCTGCCTCCCAAGTGCTGGGGTTAAAGGTGTGTGCCACCACGCCCGGATCTTTTGTTTTCTTGAAATCATGTTGGAAGTGAGGAAACAGTGCTGGGCAGAGTGGGGCACACCTGTAATCCCAAGATTGGGGAGTGTGTATTCTTTAATCATTTTTAAACTTTTATTTATTTGAGAGAGAGAGACAGAAAAAGAGGCAGAGAGTGAGAGAATGGGTGTATCAGGGCTTCCAGCTATTGCATAGAAACTCCAGACACATGCACCATTTTGTGCATCTGGGTTCTGGAGAATCAAACCCATGCTGACAGTGTTTGCAAGCGAGTGACTTTAACTGCTGAGCCATGTCTCCAACTTGGGAGTGTGTTTTTGATTTACTACCTAAAAGATTTTGTAATAAATGGCAAGCTGCACAATCAATAAGAGTTTTCCAGTTCAGGGACTGGAGAGATGGCTTAGCGGTTAAGGCACTTGCCTGCAAAGTCTAAGGACCCAGGTTTGAGTCTCCAGTACCCACATAAGCCAGATGCACATGATGGTGCTTGCGTCTGGAATTCGTTTGCAGTGGCTAGAGGCCCTGGTGCACCCAATCTCTCTCTCTCTCTCTGCCTCTTCTCTCAAATAAAGAAATAAAAATAAAATATTTTTTAAAAAGGGGTTTCCAGCTCAAATAAGAGCAGGAGGAAGAGCAATGGAGTGAGACACCCAATGTCTGCTCTAGCCACGGCATGGGAGCACCCGGCAACATGCATACACACAGTGCTACACGGGGCACATGCACACACCACATACAAGCAAAACAAAACAAAACAACAACAAAAAAAAAAACACAAAAAGAACTACTTGTTCATGGTTTTATTTCCCTCATAGAAGTTGCCCCCTAAGCGTCCAGAACTCCCTCCAGCTTTAATGAGAACAAAGGATGAACCTGAAGTAGAAGAGGAGGAGGAAGAGGAAGAAGAGGAGGAGAAAGAAAAGGAGGAACAAGAAAACAAAATGGAGGACGGAAGCAGTCAACTGCTGCAGGAGACAGAGACAGAGCTGGAAACAGCAGTGCTTGACTCTAGTGCTTCCACTGATCTTACATGTTCTAAGGAAACAAAAAGCAATGGTAATGTTTCTTCTCACTAGCCTTCTCTGATTAGTGGAGCAGTTGTATTTATGGGTAGAAAGCCAAGTATGGTGGTTCACACCTGTAAGTCCAGCTCTTGGGAGGCTGAGGCCACAGAATGAGTTCCAGGTCAGCCTAGACTAGAGTGAGAGCCTGCCTCACAAAAGGAAAAGGGATGGAGAGATGGCTCTGCAGTTAAGGCACTTGCCTACAAAGCCTAATGACCTGGGTTCAGTTCCCCAGTACCCATGTAAAGCCAGATGCACAAAGTGGCACATGCACCTGGAGTTCATTTGCACCAGCTGGAGGCCCTGGTACACCCATTTTAATGCTCTCTCTCTGCTTGCAAATAAATAAAAAGAGATTAAAATTAAAAAAAAATTATGGATAGGGTTAACAAAACAAAACCAGTTCTTATCTGTGCACTTTTGACTTTGCAAACCCTGTAGTAAAGAAATGTACTTTCTTGGTCTCCTTTGACAAGTCATTACACTCCTTTGCAAATTAAGGGCAGGCATTTTCAGTCTGTTCCAGAATTACAGAAGACTGAAATCTGTGGAATTTAAAGCCACAGCTGCTAAAAAATACCAGAAATCTCTACTTCTCTTAAAGAGACAAAGCAGTGAGAGTGGGGCAGTTTATTTTCAATCTTGCAAGGTTGGCCTAGCCCAGAAAAAAAAAGTGGCACACACCTTTAATCCCATCACTGGGAGGCAAAGGTAGGAGGATAGGCTGAGTTTGAGGCCAGCCTGGGACTACATAGTGAATTTCAGGTCAGCCTGGGCTAAAGTGAGACCTACCTTGATAGACTAAAAACAAAAGAAAGGTGGTGTGTGTTTGATCCTAGAAAGTAACTCTGCAGTCCTTGAAGTCCCAGCCCTTCTCCTTTCCCATTGGCTGAATACTTGGAGAGCTTCCCAGGGAGATAGCCCTCGGGGTTCTTTAGTTGTATTGTGTAGCTGACCTTGGTCATTTGATCCCTCTCCCCCTTCTTCTCTCCTTCCCTCCCTTCCTCCCTGCTTCCTTCCTGTTTCCAAGTGGAGAGAGAATGGCCCTCCTGCAGCTGCTGCAAACGAACTCCAGATGCATGTACCACTGGCTTTATGTGGGTACTGGGGAATTGAACCTGGATCATTAGGCTTTGCAAGCAAGTGCCTTCACTGCTGAGCTATCTCCCCAGCTCACACCTTTAATTGAAGCACTTGGAAGTGCCAGGCCAGCCTAGGCTGGAATGAGATTCTGTCTCATAAAAACAAACAAAAAGTTCTCATGGGCTGACTGTGGTGGTGCATGCCTTTAATCCAGTGCTTGGGAGGCAGAGGTAGGAGAATCATTGTGAGTTCGAGGCCACCGTGAGACTGCATAGTGAATTCCTGGTCAGCCTGGGCCAGAGTGAAACTCTTACTTTGAAAACAAACAAAAAAAGTTCTCATGGAAAATAGAGTATGTAAGGAAAAAGTAAATAAAAACTGTCATAAATATGTGTGGGAATGTGTTCGTATCTATTCTCAAACATTAGGCATGGGGTGTATCCTTCTGAATCACCTTTAGGTGATTTCTGTTCCTTTAGGAACAGAAAAGTTATTGTTTCCACATCTGTGAGAGGTATGTCTTCTGTATTTGCCTTTTGGTTTGTTTAGTTATTGGCAAAAATGCCTTGTCTTGTCTGGCGTGGTGGGGCAAGCCTTTTGTTCCAGCACTTGGGAGACAGAGGTAGGAGGATTGTTGTGAGTTTGAGGCTAGCCTGGGACAATAGAGTTATTTCCAGGTCTGCCTGGGCTAGAGTGAGACCCTCAACAAACAACAAACAAACAACAAAAAAACAAAAAGCCTTGCCTTTCAAAAAAGATACTTATACATAGCTCTGCCAAGCCTGGTCATACCAGCAGGAAGAGGAACAATAATTACTACATACATTACAGAGAATGGCCATGCAGACGGCTAGGTCCATGCAGCATTGACCACCACAGCATAAGGATGGTGATATGCCTCCAGTTTTATGGATTGCTTTTTCCTGTGTCTTAAGAATGTTATTTTATTATTATTTATTTATTTATTTATTTATTTATTTTGGTTTTTCGAGTAGGGTCTCACTCTGATCCAGGCTGACCTGGAATTAACTATATAGTCTCAGGGTGGCCTTGAACTCATGGCGATCCTCCTACCTCTGCCTCCCAAGTGCTGGGATTAAAGGTGTGCGCCACCATGCCCAGCTTATTTTTTTTTCTTTAACTAAGGGGCATGGTGGTCCACTACATGTGTCATTAATTAACTTTCACTTTCTAAACATGTAATTTATTTCTTAACTTTTTATAAAAAAGTTTTGCTGTTGTAAAATTATAATAAATTAATAAATCTTGATGCTTAATGCTGTTTTTTTTTTTTTTTTTTTTTTAATGTACTCATAGCTGGGCATGGTAACACATGCCTTTAATCCCAGCACTTGAGAGGCAGAGGTAGGAGAATCATTTTGAGTTTGAGACCAGCCTGAGACTACATAGTGAATTCCAGGTCAGCCTGGACTAGAGTGAGACCCTACCTCAAAAACTAAAACAACAACAAAAATGCTCATGGAAGTAGAATAGAAAGGAGTAGGCTGGAGATTAAAGGTGCTTACTTGTAAAGTCTGCTGGCCCAGTCTTGATTTCCTAGTGCCCACGTAAAGCCTGATGGACAAAGTGGTACATGTTTCTGGAGTTCTTTCTCTCTTCTTACAAATAATAAAGCCAAGGAGTATGTACATTTTTGTTGTTGTTGATTTTTGTTTTTGTTTTTCAAGGTAGGGTGTTACCTTTGCCCAGGCTGACCTGGAATTCACTCTGTATTTTCAGGGTGGTCTCGAACTCACAGCGATCCTCCTACCTCTGCCTTCCCAGTGCTGGGATTAAAGGCGTGCACCACCATGCCTGGCTTAGAGTATGTACATTTTCAAGGCTTTTGGTAAGTATTGCCAATAAATTTTACTTCAAAGTGTTTTTTAGATGGCACTTTGTTGAGCTATTGGATTTCTGTAGGCATGCTTACTGAAAACCTTTGAAGCTGATGGTAGAATAACTGGATGACTACATATGCACATAGCTTCTCTTTTGTTTTTGTTTACGCTCTGTTACTATTTGTTTACAGAAAGCCAAGTGGAAGAAGACAAAGATTATCAAGAGATTAACAAAGTAGCTTCATCACATAAGGAGCCATCAGGTAAGTAGATTTCATTGCTGTTCTACACCCAGATGCTACCTGGTTCATAAGGAGTGGGTTGGAGCTGCCTCATAGGGCATTACAGAGAATGGCTATACAGCTGTCTAGGTTCATGCAGCCACCAAAGCCCTGAAAAAAATTTAGAATGTTTAAGAGGTTTGTGTTTGGTACCATCTCATTTACCTTATTTATTTATATGCAAACAGAGGGAGAAATGACATACCAGGGCCTCTAGCCACTGTAAACGAACTCCAGATGCGTGAGGTGCTTTAAGTGCCACTCTGTGCATCTGGCTTTATGTGGGCACTGGGAGACTGAACCCAGTCATCAGGCGTTGCAGGCAAGTTCCTTAATTGCTGAGCCATTTCTCCAGCTCCTTCTTTGCCTTTTTTAAAAATTTTTTTATTATTTTAAAAATTTATTAGAGACATAGGGGGAGAGAGAGTGTGCGCCAGGGCCTCTAGCCATGGCAAACGAATTCCAGACACATGTGCCACCATGTGCATGTGGCTTATGGTAGTACTGGGGAATCAAGCCTCGAACCAGGGTCCTTAGGCTTCACAGGCAAACGCTTAACCAATAAGCCATCTCTCCAGCCCTAGTTGCCTTTTTTTTGGGGGGCGGGGTTTCAAGGTAGGGTTTCACTCTGGTCCAGGCTGACCTGGAATTCACTATGTAGTCTCAGGCTGGCCTTGAACTCATGTTGATCCTCCTACCTCTGCCTCCCAAGTGCTGGGATTAAAGGCATGTGCCACCACGCCCGGCTTAGTTGCCTTTTTTTTTTAAAAAAAAATTATTTGCATGTGTGTGTATATGGGTGTGCTAGGGTCTCTTACTAGTACAAATGAATGCCCATATGCATGCACCACTCTGTGCATCTGGCTTTACCTTGGTGCTGGGGAATTGAATCTGGGCCAGCAGGCTTTGCAAGCAAGTACCTTTAATCATTGAGCCATCTCCCCAGTCATTCATTTACCTTTCTTTTTCTTTTTTTTTTTTTTTCCGAGGTAGGGTTTTGCTTTAATTCAGGCTGGTTGACCTGGAATTCACTCTAATCTCAGGGTGGCCTCGAACTCACGGTAGTCCTCCTACTTCTGCCTCCTGAGTGCTGGGATTAAAGGCGTGTGCCATCATGCCCGGCTATCCTCTTTTTTTTTTTTTGTTTTGGTTTTTCGAGGTAGGGTCTCACTCTGGCCCAGGCTGACCTGGAATTCACTATGTAGTCTCAGGGAGGCCTCGAACTCATGGTGATTCTCCTACCTCTGCCTCCCGAGTGCTGGGATTAAAAGTGTGCACCACCACGCCCAGCCTTTTGCTCTTCTGTCTCTTGGTTCCATCTCTGCCCCAGCAAAGCACCTATGCTTTAGTGTTTCCCTTTGACCATACAGAGGACCTCCTAATTTTATATCCTACTATGGAAGTGATTCAAAATATGAAATCACACAGCCAGGTGTGATGGCACATGCCTATAATCCCAGCACTGGGGAGGCAGAGGTAGGAGGATCTCGCCATGAGTTTGAGGCCACCCTGAGAATACAGAATAAATTCCAGGTCAGCCTGGGCCAGAGCAAGACCTTCCCTCGAAATCCACCCCCAAAAAAAAAATCTATGAAAACAAGTTGACTGGAAGGAAAATTGTCTCATTTCAATTTTTTTTTAAGAGAGAGTTATGAGTGGGCCAGGGACTCTTGCTTACTGTACACAAAATCCAGACACATGCACCACTTTGTGTGTCTGGCTTTACAGGGTACTGGGGAATTGAATCCAGGCTGGCAGGCTTTGCAAGCAAGAACCTTCAACCACTGAGCCATCTCCTCAGCCCAAAATTCTCTCTTTTTTCTTTAAATCATTTTAGAGACAGATGGAGAGAGAGAAAAATTGTCATGCCAGGGCCTCAGCCACTGTATTCGAACTCCAGACACTTGCGCCACTTAGTGGGCATGTGAGACCTTGTGCTTGCCTTACCTTTGTGCATCTGGCTTACATGGGATCTGAGAGTTGAACATGGATCCTTAGGCTTTGCAGGCAAGCGCCTTAACTGCTAAGCCATCTCTCCAGCCCCCCCAAATTCTCTTTAATACAGTTTTTAAGTATTTTTATTATTTGTTTTTTTATTTGAGAGAGAGAGAAGGGGGCAGAGAGAGAGAGAGAGAGAGAGAGAATGGGCGTGCCAGGTCCTCTAGCCACTGCAAATGAACTCCAGATGCATGTGCTACCTTGTGTATCTGGCTTACGTGGGTCCTGGGGACTTGAACCTTGAGGGCCTTTGGCTTTGCAGGCAAACACCTTAACTAAGCCATCTCTCCAGCCCTAATACAATTAAAAAATTTTTAAAAATTTATTTATCTTTGGAGAGAGACATAGAGAGGACAGAGAGGGAGGAGGAGACAGAGAATGGGTGTGCCAGCAGTCTCTCAGCTGCTGTGAACGAAATCCAGATGCGTGCGCCCCCCTTGTGGTCAAGTGTGGCATTGCGCCCTTGTGTCACTTTGCATCTGGCTAAACGTGGGACCTGGAGATTGGAACTGGGTTCTTAGGCTTAGCAGGCAGGTGCCTTAAGCGCTAAGCCATCTCTCCAGCCCCCTAATACAATTTTTATAGTTGTAAATTTGTCATTGGTATTTTCTTCAGTAATTATGACACTTTGTTAGGAAATTTTCTTTCTATATCACTTTTTCTGAAAATAGCTGTTTCTCATCTTTTTTTCTTCTTAAATTAGCATCAGAAAGTGAGTATGAGAAAAGCAGAAATGAATTGAAGAAAAAGAAAGCTCCTGGCCCAGGCAAAGTAAGTATTTTCATGGAACTAAAAATGAGTCCCAGTTTCCAGAGGGATGAATCTTTGGAGACTACCTTAGCAGAGTTTCCAGGAGCCTTAGCTGGACTCTCTTTAACCTTTTTCTTTTCTTTTTTTTTTTTTTTTTTGGTTTTTCAAGGTAGGGTCTCACTTTGGCCCAGGCTGACCTGGAAGTCACATGTAGTCTCAGGGTGGCCTTGAACACATGGCAGTCCTCCTACCTCTGCCTCCTTGCCTCCTGAGTGCTGGGATTAAAGGCGTGCACCACCACGCCTGGCTTTAATCTTTATTTTTGACTTCTCTATCCTTCCTGCTCACCTCCTCTGTAACTGCTCACATGTAAGCTTCCGCTTAGTAATTTCTTTTTTTTAAAAAAATATTTTTATTTATTTACTTGACAGACGGGAGAGAGAGGGAGAAAGAGAGAGAATGGGCATGCCAGGGCTTCCAGCCACTGCAAATGAACTCCAGACACATGTGCCCCCTTGTGCAGCTGGCTAATGTGGGTCCTGGGGATTCGAACCTGGATCATTTGGCTTTGTAGGCAAACGCCTCAACTGCTAAGCCATCCCTCCAGCCCTGGCTTAGTAGAACATTCAAAGGCATTTGAATAACATGTTCTTATTGCCCTACTCTTATTACACAAAAGTGATAATTAGTGCATCTACACATCAGTTTTTAGCCTTATGTAAACCATATCAGCATGTCAAGAGCTTCCTTCTGCATCGATGTGTCCTGTTTAACCAGATCCATGTTAGTGAGCACTGAGGTGGTTTCTAGTCTTCTGTCTGCACGAGCATGATAATAGATGATCTTAGGGATATGTATCGCTGTATGGATGTGTCCAGCTCCCGGAAGCTGGACTGCTAAGTTGGGTCAGGAGGCTCCCAAGTCCATCCTGAGGTAATTTACAAAGGGACTGAGGACTCAGCATGTTGTACCTGCGGCTGTGATTCACTGTACAGAGATTACGCCAGGCAGAATCAGCCGTGGAAAAGGGGTAGTGATGACCACTGTCCTAACTGACACACAGTGTGCTTTATGTTGAACATCTGCTTTGCTCCCATGAGTCTGGAGCCTGAGTACATGTTGGGCAGGGAACGCATATATAATCAGTTCCCAACAAAAATCTTTGGCAGAGCCGGGCGTGGTGGCGCACGCCTTTAATCCCAGCACTCAGGAGGCAGAGGTAGGAGGATCACCGTGAGTTTGAGGCCACCCTGAGACTACATAGTGAATTCCAGGTAAGTCTGGGCTAGAGTGGGACCCTACCTCGAAAAACCAGAAAAAAACCAAACAAACAAAAACATTGCATTACTCTCAGTAGCTGAAAATCAGCTGTCAAGTTTGCTTTTTTTTTTGTTTTTTTTTGTTTTGCAGTAGGGTCTTACTCTAACCCAGTATGTAGTCTCAGGCTGGCTTCATCCTCACAGTGATCCTGAGTGCTGGGATTAAGAGCATGTGCCATGCCTACTGAGGTGTTTTTTTTTTTTTTTTTTTTTTTTTTTTTTTTAAAGGAAAAAGAGAGAGAGAGAATGAGTATGGGCATACTAGGAACATACTAGGAACTTTTGCGACTGCAAACAAACTCTAGACACATGCCTTTGCTTTTTGTGGGTCCTGGAGAATCAAACCTGAGACATCAGGCTTTGCAAGAAAGTGCCTTTAGCTGCTGTGCCATCTCTCCAGCCTTTGCTGAAGTTTTGTGGGAAAAAAAAATCAAGACTCAGAGGTTTTCCCCAAATTGGTTACTAACGTCAGGATCATTAATGGAAACTGTCCTCTTAGTTTTTGTTTGCTAATGGGCGCGAGAACAATACACAATTCTGAGTCAGGCATGGTGACTCATATCTATAATCTTAGCTCTTGGAAGCTGATACAGGAAGATCACAAGTTTGGACCAGCATGAGCTACATAATGAGACTCTGAGTAAAAAAAAAATTATTTTGAGTAAAATGATGTGTCTCTTTTTTTCAGATACCACCCATGCTTTCTTCCAGATATCCAGAAGATGACCCAGACTACTGTGTGTGGGTTCCTCCTGAAGGTATGTTGTTAGTTTACCTTTCCTGTAAGATTACTTCTTTTTTAAATGTATTAATTAATTAATTTATTTATTTATTTTTTGGTCTTTTGAAATGGTCTCATTGTAGGCCAGCCTGGCCTGGAACTCCATAGTTCCAGGCTGGAAATTAAAGGTGTGTGCCACCATCACTGGCTCAAACCCAGAGCTCTGAGCTAGGTGAACACTTTACCAGTGCTGCAGCCCTAGCTCACACATTATTTTTTCTATGGCTGCTGTTTCTAAGATACCAGTAACTGATAGAAAATTAGCTCCTTGCTTCTTACCTGCTAGTAAATGTTGTTAGGGTAGAATTGAAAAGAGACTACTTTTTGAAATTATATTAAATAAATTTTATGTCATAAATAATAAAATCTCCTTGTTTTTGGCCTACTGATGTCTGAATATTTTTCCCTCTTGTTTGGAAAAAATGAATATATTTATTTTTTTCTTTTTTTTTTTTTCTGAGGTAGGGTCCCACTCTAGCCCAGGCTGACCTGGAATTCACTCTAGTCTCAGGGTGGCCTCAAACCCACGGCGATCCTCCTACCTCTGCCTCCCGAGTGCTGGGATTAAAGGTGTGCGCCATCACGCCTGGCTTATAAATCTTTATTTTTGACTTCTCTATCCTTCCTGTTCACCTCCTCTGTAACTGCTCACATGTAAGCTTCCGCTTAGTAATTTCTTTTTTAAAAAATATTTTTATTTATTTACTTGACAGACGGGAGAGAGAGGGAGAAAGAGAGAGAATGGGCATGCCAGGGCTTCCAGCCACTGCAAATGAACTCCAGACACATGTGCCCCCTTGTGCAGCTGGCTAATGTGGGTCCTGGGGATTCGAACCTGGATCATTTGGCTTTGTAGGCAAACGCCTCAACTGCTAAGCCATCCCTCCAGCCCTGGCTTAGTAGAACATTCAAAGGCATTTGAATAACATGTTCTTATTGCCCTACTCTTATTACACAAAAGTGATAATTAGTGCATCTACACATCAGTTTTTAGCCTTATGTAAATCATATCAGCATGTCAAGAGCTTCCTTCTGCATCGATGTGTCCTGTTTAACCAGATCCATGTTAGTGAGCACTGAGGTGGTTTCTAGTCTTCTGTCTGCACAAGCATGATAATAGATGATCTTAGGGATATGTATCGCTGTATGGATGTGTCCAGCTCCCGGAAGCTGGACTGCTAAGTTGGGTCAGGAGGCTCCCAAGTCCATCCTGAGGTAATTTACAAAGGGACTGAGGACTCAGCATGTTGTACCTGCGGCTGTGATTCACTGTACAGAGATTACGCCAGGCAGAATCAGCCGTGGAAAAGGGGTAGTGATGACCACTGTCCTAACTGACACACAATGTGCTTTATGTTGAACATCTGCTTTGCTCCCATGAGTCTGGAACCTGAGTACATGTTGGGCAGGGAACGCATATATAATCAGTTCCCAACAAAAATCTTTGGCAGAGCCGGGCGTGGTGGCGCACGCCTTTAATCCCAGCACTCGGGAGGCAGAGGTAGGAGGATCGCCGTGAGTTCGAGGCCACCCTGAGACTACATAGTGAATTCCAGGTAAGCCTGGGCTAGAGTGGGACCCTACCTCGAAAAACCAGAAAAAAACCAACCAAACAAAAACATTGCATTACTCTCAGTAGCTGAAAATCAGCTGTCAAGTTTGCTTTTTTTTTTTTTTTTTTTTGCAGTAGGGTCTTACTCTAACCCAGTATGTAGTCTCAGGCTGGCTTCATCCTCACAGTGATCCTGAGTGCTGGGATTAAGAGCATGTGCCATGCCTACTGAGGTGTTTTTTTTTTTTAAGAGAGAAAAGGCAGAGAGAGAGAATGAGTATGGGCATACTAGGAACATACTAGGAACTTTTGCGACTGCAAACAAACTCTAGACACATGCCTTTGCTTTTTGTGGGTCCTGGAGAATCAAACCTGAGACATCAGGCTTTGCAAGAAAGTGCCTTTAGCTGCTGTGCCATCTCTCCAGCCTTTGCTGAAGTTTTGTGGGAAAAAAAAATCAAGACTCAGAGAAGGTTTCCCCAAATTGGTTACTAACGTCAGGATCATTAATGGAAACTGTCCTCTCTTAGTTTTTGTTTGCTAATGGGCGCGAGAACAATACACAATTCTGAGTCAGGCATGGTGACTCATATCTATAATCTTAGCTCTTGGAAGCTGATACAGGAAGATCACAAGTTTGGACCAGCATGAGCTACATAATGAGACTCTGAGTAAAAAAAAAATTATTTTGAGTAAAATGATGTGTCTCTTTTTTTCAGATACCACCCATGCTTTCTTCCAGATATCCAGAAGATGACCCAGACTACTGTGTGTGGGTTCCTCCTGAAGGTATGTTGTTAGTTTACCTTTCCTGTAAGATTACTTCTTTTTTAAATGTATTAATTAATTAATTAATTTTTTGGTCTTTTGAAATGGTCTCATTGTAGGCCAGCCTGGCCTGGAATTCCATAGTTCCGGGCTGGAAATTAAAGGTGTGTGCCACCATCACTGGCTCAAACCCAGAGCTCTGAGCTAGGTGAACACTTTACCAGTGCTGCAGCCCTAGCTCATACATTATTTTTTCTATGGCTGCTGTTTCTAAGATACCAGTAACTGATAGAAAATTAGCTCCTTGCTTCTTACCTGCTAGTAAATGTTGTTAGGGTAGAATTGAAAAGAGACTACTTTTTGAAATTATATTAAATAAATTTTATGTCATAAATAATAAAATCTCCTTGTTTTTGGCCTACTGATGTCTGAATATTTTTCCCTCTTGTTTGGAAAAAATGAATATATTTCTTTCTTTCTTTTTTTTTTTTTTTCTGAGGTTTTCACTCTGAGCCCAGGCTGACCTGGAATTCACTCTAGTCTCAGGGTGGCCTCAAACCCACGGCTGACCTCCCGAGTGCTGGGATTAAAGGTGTGCGCCATCACGCCTGGCTTATATTTCTTTTTTTTTTTTTTGGTTTTTGCGAGTCTCACTCTGGTCCAGGCTGACCTGGAATTAACTATGTAGTCTCAGGGTGGCCTCCTACCTCCTCCTACCTCTGCCTCCTGAGTGCTGGGATTAAAGGCGTGTGCCACCACGCCCGGCTTTATATTTCTTTTTTTTTAAAGAAAATATTTTGGGGCTGGAGAGATGGCTTAGTGGTTAAGGCGTTTGCCTGCAAAGCCAAAGGATCCTGGTTCGACTCTCCAGGACCCACATAAGCCAGTTGCACAGGGGGCACATGCATCTGGAGTTCGTTTGCAGTGGCTGGAGGCCCTGGCACACCCATTCTCTCTCTCTCTGCCTCTTTCTCTCTCTCAAATAAATAAATAAAATATATTAAAAAATATTTTGATGTAGGTCAAAGTGGAGACGGCAGAACCCATCTTAATGACAAGTATGGCTATTGAGAGCTTCAGAACCTCAGAGGAAGACCCTGTGGACCACAGGATGTTTAGGGTGATCAGCCCTGTTGAATGCTGGAGAAGTTCACATGATTTATCAAATCTAATGACTGGCCTTTTCTTCTGTGCTCTTGGCTTCCTTAATTTATCCATGGGATGTTCCTATTTTGGTATTTATATTTACAAATGCTTGTGTATATATGTATAAAGGGAACCATATATTTCAAGAATTAGTAAAGTGAGACACATGACCCTATTATAAAATGAGGTGATCATGTCCCTAATGTTGATTTAAGGTCAAAGGCTCTTTGATTAAATGCCTGTGCTAGGTGACTCATCTACTGAAAATGGATGATCCTTGGGGCCCAACATTGGGTACCAAAACTACTGACACAAAACACAGCTCTCACCTCAAAAGGAATAAGTGATAGTTTATTCTGAGCTAAATATGAATGATCATGGCCCAGGGACACAGATTTAGGTTGCCATGGATGACCTTGTCCACTGTGGAAACAGTTACATGAGCTTTTATTAGTCACAGAATGAAAGAAGTCATAAGTAAATGCATTTACAACGTTCCTTGGTGGGAGCTACAGGCAGGTGAATTAAAACAGAGTGGAGGGAGACTGATACAGGTTTCAGATGCTATCTGATGACGTTCTTCTTAGCTTTTGGACTGGTTGAAGCCAGTATGCTGAGAACACATACTATTTTCATGTTTGTTTGTGTGTTGTTTTTTAATGTTTTAATTTTTATTTATGAGAGAAAGAATATGTAGGCATACCAGGGCATCTTGTCACTAAAACAAATTCCAAATGCAGGCACCACTTTGTGCATCTGGCTTTGTGTTGGACTGGGCAATTGAACCCCCAAGCAAGTGCCTTTAACTGCTGAACCATCTCCCCAGCCTATTTTTTAAAAAACATTTAAAAATTTGTATTGTGTGTGTGTGTATAAGCATACCTGCCAGGGTCTCTTGCCACTTTGTGTTTAGTTTTATGTGGGTGCTGAGGAATTAAAACCCAGGCCACAGGCTTTCCAAGAAATTCCTTTAGCCACTGAGCTGTCTCTCCAGCTTCCAAGAATGGTAAGGTGGACAATGGATAGCTATTACAGGGACTAAAGAAGGCCCAAGAAAATTGCTTTGGATTTGTAACATTCTAACTCTTCACAATCACAAAGTTAATTTAGTCAGTCTGCCTTATGGAATCTGTATAGGTATGGCTTTTTTTTCCCCTGGAAACTTGTGTATAGTCCAATATTTCCCTTATTTTAAGAAAATCTCCCTGCATAAACAACCTCACAGAACATTTTTTCAGTTTTTATGAAAAATATTTCTTGGGCTGGGAATGTAGAGTGCTTGCCTAGCATGCACAAAGCTCTGGGTTCCATGCCCAGCACACATAACCCAGGCATGGTGTCTCATGCCTGTTCTCCAAGAACTGGGAGATTGAGGCCAGATAATCAAAAATTCACCATCATTCTTGGCTACATAAAGAGTTCAAAACCAGCCTAAGCTATGTGAGACCTTGTCTCTCTCCCTCTTTCTTTCTCTCCTGTGTGTCTCCTGTATGTGTTAGCGGTTAGAGGACAACTTTGGGCATTCATCATCTTCTACCTTCTTTGAGACAGACTCTCTTGTTTTACCACAGTGTGTTCCAGACTGTCTGGTCTGAGCTTCTGGGTTCTTCTGGCTTCACCTCCCATTGTCACAGTGTGTTCCACTGTGAGTCCAGCTTTACTTGGATGCTGGAGAGGATCCAGCAATTGGCAGGCTTGCAAGCAGTTGCCTTTAACTGCTGAGCCATCTCTCCAGCCCCAAGATGTTGTTTCAAAAAACAAAATTAGCTGGACATGGTGGTACACACCTTTAATGACAGCACTTGGGAGGCAGAAGTAAGGGGGATCGCCATGAGTTTGAGGCCACCCTGAGACTACATAGTGAATTCTGGGTCAGCCTGAGCTAGAGTGAGACCCTACCTTGAATACCCCCTCCCCCCCCAAAAAAATTCTGAGCTGGAGAGATGGTTCAGTGGTTAAAGGTGCTCACTTGCCAAGTCTACATCCCAGGTGTGATTCCCCAGTACCTGTGTGAAGCTGGATACACAAAGCGTATCTGGAGTTTATTTGCAGTGGCGGGAGGCCCTGGTATGCCCATTCTAAATAAATAAATATTAAACATTTTTCTATCCAGGAATGATGGCTCATGCATCTAATCCCAGGACTGAGGAGGCAGGCCACAAGTTCAAGGACAATCTGGGTTGTATAGTGAGTTCTAAGTTAGCTTTGTGTTACAGTGTGAGACCCTGATCAAAAAAAAATCTTTCTTAAAAATAGATATATTTAAGATATTTAGAGCTGGGCGTGGTGGTGCATGCCTTCAATCCCAGCACTTGGAAGGCAGAGCTAGGAGGATCGCTGTGAGTTCGAGGCCACCACAGGTCAACCACTGTCAAGACTGCTTATCTTAGTTGGGCGCTGAGACTTCATTATGAACGTCTACCACCTCAGGCCACATCTCCATTAGCATAAGTCCAGGCCTGCGCAGGAAGAGCACCTCCTTCCATCCAGAGGCCGGCTTTGTATTTCTCCACCACTCAGCCTGTAACCATGAGCAAGGTATGAGAGCAGGCTGCGGTGATGAGGGGATCTTCTGATCGGTCAGTCAAGCCTTGGCCTACAAGTGAAGAGACAGGCTTTGAGAAGCTGTGCTCAACCTCAGTTCATGACCGCCTACTGCCTCGGAAGGCTCAGTAGTTAGCACTAGGACCCAGTAAGCGTCCTGTCAGCTGGACTCAAGAGAAGAGTGTGCCTGATCATAGTCCCTCCCACCCGCCGACCCTTCCAACTAGCCCATCTTCTGTTTGATGTTGTCGCCTCCCCATATTATGTAGGGCTTGTGCAGGTAGCAACAGCTACTGTGAAATGATAAATTAAATGAAACCACCACTTTGTGTCTGGAAGACTGCATTCCAAAGCACTCCTCCCTGTCCTCTGGCTCTTACATTCTTTCAGTCACCTCTTCCACACTGGTTCCTGAGCCTCGGAGGGTGTGATAGAGATGTCACAGTGTGGAAACAACTGTCACTTCTCAGCACTCTGAGAAGTTTTGAGTCTCCCTAGTGGTCACCACCACCTGAAAAGAGGCTTGTTTAACCAAAAGTGAGAGTGGCATCAATATCTGGACATAAACATAAGTGTTTAGAGGGCAGTTTGGTGGACATAATATATCCATTTAGCTGGGTGTGGTGGCGCATGCCTTTAATCCCAGCACTTGGAGGCAGACATAGGAGGATCACTGACAGTTCAAGGCCACCCTGAGACTGAGACTACATAGTTAATTCCAGGTCAGCCTGGGCCAGAGTGAGACCCTACCTTGGAAAAATATTATATATATTTATTTCCATTTAGCCAAGCAGCAGTAGTAGCTTCCCCACTAGGGCTCTGACCTTCACAGCCACAGGTTTTTTTGTTGTTGTTGTTGTTGTTTTTGAGGTAGGGTCTCACCCTAGTCCAGGCTGACCTGGAATTCACTATGTAGTCACAAGGTGGCCTCGAACTCTGTGATCCTCCTACCTCTGCCTCCCGAGCTGGAATTAAAGGCGTGCACCACCACGCCTGGCCAGCCATAGGCTTTTGACTAGGTTTTCAGTATCAGGCATGAATCACCTCCCATGGAACAGGCTTCAAATCCAATCAGAGCATTTGATCCCAGTCATGCCACTATTGCACTAGTGGGCTGTGGTTGTTTGTGAGCTGGGTGTGGTGGCACATGCTGTTAATCTCAGCACTTGGGAGGCAGAGGTAGGAGAAAGGCTGAGTTAAGGTTACTCTGATTCCAGGTCAGTGGAGGCTAGAGTGAGACCCTATCTTGAAAATATAAAAAACAAAACAAGTGTTCTGAATGCTAGATCCCTAGCTGGTGGCAGTTTGGGAATTTGAGCCTCCTGGAGGTGATGTATTGTTGGGGGCGGGTTTATGGGTGTTACAGCCAGCTTCCCCTTGCCAGTGTTTGGCACACTGTCCTGCTGTTGTCCATCTGAAGAAGACTGGGAGGTGATGTCCATCCTCTGCTTATGCCTTCATTTTCCTCTGCCATCATGGAGCTTCCCCTGGAGTCTGTAAGCCAAAATAAACCCTTCCTGCAAGCTGCTCTTGGTCTGGTGTTTTGTGCCAGCAATGCAAAGCTGACTGCAACATGGGCTTATCTTGCCTGGCTGGCCAGTTGTATAGTTACTGGGATCTACTGCTGGTAAAGACTGTTAAAAAGCACTTTTCAGGGCCTGGAGAGATGGCTTAGTGGTTAAGCACTTGCCTGTGAAACCTAAGAACCGTGGTTTTAAGCTCAATTCTCCAGGACCCATGTAGACCAGATGCCCAAGGTGGCGCATGCATCTGGAGGTTGTTCGCGGTGGCTGGAGGCCCTGGCATGTCCATTCTCTATTTATCTGCCTCTTAGATAATAAAACACTTTTCAGCTGGGCATGGTGGGGCACGCCTTTAATCCCAGCAGAGGTAGGACTACCATGAGTTCAAGGACACCCTGAGACTACATAGTGAATTCCAGGTCAGCCTGGATTAGAGTGAGACCCCTCAAAAAATCACTTCTTGCAGCTCAGCTCTGTCTTTCCACTGAAGTATGTGGTATCTTCTGCAGTAGGGCTTTACCACCTAATTGTGGGGAACCAAGTCTTGTTTGGGAGGCCTTGGGAGTCTCCATGCCTGACCAGTCACTAGGAGGTACTGGGGCTTCTGGGTGCATATCCACCTGTACAGGTGGACCCTTCTCTGGTGATTGATTGCTCAGGGGATGGTCGTGTGATGCTTGAGGTTGGGGCAATCTGGTGATGCTTTTCTTGGTTCCTAGGTCCCAGAGTTATTCACAGCTACATGTGTCTGACCCCGACTCTGCTCAGCAGTATCTGGTAGCAGGAACAGGTTTATGCTATTAGATGCTAATAATAGCATATTTGAACTAATAATAGCATTGCCACAACTTTGGGAAAGAAGAAGCAGAGTAGGGCTGGAGAGATGGCTCAGCAGTTCAAGGTGTTTGCTTACAAAACCTGACAACCAGAATTCAGTTCCCCAGTACCCACATAAAGCCAGATGCGCCAAGTGGCACATGCATCTGGAGTTCGTTTATAGTGGCAAGAGGTCCCGGCATACCCATTCCTTCTCTGTCTCATACTTTCTTTCCTTGCAAATAAATATATATATATATTTTTTAAAAAGCAGAGTAGAGCTTTTGGTGATGCACGCCTTTAATATCAGCACTCAGGAGTCAGTAGGAAGATTGCCATGAGTTTGAGGCCACCCTGAGACTACATAATGAATTCCATCCAGGTCAGCCTGGACTAGAGCAAGACCCTACCTTGGGAAAACAAAACAAAAAACAGCACTTGGGAGGCAGAGGTAGGAAGATCTCCATGAGTTAGTGGCCATCCTGAGAATACAGAGTGAATTCCAGGTCAGCCTGGGCTAGAGTGAGACCCTGCCTCAAAAAATAAAAACAAAACAAAAAACAAGTATTAGCTCAGGACAGATCTCAGAATCAAAACTTGAGAACCAGGACTATCTTTGCTATGCAGCGTGCCTAGCACATTGAATTCATGCTTCAGTGCTTGTTATAAATATTTCCCCTGGAATCATTCCAATCCAGAATAGGAAATAAAGCCCAGTTGTCTCCTTGACGTCCAAGCCTTTATCCAGTCCTACTTCACCGGAACTGCAAGGGGTGAGTTCTTTTTGGAAATACGACACAGTTCCAGACCAACTGCCTGGAATCTGCTGCTTTGCCATTGAAATGCTTCCAGCCTCCATAGGGTGTGACAAGGGGCCAGCAGCTGTGGATGGCTTCCTGAGAGTGGGAGCCAGAGGGAAGCCTGCCAGCCCTGTGGCAATCAAAAGCAGGAATCAAAGCCTTGGACTCGGGAGGCTGAGTTCCCATACAGGATTTGGTCCAACCAGATGCTGAATTGCTGGGAAATGACATCAATCTCCTTGACCTTTGGGGAGTGGGGTCACTGCATCAAACTGGTAAGGTCTCTTTTTGTGACTAGCCACTCTGATCCTGAGAAGCCTCACGAGCTGTGGGCAGTGAGAACCATTTCAGAGACTTCTTCTCTGGTCTCTGAACAGATCTTACTGTGCTTGGGTTTAGAGGTTTGGTACACCATTGTCCAGGGTGGAATCGAGACCTCTAGTCCATAGGCTAAAACCCTTCTTCCCCATGGTACATGGCATCGATAAGAAAGATTAGAGGGCTTATCAGAGGCTGGGGAATGGCTCAGTGGATAAAGTGCTGCTCAAGCCAAAGTGGAAAGGTCCTCTGACCACATGTGTGCATGTGCGTGCCCCCCCAAAAGGTAAAATCCATCATCATGACCCCACACATGTCCTATCCCTTCCTTTATGCTACCTGGCTAGGTATGCCTAGTACTCTAGTAATAAAAGGTTTTTTTTTTTTTTTAAACCCCAAACATTCCTTTTTCTTTGACATCTAGGTATATAAATATATTAGTTTCTTTTTTCCTTCTTTATTAGAGAACAGAACACTTACCCAATCATCTGTAAAGCTTTAGCCATGCACAGCACATAACTCCCCCTTCTGTGTTGTTATCAGAATCAGTGTGCTCTTCCTTGCTTATGTCAGGCAAGGCCCTTCTCCTTTGTGGGAGACTAGCTTGTAGAGCAGTTATATGCACATGCGGTAGTGTTTTATGTAAGGGGCTTGAATGTCTGAAGAGTCTGGCATATACAGGTGTTGGGACTTAATCCCCCATGGATACCAAGAGATGACTACCTAAGGATTTGTCAGCAGAAATATTTCAAATTGGGTGCTGGAGAGATGGCTTAGATGTTAAGGCACTTGCCTGCGAAGCCTAAAGACCCAGGTTCAATTCCCTAGGACCCACATATGCCAGATGCATAAAGGTGGCACATGCAACTGGAGTTTGTTTACAGTGGCTGAAGGCCTTGGCACACCCATTTTCTATCTGCCTCTTTCTCTCTTTCAAATAAATAAATTGAATAATAAAAAAATCAGATTGGGATTAATAAAAAAATTTTATTTCTCCCACAGTGATCTGTGTGTGTAGCGTAGGCATGTGTATGTGAATATGCATATACCCCATGCACATGGTATGTGCAGTAGCAGCCAGCTTTTTATGTGGGTGTTGGAATTTTAAAAAATTTTTATTGTTCATTTGCAAGCAGAGAGAGGGGGTGGTGAATATGGGTTCAGTAGGGCTTCCTGATACTGCAAACAAACTTCAGACACATGTGCCACCTTTCTGGCTTTATATGGCTACTAGAAAATCGACTCTAGGCAATCAGGCTTTGCAAGTAAGTGTCTTTAACTGCTGAGCCATCTCTCAAGCCCTAATATTTTTTTTTGTTTTGCTTTTAAAATAGTTTATTGGAGCTGGGCGTGGTGACGCACGCCTTTAATCCCAGCATTTGGGAGACATAGGTAGGAGGATTGCCGTGATAATGCAGAGTGAATTCCAAGTCAGCCTGGGTTAGAGTGAGACTCTACCTCGAAAAACCAAAAAAAAAAAATTTAAAAAAAAAGTTTATTGCTGGGCGTGGTAGCCCATGTCTTTGATCCCAGCACTCCGAAGGCAGAGATAGGAGGATCATTGTGAGTTCAAGGCCACCCTGAAACTACATAGTGAATTTCTTCTGGTCAGCCTGGTCTAAAGCGAGACCTTACTTCAACCCTCCCCCCAAATAATTATTTATTTACATGCAAAGAGAGACACACAACACAGAGAATAGGTGTGCTAGCACCACTAGTTACTGCAAATGAACTCCAGATGCATGTACCACCTTGTTTTGTGTATCTGGCTAAACATGGGTAATGGGGAATCGAACCCAGGTTGTTAGGCTTTGCAGGCAAGTGCCTTAACTGCTGAGCCATCCTATCAACCCAATATTTTACTTTTAAAGCAGTTTTCAGTTCATAGCAAAATTGAGCAGGAGTTTCAAAGATTTTCCATATGTCTTTGCCCTCCCACATGCATAGCACCTCCTTATCAACATCTCCCACTGGAGTAGTACATTTCCACTCCCTTTCATTAAGAAGCTGTGGATTTATGCAGCTGGCTTTAATTTTGCCTTTAAGTCTTCTGCTGGGCCTGGAAAATCCTGATCTTGTGTTCTGGCCTCCTCAGATCTGCCTTTGTCACGCATATCACGTCAAAGGTCTATGTAGCAATGGCAGAGGTTAGCCACACGAGAGCAGCAAAGACCCATCATGCAGCCAGTTTGCACATGTCTAAGATAAATGTTTCAAACAGCAGAGTAATTAGACAAACAGGGTTCTTAAGGAGCCAGGGGCAGCACACTGATTCAGCTCACCAGTCTTTCCACATCCACCTGGAAGCGGCATGGTATCCAGGGACACTCGTGAAATCCTTAGGCTGCTTCCTAAATCTTCACCTAGTGTTTTGGCCCTAAGTTTCTCCTTCAGAAAGTCATCTCCAGCTACATGCAAGTATTCCATGGAGGAATTTTGGTGTCATCTATCTCATATGTGCTAGTACAGCTTTACGGTTTGTAGAGGGTATTATTTATTTATATATTTATTTATTTGAGACAGAGAGAGGAAGAGGCAATTAGAGAATGGGCATGCCAGGGCCTCTAGCTAATGCAAATGAACTCTAGATGCATGTACCACTTTGTGCATCTGGCTTATGTGGCTACTGGGGAATCGAACCTGGGTCCTTAGGCTTCACAGGCAAGCGCCTTAACAGCTAAGCCATTTCTTCAGCCCTCACAGTACTTTGAAAGCCTTGGATTTTTGACATACAATTTTTACTCTAACTTATCAGTCTGGAATGGCAGAAAGGAGACACATCATTGCTTCTGTTGAAGGAAACACACTGGAAACATGCTCATAGGCACCCTTTAGTCTTCTGTGGAACCCTGACTAAATCTGACCATTGGCTTATTCCTCCTACTTTCAGCTGTTTGTTTGCAGGATGAGTTTTTGCTTGTTTTGCAATGTCAAGGATTCATCAGATCCAGGACCTTCCACATGCTACTAAGTGTGTGCTCGCTGGTGAACAACACCTTCAGCCCTAGAAGCAGTTTTCAGAGCAGGGACTGCAGATTCATCTCTGGGTGCCTCAGTAACGTGCCTTAATCTTGAGTGTGCTTTGTAAGGTTTGTGCCTCAGGAGTTGGTGTCTTTGATTTCTCTCATCTTCATTATTATTATTATTCAAGCCTCAAACTGGGGTCCTTAGGCTTCACAGGCAAGCGCTTAACCGCTAAGCCATCTCTCCAGCCCCAATGAGGTTATTTTTTAACGTGAGTCTATTTAAAAAAAACACAAGGGGGCTGGAGAGATGGCTTAGTGGTTAAACGCTTGCCTATGGAGCCTAAGGACCCCAGTTCGAGGCTCGATTCTCCAGGACCCACGTAAGCCAGATGCACAAGGGGGTGCATGCATCTGGAGTTCGTTTGCAGTGGCTGGAGGCCCTGGCACACCCATTCTCTCTCTCTCTCTCTCTCTCTACCTGCCTATTTCTGTATCTCTCTCAAATAAATAAATAAAAAATAAAATATTAAAAAAAAAACAGGGGGCTGGAGAGATGGCTTAGCGGTTATAAGGTGCCAGATGCAAAGTGATGCAAGGGCGCAATGCCGCACTTGCCCACAAGGGGGCGCACACATCTGGATTTCGTTCACAGTAGCTAAAAGGCTGCTGGCGCGCCCATTCTCTGTCTTCCTCTCCCTCTCTCTCTGTCTGTCTCTCTCTCTGTGTCTCTCTCCAAAATAAAAATAAATATAAAAAATTAAAAAAAAAAAAAAAAAAAAAAGGAAAACACAGGGCCGGGAGTATCTTAGTTGGTAGAGCTCGTCTAGCATGCACAGAGCCGTGGTTGTGATCCTGAGCATACACTGGGTAGTGTACTCCTGTCACCTCAGCACTTAGGAGGCAGAGGCAGGAGGATCAGAAGTACAAGCTTATCCTCAGCTGCACGGAGAGTCCAAGGTTAACCTGATCTACATGAGATAATGTCTACCAAAAGAAGAAGAGAAGAGAAAAACTTCAAACAATCAAAGTGTGATGGTGTACAACAAGGCAAACAGCGAAAGCTGGTGAACTGTGGTGAAGTAGGAAGATGTAACAAGACTAATTGGTGACAAAAGCAGTTTCAAATTTGGTTCTGTTTTGCGTCAGCCATGTAACTCCAATTGAGCTGTTGACCTCAGATGAGCCCATTTCCTCATCTGTGAAGTGGGTGAAGAGTTCCTACCCTCCATAAGTCAAATCAGAATGGTGTAGTAGGGGCTGGAGAGATGGCTTAGTGATTAAGATGCATGCCTGCAAAGCCTAAGGACCCAGGTTCTATTCTCCAGGACCCATGTAAGCCTGATGCACATGGTGGCACATGTGTCTGGAGGTCGTTTGCAGTGGCTAGAAGCCCTGGCGTGCCCATTCTCACTCTCTATCTCTCTGACTCTAATACATAAGTAAAAATAATAAATCTTAAAAAAAAAAAAAAAAAAATGGTGTAGCATGCTGCAGTCTGGTCTCTCTCTAGGAGTTCCTCTACCAGCCAGCTTCCATTTCCCAGGAGCCCGATGACTGAGTGCACTTCAGCTTGTTGCCCACACCTGGGCTTGCCAGCCTGAGGGTGGGTAGGAGGGGAGAACTGGAGAAACCCTGGAGTCAGTCTGGGAACAAGTCCGAGCACATGTCACTGTTTGCTTTGTCATCCTGAGTCAATGACCTCATACAAGGAAGGGAGGAGCAGCGGGAGCTGTTCTCTTCCAGACACCTAAGGAGGCTTCTGACATCTACTGTTTTCCTTGGCACCAAGAGCAGGCACTAGGCTGCGATTTTTAAGGTCTGAGCTAATCTTGGAAGTGAAGCACAGTACCTCCCACAGCTGGCCAAATCTTGCTTCTGGGGAGCTGCTGTGAGCTGCCCCAGAGGGCGCTCTGAAGGGCAATGGAATCCAGGCTGTGTCTCCTTGAAGGTCTCCTGAACACACTGTCCCTATCCACATGTCCTTACCAGTCCCTGTGCTGCCTAAGTGAGTGCTAAGGGTGGCCATGTCACTCAGGGAGAGAGCCTGGGGCTGGGGCGGCTCTTGAGTTGTTCCTTAAGCGACTCAGCAGGGCTCATGAGGGTTCAGTGTATTCAGTGAGTCTGTGAGAGCGCCTGCTACATACCCAGCCTTGGGGGAAGCAAGTCAGGCACGTGTAGTCAAAAGGTCAGAAAGCGTTCATGACGAGGAAGACCCTTGGTGGAATGGGCCAGGCACAGGGGACCTAAGAGTACCACCCAATGAAGCTGGGCGTGGTGGTGCACGCCTTTAATCCCAGCGGAGGAGAGGCAGAGGTAGGAGGATCACTGTGAGCTTGAGGCCAGCCTGAGACTACATAGTGAATTCCAGATCGGCCTGGGCTATGAGACCCTTACCTTGAAAAAAAAAGTATAACCGAATGGGAAGATGACCAATATTCAATATGTTCATAAAATAAAGTTCTCAATTTAAAAAAAGGCCACGTAGGACCTTACTGTTACCTTTTCAGAAGATTTATCTTACCCACCTTGGCACCTCCAACTTCCAGAGGTTTCCCAGTTGTCTGGGAGTGGGAGTGACTTTGTCTTTTAGTTTATTGAGACAGTTTTGCTGGGCTCGCCTAGTCTGTTCTTGTCCTGCTTCAGTCCTGAGCACTGGGATTATGGGTGGGCACTGCTAGGCCTGCTCTAAGTCAAGGCTTAAATAAAGTATTTTTGTGGCCAAACAAATTTCCAGGTTTGGTAATCAAATATTTGCAGAGCTGCAAATAAGTGTTTCAGGTCAACACAAGGTGAGACCTAATATTACTCTACTGAGTTAATATCCAGTCACAAGACAGGCATAGTGGCACACCCCTTTAATCCCAGCTAGCCTGAGACTACACAGTGAATTCCAGGTCAGCCTGGGCTAGAGTGAGACCCTACCTTGGAAAAAAAAAAAAAAAAAAAAAAAAAAAAATATATATATATATATATATATATATATATATATATATATATATATATAATATATTCACAAAAAGCAAATAAATCCAATATTTTAGTAGTCCTGTTAATCATAGTTGAGTTTTTACAATTTAAAAAAATTTTTATTTTTATTTTATTTTTAGAGAGAGAGACAGAGAGGGAGAGAGAGAAACAGAAATGAGCGCGCCAGCAGTCTCTCAGCTGCTGTGAACAAAATCCAGATGCGTGTGCCCCCTTGTGGCCAAGTGCAGCATTGCACCCTAGCCTCACTTTGCATCCGGCTGAACGTGGGACCTGGAGATTGGAACCAGTGTTCTTAGGCTTAGCAGGCAGGCGCCTTAGCTGCTAAGCCATCTCTCCAGCCCAAGTTTTTACAATTAAAAAAATATTTTTACTTATTTATTTGACAGAGAAAGAGGGAGAGAGAGAGTGAGAATGGGCACACCAGTGCCTCTAGCCACTGCAAACAAACTCCAGACGTGTGCACCCTCTTGGGCATCTGGTTAATGTGGGTCCTGGGGAATTGAACCTGGGTCCTTCGGTTTCACAGGCAAGCATCTTAACCACTAAGTCATCTCTCCAGCCTTTTTTTTTTTTTTTTGCAACTGGCCTTTTTTTTTTTTTTAATGAGAAAGAGCCAGAGCAAGAAAGAAAGAAAGAAAGAAAGAAAGAAAGAAAGAAAGAAAGAAAGAAAGAAAGAAAGAAAGTGTACTAGGGCCTCCAGCCACTGGGATTGAATTCCAGGTGCGTGTGCCACCTTGTACACGTGTGACTTTGCATACTCACGTCACCTTGTGCGTCTGTCTGGCTTACATATGATCTGGAGAGTTGAATATGAGTCCTCTGGCTTTGTGGGCAAGTGCCTTAACCGCTAAGCCATCTCTCCAGCCTGAGTTTTTACAATTTTTTAAAAGTAGCAGACTATAAGGGAGTCAGTTCAAGGATTTAGAAATGCTGGGAAAATTGCTGGATTTTAAAAGATAAACAGGAGTTCACAAACGGAGAAGACAAAGGGGATGGGATGCTCTGGGGCTAGTCCCCACGCCTCCATCCTGAGCCCAGTCATCAAGTGGGGCTGCATCTTGAGCTCAGTGGTTTAGAGCCGGGCTTTGGAATGGACCTAACAAGGGTGGAGATGGGAACCGGCAATCTTATGGTTGAATGTTCCAATCTTTCCACATCCCAGTCTGGAGAAATAGAGGCAGGAAATCCCATTGCTGTCCCTTTGGTTCCCATGGGCAAGAGGGGAAAAGAATACGGCAAAGGAGAAGCCAGAATTCTGCCCCAGAGCTGGCCCAAAACCTGTCTCCCACCCTGGCTGCTCCACCCTGTAGCTTCAAGAGCAAACCATTTATTTTGTATGATTTTTAAAAAAATTGGCTCATCTCATAAATGTTCCAGAGTTGGAACAGGCTGTGCCATGGCTGAAATAAACCCGCTGAACAAATAAACAAGGCAGGCTGTGGGGCTGTGGGGCTGGGGAAAACAAGACAAGAGCCCCACCAAGCGCAGGGCGTCCAGAGAGGCTGGCCTGAATCTGAGCCTTTGTTTCTTCCTGTGGAAAGGGAGAGGTAGGTTGGGGGAATGCCTCCAGTGCTGTGCTCCAAGGGAGTTGTGCGGAGGGAGAACGGCAGAGCTTCCTTTCCACTGCATGGTAAAGCTGACAGCTGGAAAAGGGGGCCTCTGAGCAGGCGCTGAAACCAGAGCTCAGCCATGCACTGTTCACTCAGAAGACACTTCCCAATGTCCAGCCCATACTGGGCGCTGGGCTGCCTCCGCCTTCAAGGAGACTGCTAACCCCAGAGCCCTTGTTTCTGCCATTTCTGCCACCTAACGTGCCAGCTTTTCCTCCTTAAATAGCAGTTATTACATGTACTATGTTATATACAAATACATATATATTTCTTTCTTCTTTCTCTTTCTCTCTTCTTTCTCTTTCTTTCTCTTTCTTTCTTCTTTCTCTCCCCTTCCTCCCTCCCTCACTCTTTCTTTCCTTCTTTCCCCTTTCTTTCTTTTATTTCTTTCTTTCTTTCTCTCTTTCTTTCTTTCTTTCTTTCTTTCTTTCTTTCTCTCTTTCTTTCTAGTTAGGGTCTCACTCTAGCTCAGGCTGACCTGGAATTCACTATGTAGTCTCAGGGTGGCCTTGAACTCACAGCAATCCTCCTACCTCTGCTTCCTGAGTGCTGAGATTAAAGGTGTGCGCCACCATACCCGGCTTTCTTTTTTTGGTTTTTTGAAGTAGGGTCTTGCTGTAGCCCAGGCTGACCTGGAATTCACTCTGTATTCATAGGGTGGCCTCGAACTCATGGTGATCCTCCTACCTCTGCCTCTAAGTGCTGGGATTAAAGGTGTGCGCTACCATACCTGGCTTGTTTTGTTTTTTTGAGGTAGGGTCTCACTCTAGCCCAGGCTGACCTGGAATTCACTCTGTATTCTCAGGGTGGCCTGGAACTCAGGGCAATCCTCCTACCTCTGCCTCCCGAGTGCTGGGATTAAAGGCGTGCACCACCATGCTGGGCCAAATATATTTTATATACAATACACATATGTAAATGCTGACTATACATGCATATATATACATATATATGAGACAGCTGCTTTTTGTAAGTGTATGTCTACTTATTTAATCATTTATTTTCTGTCTTTCTGGCTGGAATATAAACTGCCCAGGCATGAATTGTTTGTTTTTCACTTTTAGTAGTTTATATTTGCAGACTACAGGAATAAGTTTTTGGCAGTTGCCAGGTTTTTTACATAGGACACTTCATTTATCTCCCCGTTCCTTTTTTTCTTTTTTTCTTTCCTCTTTCTTTCTTTCTTTCTTTCTTTCTTTCTTTCTTTCTTTCTCCTTTCTTTCTTTCTTTCTTTCTCCTTCTCTTTCTTTCTTTCTTTCTTTCTTTCTTTCTTTCTTTCTTTCTTTCTTTCTTTCTTTCTTTCTTTCTTTCTTTCTAAGGTAGGGTCTCACTCTAGTCCAGACTGACTGGGAATTCACTATGTAGTCTCAGAGTGGCCTCAAACTCACATCAATCCTCCTACCTCTGCCTCCCAAGTGCTGGAATTAAAAGGCATACCCCACCACACCTGGTCTTTATTTAGCTTTTTTTTTTTCTTTAAAGATTTTGTTGGCAGTTTTATTATTTTATTTTTAATTGAGACACAGAGAGCTAGAGAAAGAGAGAGAGAGAGAAGGGGCACATCAGGGCAAATGAACTCCAGATGCGTGTGCCATCTTGTGCATCTGGCTTACGTGAGACTTGGAGAATCAAACCTGGCTCCTTAGGCTTCGCAGGCAAACACCTTAACCACTAAGCAATCTCTCCAGCCCTCATTTGGCCTTTTAAACAACAGAGGCATCCTATTATTACCTGCATTACAGAAAGAGAAGACAGAGGGCTGGGCGTGGTGGCGCACGCCTTTAATCCCAGCATTCAAGAGGCAGAGGTAGGAGGATGGCTGTGAGTTCAAGGCCACCCTAAGACTCCATAGTGAATTCCAGGTCAGCCTGGGCTAGGGTGAGACCCTATCTCAAAGAAAAAGAAAAAGAGGAGACAGAAGCCTTAGCATGTATCTTAGAGTTGAGAGCTGGGTTCAAACTGTCTGCACATGAGGACTCTTTCTGCTTCAGCACATTGCAAGGGCGGATGGCATAAAGCTATGTACATGACACCCAGAGCTGCCTTCTTGTTTTTGTATTTTAAGGTCTATGTAGTGCAGGCTGACCTCAAACTTGCTTTGTAGCTGAGGATAACCTTGAACTCTTGATTCTCCTGCTTCTACCTCTCAAGTGATGGGATTATAGGCATGCAACACCATGCCCAGCTGACCCATTTTTCACTCTTATCTTAAAATATTTTTTGTTGGGGCTGGAGAAATGGCCTAATGGTAAGGCACTTGCCTGCAAAGTCAAAGGACCCAGGTTTGATTCCCCAGGACCCATGTAAGCCAGATGCACAAGAGGGCTCACGCATCTGGAGTTCGCATCTGGAGTTTGTTTACAGTGGCTGGAGGCCCTGGCGCACCCATTCTCTCCCTCCCTCTCTCTCTCTCTCTCTCTCTCTCTACTTGCCTATTTCTCTATCTCTCAAATAAATAAGTGTTGGGCCCTGCCCAGTGTGAGGCCTAGTGGTTCTGGGCCCAGCCAGAGTTTACTTGGCTCCCGGTGAGGCCTGGTTGAGCTTCCAGAGCCTGAGTAGAGTTTCACGACCTGTCCTTGGAGTGACTCAGCACCTAGGCTGAAACTGCCTCCGCCCAGCTACTGCTGATTGGCCCTTACTGCCTCCGCCCAGCTGCTGCTGATGTGGTGAAATAATATTGGCCCTTATACCTTTCTCTCATCCTCTCTTCCCGCCCCCTTCCTCAAAATGTATAAATACCTCCCCATGACAATAAAGGAGTGAGTTCCGCCTTAGACGTTTCTCCCGGCTCAATGTGGTTTTTCTCCCGGTGTTTTGGGGGGGGGGGTTTGAGTCGCCGACACCCGCCTTCTCGCTCAGCCTCGAGAGAAGCGGCTGGCCCGGCTTCTCTCTCTTCCGCTCTATCTGCCGGAGGTGGAGGGAAAAAGCCCGGCAACTGGTCTGGGGCAGGACTACTGCCCCATGTGAGGATGTATGGGGATTCAAAACGGACTACAGACTGACTGGGAAGAAAAAATTCAAAATTAAGCTGACGAGCTAATCGGACTGCTGACTGTATCCTCATAAGTTATGAGGTAATCTTCATATTTAATATTCTAACCTTTACTTCTATAATCTGTGCTTACTTCAACTTCCTTTCTCTTTCCTTCCATTTCCGGTTTGCTGCCATTTCTAAACGGGTACATTCATGGCGGACACACCACGTGGACAGACCTAGAGGAGACTTTAAATGTTTTGCCTCCTCATTTAAATAAAAACTCCGTCCCAAACTTCAACATCTCTTGTTTTCTCTTTCTCTCATTTTTGGGTTTCCAACAAACCGCTTTGCGGTGCCGCCATTTTTGTCCTGCCCCCATTTGAATGGGGGCGCCATCTTTTCATGGCGGACACACCACGTGGGCAGACCTAAAAACGAAACTCACCACGTGGGTAGACCTGAAAAGGAAACTCACCACGTGGGCAAACCTGGAGAACTCTCAAAGTGTCCTGCCCCCTCATTGGAGTGGGGGCACCATCTTAGAAAAATTCTACAACATGTTTAGCTATTTTTTGGGACTTTATGCTTGTGTTGTACTCATGTACATTACTATTGCGCTAATTTTACAAAAACTTCTTCTACAATGTGGCTTCAAAATAAAACAAAAAAACCTCCTTGGCTCTTGGGACAAAACTTTTGTTTTAGCCCCATGGATTAATTCAGTCCTCCTTGCCTTAATTGCCAGCCTTAAAGCTTTTCCAGGGAAAAGTTCATTTTTGCCCTTAACAAAAACTGTAACAAAAAGACTAAAACTAACTTTTAAAATCTCCTTTCTTCCAAGACCGCCACCCAAGCCGCCGGACAGCTGTCTTTTCAGCTCTTTTCAACTGCTGCCTAAGGCAATTGTGCTTATAGTGGACTAATGTGCTTAACTAAAAATATAGGACTAAGATTTTAAAATTTTAAGTTAAAAACCTCAAACAAAAATACATTATAAAAACACTAAGGCTGATTTCAGGTTACTAAACTACTATTGTCAACCACATTAACAATTTTAAAAAAAGACCTGCGGGATGACAAAGAGGCAGGCGGGTAAGCTCTTTACATTAAAACAATAAAAAAATAAAATATCTTAAAAGCGGGCGGGCCGCCCACCATGAGGCTAGTCGCTGCCATCCCCGCCCCTTTGCCTCTGCTTGCCCCCAATGCTCTTAGCTGAATGAGGGCCCAACTTTAAAAATAAAAAAGATGACTGGGGGCATTCATATTGCCCTGCTAGAGGTAAAAAAAAAAACCTGCTTTTCAAGTCTATATGGCTATATCCTACACGCCATTGTCCCACCCTTCACTGCCTTCCCATTAACATGAGGCTAAAGAGATGGCTTAATGGTTAAGCGCTTGCCTGTAAAGCCTAAAGACCCTGATACGAGGCTCAATTCTCCAGTACCCATGTAAACCAGATACACAAGTAAACACATGCATCTGGAGTTCATTTACAATGGTTAGAGGCCTGGCATGCCCATTTTCTCTCTCTCTCTGCCAGAAACTAACTCAATTCATAAAACATAAAACTAAGCCCAACTAACTCAATCGGTAATACAATGTTGGCCTGGGATTAAAGTTTTCCCTGACAACTCTGCCCAGCTAGAGGGACAAAATTAAAAAACCTAAAGACTATCAGTCTCTGGTTACTACAGAAGTTTAATAATGGCTAATGGTAGTTATATTTTTCTCTCAGTTGATACTTTCTCCCATGCTTGCTGGGCATCAGCACATGCTGGGGAAAAAACTAAACATGCTATTAGCCATATGCTTCAATGCTTTGCCACCCTTGGATTGCCAGATCAAATCAAAACCGATAATGGTCCCTGCTTCAGGACTTTTATAGATTTCCTCCAAACCTGGAAAATCTCACTTTCCACAGGCATCCCATATAACCCAAGGCCAAGCCATCGTGGAAAGATATCATCAAACTCTCAAATCTCAATTACAAAAACAAAAGGGGGAATCTCTACCCCCACATGACCAACTAAAAAAGGCATTATTAACCCTAAATATTTTAAATTTTTCTAAAGAAGATAGACACTTGTCCCCTTTTCAAAAACATTGGACCTCAGCTGTCACCTACAGCTCCATCTGGGTCAAATGGAGGGACCCATTAACTGGGGCCTGGAAGGGACCAGACCCCCTCCTCACAGCAGGGAGAGGATTTGGATGTGTCTTTCCTCAAGAGGAAAAAAAAGACCTATTTGGGTACTGGCAAGAGACTTAAAATATTTACCCCAACAAGGGGATGATAATAATCAATTTTCCAGGGAGTGTCACACCCTGAGAACTATGCCTCTGTTTCTTCCCCAGGAACAACTGAAGGTGTGGATGCTACTAGACCCGAATGAAGCCAGAAAAGCTCCAGAAAGATTTACAGAAGAGGAGTCACTTCTAAAACAACCTGCTATAGACGAGCTTACATGGCTTTTTATCCCACCTTCTCCCTCCCCTGGACTCCTCCTTCTTCTTGCTCTTTACCCTACCTTCTCCCTCCCCTGAACCCCTCCTTCTTCTTATCCTCACTCTCGGGCCCTGTGTAATTAATAAGATTACACAATTCATTCACCAACAACTTGAGGCAATTAAACTTCATCAGGTCACAATTAAACTTCATCAAGTCAAGGCACCACAGGTTCACAACTCAAAGGCTACGGCTTTTCCGCTTATCCACCTAACATTCTCCCCCGCCCTCCATCGAACCAACGACGGGTAAGATCTCAGACAGGTTGAGACAACCTAAGACAGGGCGTGGAGTGGTCAACGGGCTAGAGGCATGGTACTCAGTGACGGGTAAGATTCCCAAAGGGGGACAACCTAAGACAGAGGCCATGACCATCCACCGTTCTTACAAAAACAAAAGGGGGAGATGTTGGGCCCTGCCCAGTGTGAGGCCTAGTGGTTCTGAGCCCAGCCAGAGTTTACTTGGCTCCCGGTGAGGCCTGGTTGAGCTTCCAGAGCCTGAGTAGAGTTTCACGACCTGTCCTTGGAGTGACTCAGCACCTAGGCTGAAACTGCCTCCGCCCAGCTACTGCTGATTGGCCCTTACTGCCTCCGCCCAGCTGCTGCTGATGTGGTGAAATAATATTGGCCCTTATACCTTTCTCTCATCCTCTCTTCCCGCCCCCTTCCTCAAAATGTATAAATACCTCCCCATGACAATAAAGGAGTGAGTTCCGCCTTTTCTCCCGGCTCAATGTGGTTTTTCTCCCGGTGTTTTGGGGGGGGGGGTTTGAGTCGCCTCCCGCCTTCTCGCTCAGCCTCGAGAGAAGCGGCTGGCCCGGTTCTCTCTCTCTTCCGCTCTACCTGCCGGAGGTGGAGGGAAAAAAGCCCCGGCAAATAAGTAATAAAATATTTTTTAAAAAAAGATTTTTTTGTTGTTATCGTTTTTTTTTTTTCTTGAGAGAGAGACAGAGAGGGAGAGGAAGACAGAGATGGTAGTCTCTCAGCTGCTGTGAACGAAATCCAGATGCATGAGCCCCCTTGTGGTCAAGTGCGGCATTGCGCCCTTGCATCACTTTGCATCTGGCTAAACGTGGGACCTGGAGATTGGAACTGCTGGAGATTGGAACCAGCGTTCTTAGGCTTAGGAGGCAGGCGCCTTAACTGCTAAGCCATCTCTCCAGCCCCCCCTTTTTTTTTTGAGGTAGGGTCTTGCTCTAGTCCAAGCTGACCTAGAATTCACTATGCAGTCTCAAGGTGGCCTTGAATTTACAGCGATCCTCCTACCTCTGCCTTCCCGAGTGCTGGGATTAAAGCCATGTGCCACCATCCCTGGCTTAAAATATTTAAAAAAAATTATTAGTATTTTTTGTGTGTGCACATGTAGGTGCATGTCATAGTGGACAATGTCTTAAGTTTGGCCAGTCAGGCCAAATGAACCAACAGGTGTATCAATGGCATGTCTGCTATGGGGGAAACCAACTGCTCTCTAATTGGACTGGAGGACAGCTCCACAGGAGGGAATACATGCCTGGTACTGAAAACCTAGTCAAAAGCCTATGGTGAAGAGGTCATGAGCCCTAGGGGTATAATGTCCGCTGTTGGCTTGCTAAATGCATATATTATGCTCACCAAACTACCCTGTAAGCACTTTTCTTAATGTTCATACCCATATATTAATGTTACTCTCACTTTTAGTTAGAGAAACTTCTCTTTTCAGATGGCGGTGACCACTGGGATGACTCAAAAGGTACCATAGTGCTAAGAAGAAGTGGCAGAGGAGCGTTCAGCACTGAGACATCCCTATCACATCTTCCGAGGCTCAGGGTCCATTGTGGAAGAGGTGGTGGAAAGAATGTAAGAGCCAAAGGAAGGGTAGGACTGCTTACAGTGCAATCTTCCAGACACAGTTTGACCTCAATATCCATGGCCTTGCAGTGCCTAGTACTACCTACACAAGACCCTAATAATAGGAGGAAAAGATGATGACATGAATATAAAAGAGAGACTGATTGAGAGAGGGAGGGATATGATGGAGAGTGAGTTTGTGAAGGGGAAAGTGAGGGGGGAGGGAATTATCATGATTTATTATCTATAATTATGGAAGTTGTCACTAAAAAAGTTTTAAAAGTTTGGGCTGGAGCTGGAGAGATGGCTTAGTGGTTAAAGAACTTGCCTGCAAAGCCAAAGGACCCAGGTTCGATTTCCCAGGATCCATATAAGCCAGATGCACAAGGTGGCACATGTGTCTGGAGTTAGTTTGCAGCAGCTGGAGGCCCTAGCGTGTCCATTCCCTTTCTATATATCTGCCTCTTTCTCGCTCTCTCTCAAATAAATAAATTAAAATAAAAGGGTAGTGGCTGGAAAGATGGCTTAGCAGTTAAGGCACTTGCCTGCAAAGCCAAAGGACCCAGGTTCAGTTTCCCTGGACCCACTGTAAGCCAGATGCACAAGGTGGTGCTTGCCTCTGGACTTCATTTGCAGTGGCTTGAGGCCCTGGTGCGCCGATTCTCTTTCTTTCTCTCTAGCTGCCTCTTTTTCTCTCATTCTCAAATAAAAAATAATAATAAACTATCTTTAAAAAAATAAAAGGTTGGGCTGGAGAGATGGCTCAGCAGTTAAGGTACTTGCCTGCAAAGCCTGATGTTCCAGGTTCAATTCCCCAGTACCCATGTAAAGTCAGATGCACAAAATGGCACATGCATCTGAAGTTCATTTGCAGAGGTTAGAGGTGCTGGCACACCCATTCTCTCCCTCTCGCTATCTCTCTCTGTTTGCAAATAAATAAATAAAAATATTAAAAAGCCAGCCAGGCGTGGTGGCACACATCTTTAATCCCAGCACTTGGGGGACAGAGGTAGGAAATTGCTGTGAGCTTGAGGCTAGCTTATAATTCCAAGTCAGCTTGGGCTAGAGTGAGACACTACCTTGAAAACAAGCAAGTAAAAAAGGTTAGACTTGTTTTTATGTCTCCTTTCCTTCCTTCTTCCCTCCCTCTCTCCTTCTCTCCCTCCCTCCTTTCTTCCTTCCCTCCCTCCCTTTTTCCTTTCTTCCTTCCTTCCCTCCCTCACTCCCTTCCTCCCTCCTTTCTTCCTTCCTTCCTTGCTTTCTTTCTTTCTTTTCGAGGTAAGGTCTCACTCTAGTCCAGGCTGATCTGGAATTCACTATGTAGTCTCAGGGTGGCCTTGAACTCATGGTGATCCTTCTATCTCTGCCTCCTGAGTGCTGGGATTAAAGGCGTGCACCACCACGCCCGGCTGCTCTTGTTCTTTCTATGTATATACATGTTCATATATTTTTGCTCTTGGAACCATTGCGTAAGTTGTATGCATTAAATACCTTTGTCTTTAAATATTTCATTCTGGATTTCTTAAGAAAGTAGATACTATTTTACATAAACTAGGAACTTAATATAGATAGAATGTATCATAAAATATACAGTCCATATGAAAATAAATTCAGTTCAAGCATAGAAAATTTTTTCTGGTCAGTATCCACTCAGATCACACACCCTTGTCAGTCTCATGTTTCTTTGGTTTTCAGCTTAAAGCAGTTCCTCAGCCTTCTGGGTTGGATGCGACACTCACGTTTCTCGTTGCTCTCGTCGAAAGCTCCTCAGTTTGGGCGAGTCTGACACGTGTTCAGGGCAGGTGATGCTGGCAGGAATCCCAGAGCGTTGCAGTGTCTCAGGGTCACAGCTGGAGCCGTGTGACATCTCTCATCTTGGGATCGGTGATAACTTTGATCCCTTGGTTAAAGGGGTGTCTGCCAGGTTCTCTGCTATAAAGTTTCTGTCGTTTCTCTTTGGAATTAGTAAGTGAATGGGTGGGGGATGCTTTAAGGCTGTGGATATCTTGTTCTCATCAAACTTTGGCAGCCGCTGGTGATTGCTGATGGAATCAATGGTCAGTATGACAGTTGCAAAAGAGAGGTTGATATTCTTTTTAAAAAATATTTTATTTATTTATTTATTTATTTATTTATTTATTTGAGAGAGGGAGAGGGAGAGGGAGAGAGAGAGAATGAATGGGCATGCCAGGGCTTTCAGCCATTGCAAATGAACTCCAGATGAGTGTATCACCTTGTGCATTTGGCTTACATGGGTCCTGGGGAATGGAACTGAGGTCCTTTGGCTTTTTAAGCAAGTGCCCGAGCCATCTCTCCAGCCCTGATATTCTGATTTGAAGGATGGTGTCTGTATTTCATGACAGTGGGATGGAGAGGAGGAGGGAGGGCTGGGGAGCTGGCTCAGTGGTTAAAAGCACTTGCTTGCAAAGCCTGACATTCTGGGTTTCATTCCCAAGTACAATGTAAAGCCAGATACACAAAGTGGCTCATGTGTCTAGAATTCATTTGTAGTGGCAACTCTCTCCCCCTCTCTCCTTGCAGATAAATAATCAAAATTTTTTTTAAAAAAAGGGAAAAGAGGAGGAGCAGAAAATCTAATTCCACCAAGAACTAGTCTCTCAAAGGTATTCAGGTAGGAGGTGACTGGTATTGACTTTCTAGCCTTACTAAGTAAAAAAGAATTAGAGAATCACATGGGACTCACACAATAAAATACTTGCTGTTTTTACAAATAAACTTTTAAAAAAGATATTTTATTTATTTATTTATTTGAGACAGAGAGAGAGAGAGAGGAAGAGGCAGAGAGAAAGAGCAAATGGGTGAGCCAGGGCCTCCAGCCACTGCAAACGAACTCTAGATGCATGCACCCCCTTGTGCATCTGGCTTATGTGGGTCCTGGGGAATTGAACCTGGGTTCTTAGGTTTCACGGGCAAATGCCTTAACCGCTAAGCCATTTTCCCAGCCCCAATACTCGCTTTTTTTTTTTTTTTTTTGGTTTTCCGAGGTAGGGTCTCACTCTCTAGCTGAGGCTGGCCTGGAATTCACTCCGTAGTCTCTGGGTGGCCTTGAACTCATGGCAATCCTCCTACCTCTGCCTCCCAAGTGCTGGGATTAAAGGCGTGCACCATCTCGCCTGGCTTAAATACTCATTTTTTTTTTTTTTTGGTTTTTTTAAAGTAGGGTCTCACTCTAGTCCAGGCTGACCTGGAATTCACTATGTATTCTCAGGGTGGCTTTGAACTCATGGTGATCCTCCTACCTCTGCCTCCCAAGTGCTGGGATTAAAGGCGTGCGCCACCATGCCCGGCCCTAAATACTCATTTTTAATAGAAAAATAACTTCTATTTTTCTAGCACTCAATAACTCTCAGATGCCACATGAGCCATTTATTTCATGTAATCCTGATAACAATGCAGTGGGAGTATATTGTTCCTTCCAACTTATAGACGAGAAACCCAAGATTCAGCAAGGGTAACACATTTGCCTAAAGCCATATAGCTGGGAAATGGAAGAGACTAGATTCAAACCAGGATCTGTTGGGCTCCACAATCTTTCCTTGGAAGCTCTGGGTTGTGTCAAGGCAGGCACTGCCACTTTTAATTCTTTTCCAACTTCGGAGTGAGTGGAGTTAAACCTAGAAGCCGAGTCCAGAGAAGAGGCTGGTGACCCCCTCAGTCTAGCCATCTTATTGAACAGCCAGATGGCCCTTGACTTACAGACCCCACTGCAGTCCACTGGCTGGAAGGCACCTATGCCTGGTGGTGGCAGAGCCATCTCCAGACTCCTGCTGGGTATGGCTGCATCCCCTGTGCCAGGAAAGCAGAAGATGGAGCTGGCATTTTAGGAAGTCTTTCATCAATAACCTTGATGAAGGGGATTTCCTGGCTGACCCTGGAGAATTTCAGTTCACCAAAGGCTTTGTATCCTGTTCCTTGAAAAGCACTAAACAAGCCAGGTATGGTGGTGCACACCTTTAATTCCAGCATGTGGGAGGCTGAAGTAGGAGGACTGTTGTGGGGCTGTGATCTTGAGGCCAGCTTGGACTACAGAGTAAGTTCCAGGTCAGTCTGGACTAGAGTGAGACCCTGACTCAAAAAAGAAAGAAAGAAAGAAAGAAAGGATGGAAGGAAGGAAGGAAGAAGAGAGAGAAGGAGGGAAGGAGAGAGGGAGAGAAATGATTCTTGTTCAATGTATATTTATGGTAATTGTGGTGTTTTGATTAGGTGTCCCCCATAAACGTAGGTGTTCTGAATGCTAGGTTCCCAGCTGATGGCAATTTGGGAATTAACACCTCCTGGAGGCGGTGTTTTGTTGGGGGTGGGCTTATGGGTGTTATAGCCAGTGACTCCTTGCCAGTGTTTGGCACACTCTCCTGTTCCTGTTGTCTGCCTGATGTTGGCAGGAAGTGATGTCCACCTTCTGCTCATGCCATCATTTCTCCCTGCCATGATGGAGCTTCCCCTTGAGTCTGTAAGCCAAAATAAACCTTTTTTTCCCCCATAAGCTGCTCTTGGTTGGATGATTTCTACCAGTAATGTGAACCTGACTGCAATAGTAATTTTCATTAACCAGACAAGTCAACTGAACAAGAATTCCCCATCTGTAAGGATAAATTAAGAACTACCAAGTTACAGGGACTTTGGGGATCATTTCATAGGACCCTTCACTGGACAGATGAGGAAACTGAGGCATGGAGGGATGAGGATTATTCAGGATCACACAGCCCATCAATGGCATAACCAGAACTAGAAGCTCCCAGCTCAAAGTACTTTCTACCACATCAAGAATCATTACAGGTGCTGGGTGTGGTGGCACACGCCTTTAATCCCAGCACTTGGGAGGCCGAGGTAGTAGGATCGTTGTGAGTTCAAGGTCAGCCTGAGACTGACTACATAGTGAATTCCAGATCAGCCTGGGCTAGAGGTAGACCCTACTTTGGAAAATGAAAACAAACAAACAAACAAAAGAATTATTCCAGGCACTGGGGAGATGCCCAGTGGACAAAGTACAGACCCCCCAGCACCCATGTAAAGCTGGACAGTGATGCATTGCTCTGTCACTGTGCACCTACAGATGCAGGAGAGGCAGCGCCAGAGAATCCTAGGAGCTTGTGGCTCAGTTCGCCTGTCTCAAGCAAGGTGGAAGTAAGGGCAGGCACGCTGAGCTTGTCCCCTGATCTCCACATGCACTCTGTGGCCCATGTACCTATTCATATACAGACAGACCGACAGACAGACAGACACACAACCCAAACAAGTATTTCAAAGCAGGATGGCCTGCAAGCTAGCTTTCGCTTGTGATGACGCTTTGTCGGGCCTGCACACTGTGCTAAAAGTTGGGAGCTTCCTTGTAAAAACCCAAATTTGATGATTCCTTTGAAAACCTGGAAAATGTGGTTGTGCTTGTCCTGAAGTTTAAGAGGCCTGAATAGTAGCAGCAACCCCTGAGATCAGGCACCTGAACTCTAACCGTCATTTCTGCACTCCCTGTCACCCTGCACCTCCACGGTCTTGCTGTTTTTGTGATCTGTCTCGCGCCACTAGGCATAGGAATTGAGATTCTCTGCTTTCTGAGGAAGGGCACTCCTTGGTTTTAAAAGGGGTTGGGGAGGGGCTGATGTGGGCCAGATAAAAAAAAAATAGGAGCGATAAGAAGCCAGAGCTACTATCCCATCAGAGCTGAGGGCTGGGATTAGAAAGAGCTGCATGCCAGAGAGAAACCCCAAAGGCAGTGTGGGTAGGATTTTGTGCCTGCATGGAGGAAGGAGGCTGAAGAGTCACGGGCTTGGATGACTTGGGGAAGGTGCACGCCCAACAGAAAGGAAGCCAAGAAGGAAAGTTGTCTGGGGAAGGCGAAGAAGTCAGTTTTAGGTTTGGAGGGAAGGAGATGACAAGTCTTACATTTAGAGTTGTCCAGAGGGGCAACTAAAGTTGAGGCTGGAAGTCAACAGAGCTCAGAGCTAGTAACCTACAGGTAGTTGTGCCCTCCCAAATCAATGAAGTCCCTGTGTCACACCACAGAAGGCCCAGAGGAGAACTCGGTGTGCTAGGAGGGGCCACCCTTTTAAAAAACACCAAGGAGGAAGAGGAGGCAGAAAGAGAATCAGCTTGGGGCATCACTGTAAAAGCAGTAGTGCAAGGTGAGAAGAACTGGGGCAATAGCCTGAGGTTTGAGAAAATGGGTCTCATAAAAGCTGGAGGGAGATGTGTTTGTAAGCAAGAGAAAGAGGTCAGTGGAGGGGATAAGAGGCCCCCCCCTTCTTACACCTGTGGAAAATGGGAGATCTTAAATACTTTATTTATTTATTTATTAAAAAAATTTTTACTTTATTTATTTTTGGAGAGAGAGACAGAGAGAGAGGGAGAGGGAGACAAATAGAGAATGGGCGCACCAGCAGGCTCTCAGCTGCTGTGAATGAAATCCAGATGTGTGCGCCCCCTTGTGGGCAAGTGTGGCATTGCGCCCTTGTGTCACTTTGCATCTGGCTAAATGTGGGACCTGGAGATTGGAACCGGTGTTCTTAGGCTTAGGAGGCAGGCGCCTTGACCGCTAAAGCCATCTCTCCAGCCCCTTTATTTAGTTTTTGAGAGTGAAATAAGAAGAGAGAGTGAGAGGGAGAGAATGGGTGTGCCAGGGCTTCTAGCCACTACAAAAGAACTCCAGATGCATGTGCCACCTTGTACATCTGGCTTATGTGGGTCCTGAAGTATTAAACCTGGGTCCTTTGGCTTTGCAGACAAGAGCCTTACCCACTAAGCCATCACTCCAGCCCGAAAATGGGAGATTTTGAATCAAGATCAAACACATCTCAAAGGCTAATTCCACTCATGAGAGAGGAACCCTTATGATCTAATCAGCCCCCTCCATTCTCCACCTCCTAGCTGTGTTGTGTTGAGGGTTTGGTTTCAACAAATGAATGGGCAGGGAGGCACCAACATTCAGACCCGAATTATCTTCAGTTTGAATAAAACAATACTCTAATGGTGGCCCAGGCCTTTAATCCCAGCACTCAAGAGGCTGAGGTAGGAGGATCGCTGTGAGCTCGAGGCCAGCCTAGGTCTACAAAGTGAATTCCAGGTCAGACTGGGCTAGAGTTGAGACCATGCCTAAAAACAAACAAACAAACAAACAAACAAACAAACAAACAAACCAAAAACCAGACTCAACAATAAACATAAATGGATGCTGCTCAATCTAAAAGGCAATAGTCAAGGTGTATGATTCAAAAGAAAGCAAAGGGGGCTGAAGAGATGGCTTAGTGGTTAAGGCACATGCCTGCAAAGCCCAAGGACTCATGTTTGATTCTCCAGGTCCCATATAAGCCAGATGCACATGGTGTGGTGGCGCAAGTGTCTGGAGTTCGTTTGGAGTGGCTAGAGGCCCTGGCACACCCATTCTCTCTCCCCCCCTTTGTCTCAAATAAAAAATATATCTTGGAGCTGGAGAGATGGCTTAGTGGTTAAGGCATTTGCCTGAAAAGTCAAAGGACCCTGGTTCGATTCTCCAGGACCCACGTAAGCCAAATGCACAAGGGGGTGCATGCATATGGAGTTTGTTTGCAGTGGCTGGAGGCCCTGGCACACCCATTCTCTCCCTCCCTCTCCCTCTCTCTGCCTCTTTCTCCCTTTCAAATGAATAAATAAAATAAAATAAAATAAAATAAAAATAAAATAAAATAAAATAAAATAAAAATCTTGCTGGGTGTGGTGGTGCATGCCTTTAATCCCAGCACTCGGGAGGCAGAGGTAGGAAGATCGCCATGAGTTTGAGGCCACCCTGAGACTACATAGTGAATTGCAGGTCAGCCTGGGCTAGAGTGAAATCCTACCTCGAAAAACCAAGGCTCCCTTCATTGACAGAGAAGGACATTTGACAGGCACCTCCTCTTGCATTGTCCCATTTAGTCATATGAAGAACCTTTGTTATAATTCCCATCATGTGACTAAAGTAAATGCTCAGTAGATGCTAGGGGAGGGACTGGAGAGATGGCTTAGCAGTTAAGGCACTTGCCTGTGAAGTCTAAGGACACAGGTTCGATTCCCTAGTACCCTTGTAAAACAGATGCACAAAGTTGTGCGTATGTCTGGAGTTTGTTTGCAGTGGCAAGAGGCCCTGGCATATCCATTCTCTCTCTCAAATAAATAAGTATTTTGGGGCTGGAGAGATGGCTTATGGTTAAAGTGCTTGCCTGCAAAGCCAAAGGATCCAGGTTAGAATCCCCAGGACCCACATAAGCCAGATGCACAAGGTGGAACATGCATTTGGAGTTTGTTTACAGTGGCTGGAGGTCCTGGCATGCCCATTCTCTCTCTCTCTCAAATAAATAAATAATAATAATAAAAAGAGGTCAAGGGAAGAAAACTATTAAATGGAATTTGAAGCCATCAGGTAATGGACTGGAAGGGAAACCCTAACAGGCCACTACCCTGAAGAAGCAGTTTACATTCCATTCGCCCACCTGGGGGTCAAATACTCGTGCATACAAAGACTTTGTTTTATTTTGGTTTTTCGAGGTAGGGTCTCACTCTGGTCCAGGCTGACCTGGAATTCACTATGTAGTCTCAGGCTGGCTTCGAACTCACAGCAATCCTCCTATCTCTGTCTCCTGAGTGCTGGGATCAAAGGCATGCACCCATGCCTGGCTCACAAAGACTTTTTTTTTTTTTTTTTTTTTTTAGTATTTTGAGATAAGACTTTTTTTTTTTGAGATAAGACATTTTTAAGGCGCCTACTGATTAACTATAATGAGGCATATGAGAGCGGAGGGGAGGAGAGGAAGGTTAGGATGCGTCTGGCAAGTGGAGACACGTTCATGCAGTACCCAGGACTCTGAGTTGGGGCTTTGAAACTCCAACTTCAGGAGGGCACAAAGCTGAAATGACAAGCAGAAGTATAGTGGCTTTATGTGCGTGCAAGTTGGCTGGGGAACAGGGTGCATACCCTTCATCAGATTCTCAAAAGGGCCCTTGTCCAAAAATGTTGAAAACCACTGACAGAGAAGCACCCCCTTCCTGGATCCTGGGTACAATGGCACAATTTATACCGGCCCCCTGTCATCTTTTTTCTAAATCCAGGCCTAGAAATCTATTCTAGCTAGACTCTTTTGCCCTGGAGGGGGAGGGGAAGACCCGCCTCCTGACAGCCTATTTTTAGGCTGACCCTGCAGAGTGACTCCCGCAGTCAGTCAGTCGCAGTCACAGCCGCAGTCACAGGCTGCCCTGGGCCCGAGGGGTGCCCGTGCCCGGGGAGGGGAGGACATGCGTGCGGGAGGGGCCTGCGGGCGCCAGCGGATGTCACGGCTTACCTCAGAGCCTGAATTAGAAACCTGAAAAAAAAATCACAGCAGGAAATAATGTGGTGCCTAAAATAGAAGCATCAACTGGGAGAGAGGCCGGGGAGTAGGTGGCATTTGAGGCTCCTGCCGCGTCCTTCCCAGCGGCGGCCTGACAGCCAGCTTGATGGAGGCGGCAGGATGCAACCTGGCACAGAGAGGCCAGAAGGGCCAAGGTCCTGCCAGAGGGGGAGGCTCACTGACCGGAACGGAAGGGCCAGGCGCCTCTCTCTCCCTTCTCCTGTGGCCCTCCACCTTTCTCCTCCCCACTGTTTGCACCTTCCTTCTATCTCCCCTCCCTCCTCCTGAAGGGTCCCGGGACTGCTACCCTCCTCCTGGAGCTGCCTCCTGCCTTCCCTGCCATGTTTCTCCTGGTCCCTTCCTTCTCCCTCTCCCCCATCCCTTCCTTTGCCTTTCACACCAAACCCTCATTTCTCCCCTGACCAGCTTCTGCCCCAAGCTGCCCAGCACTCTTGCTGTCTCCTTGGGTTCCATTCAAAGCTCATTCTGGCAGCAGCGATCCCAAGGTGAGCCTAGGCCACCCTGAGAATACATCAGGTCAGCCTGTCACCCAAAACCAAACAAAACCAAACCATCAAAATCAAAGCTCTTCTGCCCTCAGCACACCCTGCCAAATGGAGAATGGCGGGGCCTGGCATCCGAGGAAGACCCGCAGAGCCACGATTCCTCCCCCGGGTCCCAACTCAGGCCTGTTTGTATTGCACTGCTCCTCTCTTCAAACCCTGTGTTCACCACAGTGGCCCTCAAAAAACGTCCCTGGGCTGGTGAGATGGCTTAGCAGTTACGCAGCTTGCCTGCAAAGCATAAGGACCCATCTTTGACCCTCCAGATCCCACATTAGCCAGACACACAAAGGTGAGGCAAGTGCAAGGTCGCACATGCCCACTAGGTGGTGCAAGCGTCTGGAGTTCAATTACAGTGGCTGAGGCCCTGGTGTGCCAATTCTCTCTCTCTCTCTCTCTCTGCTCAAAAGAGAAAAAAAAGTCCCCAGCTAGTGGTGTGGTTTGCCAAGCCAGGGACACTCTGCTCCTCATTTTGACAAGGGCAAATGGACAAGGTCTAGAAGGAATGAGGGCCAATGCTTACAGGCAGGTGAAGGTACATACTTCCTTCATGTAGGAAGCTCTGTCATCCCTTTCCAGGGAGGAAGCTTAGACAAGATGGCGAATTAGTGAGGCGTGCTCAT